>CM060952.1:188490996-188721850 GCA_030765055.1 Mantis religiosa | reverse complement strand
TCTTCGTGAATAAGTCGTTCAACGTTAGTCAGCTTAAAAATATTATTTCTGTTTACAACATAATTTGAGCCCACATTAACTCAATTAGATTGTTCTAGCAGTAGTAAGCGGGAAAGAAGGTGGATTGCGTCTTATTGATCCAGTTGATACACTTTCATGAAGAGTAACTGAATAATGCCGCTTTGAACTCTCTAGAGTAAATAGAGATTACGAACCATTGATAATCAAATATATAATGTGACCAGACACGTTCTGACAGACTAGCAAGAAGTGCATCGTTTCCTCTCATCGAATTTAACAAACACCTGGGCTTATTCAAAGTATGTATTTCTTTTACTACGTCACGTCAAGTGTTTACGTTTCAGCTCTACGTTCACGCATACATGACAATCAATAATGCTGTTCATTACAGTAATTACGTCGCAATGCATTGTTATAATAATTATAACATCTACCTTATTTATGTCTATTAGGAAAACTATTTGAACTAAAAATATGAGGTTTCCATGGCTATGTTAAATATATTACTTTCTCCTTCCTCATGAACCAGTTTTTGCAAGATATTAATTGTCTTAGCGCAAATAGTATTTCATACAAATTGATTAGGTTAGCGCTTCTCATATACAGATGTATTATTTTATCTTGACAGGAATCCTGTGCGGTAGGGATGAGTAGCAACTGTGGTGGGGATAGTGTACCTATCGCCACAATTCGTCACACGCGTAAGATTACGAGAGGGGAGGGTGGTGCATAAGGTGTCTAAAAACAAGTTTCATTCTTGAAGCAAGTTTTGCAGCTCTTATAAACTAAGTTGTAATTCTTACTATGGCAGTAGTCTACACACTTTTGTTGGATCTTAAATAGTACATAGGCATTTTGAACAAAACCCTGTTCTTCTCCAGCAGGCATGATAAACAACTGTCGGCCTTTCAATATCGCTGCAGAGTCCCTGTAACGTATTTCACTCCAGGCATATGGTCCAGTATGTGCTGTATTTATATAAGTTTCATCCATATAAACTATATAAACTTCACTTCGATATCTCCGAATATTTCGTAAATACTTAAGCCTTTTTGAACGTATGGTGCGATTATCGATTAAAATTTGTCTGTCAGGCTTAGTGTTTTTTTTTTTTTTTTTTTTCAAATAATCCTAGCTTCAAATGAACACCTCTTAATGTTCAGACACTGCCTTGGAAGTCAGTAGAAATTTTAGCTTCATAAGCACTTTCTTCAAGGTTGGTCTTTGTTTTTCTGTGCTTTAAAAATATTCATAGTTCGCCTAACTACTCCTGAATTAAAACATCCAAATTAGATTTTGTGCATGTTTTTAATCTTTGTTTACTGGGCATAGAGAAGGACGTTGTTGCACTAGCACCAATGGCTTTTCTTTCCTTAATAACTCACCTAAACTGCTTTCAGACACAACTGTTGCCTCAGATACCCTTCCCCAGATTTTTATAGCTGACACACACCATTGTTCCCTTTTTTATAAATCTATGGATATTGGTTATTACTTCTCGTGATTTTAAATGTGGCACTGCATTTCGTAATGTGCTGCTATGAGGCGTCATTTGTAAATGCTCTCTTGGAACCAGGAGACAAGCACATTTTGAAACAAGCTGTAGTAGTACCGAGGAGCTCTGCGCGTGTTCACTTGCTCGCAACTGGTACGCAACTGACCTGCCCTCCCCTCCAGTTGCAACCGTTCTGATGTGGACTCGTCCAGATACCACTGCGCATCTCTCTGCACTTTTCAAGATAAAAAGATACATCTGTACCACTTAGTGGGAATGCAATACAACACAGCAGGATTCTCATTTGTTGCTCACCTAGTAGCGCTCAAGGACAAATACCTTCCAATTTGAAACACATAATAATCTAGCCGATAGGCTAACTGTTTACCGTGTAATGTGGCTCTCCACTCAGGAGACCTCGGAGTGATTGTTTTGTCTATATAATTTAAGCCTCTTAATAAATAAATTTAAAATATTTAATTGCATTACAGCCAGGCACACAGTATTTTACCAGAATCTTCGGAGAAGTTTGAGAGAAATTGTAAAAAATAACAATTTATCATGGGATTGGAAATCCTTATAGATCAAAGCTCAAAATGTGGAACTAGGCGAAACTACATTTTAGCTGCATTCACAATAAACTTTGCAGCGGGAATTAAGGACACGTCGATAAATTGTCGTGTCGTCGCTGCTTTTCGAAGGTGGAATACAATGACTCCACGTTCTCTTTCGCTATTATTAAGCGAGATGCTGCTTCTCGTAGATTTCTGCCTCAGCTGCTCAGCATGGATCTTGCACTCTGGGTATGCCTAGGATATTAGCGCAGAAAACCCAGAGCTTTCTTTGAAATGCGATTTATTAACATAAAATAGAATTGAAGGTTTGCCGATACGTCTTTGTAGCTACGGCCGCCGGATAGGTTCACTGGTTCACTACTATCACAATATACCACAATGCTGGTTAGGTTGATGACCAGCTGCCTGTGGATCAACCTCCTTCCACGAGTGTTTCAACCCAAGTGACTTCTTTTCCCTAGTGGTCTTAGATCACGACGCTACATCACCTTAACCCATTACAACTTTTAGCGCGAAACATCACGTGGTCACGCCAACCAAGAGATCTTTCACTTATTTTCCTGGACCAGGTGTTCAGTCAGTTTCCGAGAAAACTGGTCTCAGGAGTAAGACAAGTACCTGACCTGTGACCCTTCTTACCTGAGAGAACGTAAGCTTTCACGGCCGGAGTCCATAATACAATTGGTTGTTTCCGGGCTGTTTTGCCGTGGTCTGTTGGAGTAAGAACCAAACGTTTCGTCCACAACTACGGTAGACATCATCAGTGGCGCGGTCGAAGCTTTCTTGCAGAGAGTTTGGCTGCGTCTGAAGCGTTCAGAGGTCCAGAGGTAGTCCTAGTCGAGCGGGGCAATGTTTCTTTTTCCCCGTCCGAATGTCTTCTGCCGCAGTACCTAGCCGCTTTGCGGCTTAACCTACGAAGTGAGTCAAGATGGGTTTGTTTTTTGTTCTGCTGGCGGTAGGTTTTTTGTTTGTGAGAAAACTTTTTGTGTTAACTGGTTGCCCTTGAGTGTTCTCAGAAGGCAACATCTAGGCGGGTTTGTTACGTTCTCCCGTTGGGGGAGGATCTGTTTAGAGCATCTGCCCCGTTTTGAGTACGGGTGGCCTGACGCTTGAGCCATCAGGCGTAGTGCCTGAGTCGCGCTATTTGTACTGGTAGTTGGGGAGCGGAGCCTGGGTAGTCCGGCAATGGTGTCCTGTGATTGGTCCGCGTCATTTTTGGTGGTTAAATGGCGTTTCCTGTTTTCGATAACAGGATGCCACTGATGATGTCTACCGTAGTTGTGGACGAAACGTTTGGTTCTTACTCCAACAGACCACGGCAAAACAGCCCGGAAATTACCAATTGTATTACCTTCTTACCTGCTTGCACAAATTTATCCCATTCTTGTCACTTTTAACACCAACTAAGCCACCACTATCTGTACCTTTTTAAAATGCGCTGATTTCCAAATTATATAATTTCAATATTTTATGCATTTATAGTCAAATTATTGTTACTATGAGTACTTAAATCACCAGGACGCACGCATGATTAAATATATAAAGAAAATGAAGTTTGTAGAACGGTCTGCACCTGATCACATGCAAAAGAACACACTATTTGCGTGTGGATGCGTTCACCTGTTACTGATAGCTGCCAAAAGCCTTTAAGGACAGAAAATTGTCTATTTGCATTACCGACTTTAAACGCTGTTACATAGATGATAAACTTTCATAAATTATATATCCAATTAAAGTATAAGCTTTTATTTGATAAAATGACCTTCATTGCCTATTTTTACACCAGAAAAAAATTCATATTGTAATGTATAATGTCTGTGAGCTGATAGGACTAATAGGGCTAATTGGATAAATGCCTTCTCTGCATAGTTATCATGCTTGAGAGGTCTATGGTTTATATTCAAGTTCGGGCCACTGATGGCGCTGTCATTGTTAACATTATGCGTCCCTCTCATGTCGCTGTAATTCCGCACTATATAGCATTCCGAGAAATGGACCCCATCATCCGTGACGTCACTGGTCCCATCGCTCGTTAATCAAAGTAACGACTCGGAAAACTCTACACTGTCGCGCCGAAGACCAACTTCTTGAGGTCCAAAAGGGTTAATTACAGCACGAGAACTAAATGTAAATACTACATTCCTACAGGAACGTTATATCTCCTTTCCTGTGGATATTTGTTACTTTACCACTTTGGAAAGCCTCATACATATATGAAACATAAGGACTAGTGCAAAATAAAAACTTTCAACAGAAGGAACGGATTATAGGAGGAACTTCTAACTCCCCGTAAATACAGATAAGTTAAAAATAGAAAAAGTGCCAAGAAAGCTGAGTATTTCAAAATATAAAATAAGTATAGAGGAAAAGAGGAAAAATAGAGAGATTACACAATAAGAAAGCATACGAGGGTAGTTAAATAAGTGTGTAATAATCAATATAATATAAATAAGTATATAAATAATATAAAATAACAGTAATGTGTACCTATAGAAAATTGAACATATGAAGGGTAAAATGTGTGCAGTAAACTGGCTAATGTAGAAAGGCTTAGCAGCCGGATCACTCCTGAGGAAACCCCACATGTGAAACAGTGATTTTATGTTCAGTTCTATATAAAATTGATTTTAAGTATCGTAAACTGGGTTACTTTGTGACTGTAGGTGTTACTTTGCGACATATACATAAATTTTTATATTTTAAATCTCGCGCCACAACCATTAGGCCAGGAACGCTAATATTTGCGCCATAATATTGTCCCATATATCGTGCCATCTGGATGCTGGAACCAGAAGCCGCCATGCTATATTAGTTGCCGCTCTTTACTGACTTACTGAGACCTGTTTTCGTGTTCTTCACTCAAACTCTGGGTACTTTATCTGTTGAAGCGCAGGACGTGACAGAACCATCCAATACAGGTATCTGATTTTGATACTTAATAATGTTGATGAATAATCTTTGCCTGATGACATTTACGTGAGATATCAGAATATAATCAAAATATCTACATCTTAAAGGGCTCCTTTGTGACACGCGGACAGTGTAACCCAACGAGATCTAGTTTAAAAATTTTATTTCTCTCTCTTTTGCAGTTTGAAAGAAATTGAAAAAGTATTATGAGGACGTACAAGCGTAAGTTAGGTGCAGTACCGTAATTATACAGAGGATACCCTAAATGAGGCGGTACAGTTGGTGCTAACGAAGAAGTTGTCTCTCAGGGAAGCATCTCAAAGGTTCGTGATTTGCTGAACATTTGTGAGCTGATTTTGAGAGTAATAGGTATACATACTTTGACTTGAGTATTGGCAAAACTGCTCAAACTTACACGCATGTACTGTCCTTTATTTTCAGATACAATATCAATAAAAACACTTTACGGATGAAGACAAAAGAAGTACGAGGGTTGACTGACGAACCTGGAAAAATTCCTGGTTGTCAGCCTGTATTTAAACAGGAGGCAGAAAATAAGTTCGTGGCTCATGCAATTGCTGTCAACATTTGGTTTCCCAATAACTAAGTTTGATCTACGTTGTGTGGTGAAAGCTTATCTGGAGAGCACAGGGAGAAGAGTGCCGGTGTTTAAGGATGGCTGTTTTCCTGGAAAAGATTGGGTACTATCTTTCATGAAACGCCATAAACAAGTTCTATCTCAGCGAATGTCCAAGAATATTCATTATGCAAGGGCCTCAACCGACAAGGAAATAATAGATACCTATTGGTTAAAAGACAAAGTTTAGGATAAAAAGTGAAAATTATCACCACTTTTCCAGGTATGTGCGTTGTAGCTTCAGTCTCGAGCACGAATCATCTCCAAGGGTATGCGTTAGTGTATATGGGAGTAAGGGTTGGCAGTGATTAAACTGGAATCCAAGTTCAAGACTTGTTAGTGACATAGATCGCGAAGTTGCCGACCAAGGGACACCAATCTATGTTACGGTCCGGAATTACCGTATGTGAAACGTATATTATGCGATAACACGTAATTCGTAAGTTGTGCAGGAACAAATACTTTCCCTAGCCAGGTTTTCCTTCCTGGAGGGACCGTCCACTGGTTATATTCTTCCCGCCCAAAGTGTGTTATTCACGCCAGAATTCCCTTGCTCAAGTCTAACTTTTGTTACATGTGGACCTTTGCATCTTTTGTTTCGGTCAGCAGCTACTAAGGAAGGGTCCAAGAAAACCACTTTAACCAAGTGTTTGGCAGATGGACTGCCCGCGATGATGCCTTCCCTATAGTTATCTGCTAATCTTAGAAACATCCTGCTCCTATTTAACAAATATACGATTATTTATTTACTGAATCCCTAATTTCGGTATCAATATGCAAAAGTAATTTGATAGAAGAAAGTAAAATTAAATGTTAACTAATTTTGATAACAATAAAATAATTTAAATTATCAAGAAATATTATTTTGAATGTTACCTAAACTGTTTTTAAAAATGATTTAAAAGAAAAATTATGAAAATTGTTATTGAATCTAACAACCATCATAATTATAATTGGTTATGACGTGGCCCAATGGTAAAATGTTTACTTCCCTAGCAACGGAAGAACCAGTAAGTCTTTTGCGTTTAGCCATCATAGAGAACGGCTGTGTGTTAGTATCCGTATGTCTGCAGAATGAACGTAATGCAGAAAATATTGAGAAAGCAACATAATAGTTTTGTTTTTAAAACTACGTTATATCAACCTTAACAAATGTGATTATTTTTTCAGTGGTTAAAATATTATTTCACAAGGTTTATAATAATAATTTGAATCGCGCACAACGTGCAAATAAGTTTTTCTTAGTCTGTACAAAATTTCACCAATGACTCTGTTCTCATCTTATAGTGCAGCACATGATATCTCTCACACTGGTCGTCGAATCTTATACATACAATCTGGGCCGGGTTCGTGGAATCCCTGTGTACTGCATAGCTCGTTGTGAAATCCATGAACAGAAAGTCTTGTCACTGTATGGCGTAGTTCGTATCCTCCCTGTGTCCATTCACAGCTTTTCATGGCATCAGTGACATAGAATTCGTCCCATATTTTGCATTTTTTCTCTAGGCTAGAGTCGTTGGCAGTAAGAGCTTTAGTCGAAGGTCTTCTATGAAGAAAGGTTCTCTGGCTAGCTCATATACGAGTCGAGAGGGCGTGTATTTGGAGAGACACAACACCCTTTTCAAGTATGTGGCTTTAACTTCTCTATTTTTCAAGACTTTTCTTCTATAGATGTACCTATATGTTTTCTGCAACGGGGTTAATTTTTAGTTCAAATAGTTGTAAGGGTGTTTCCAAGGATAGTTTCCTTATTGAGTTTATGTCGCTTATGGCTCTTATAGTAGCATTTACTCTGTCGTTTATATGGCGTGTGAATACGTTTCCATGTGTCTGGAGAGTGATCCCTAGGTACGTCAAGTTGGTGACTGATTTTAGCGGTGTTTCCCACATGAAGAAAATGCTGCATTTTCCCCCTCTTCTGAAGGTCATGGAGACAGTTTTCTCTGCATTAGGTGATAATTCATTCTTCTTTGCCCAGTCCACTAATTGGTTGAAAGCATTTTGTAGGTTGAAACTGGCCTTATCAGACAAAACTACCGACAGGAGACATAAAACAATCTAAATTAGATACACATGATTTTAGTAATCATAAACAATAAATAAGTGATAAAATACAATAATAGTAAATGGGAGACAAACAGAGTGTAGGACATTTTGTTATTTCACCTTCTGGTAGGCTCGGAAACCCAATCCTGTATTCTTTTGTTCAATATTGCCCGAGGCTATGAATGGCAACGTTTTGGTGGAGTCCACTTCCGCTCAAAATGCTTAGAAACGAAAACAGACGTGACCTTCACAATGAAGATACAGATTTGGACAGACGCTTATCGTGCGTGCCTTAGCATAAGTGATGAGTACGATGAACCAACCCACGCGAATTTTGTATAACCTATCACAGAGAAATTATTAGTCACATGATCTTCGAAAAGTTCCAAAATTATAGTAAGTGGGGGAAAACGGTAAGATGGCTGAAGTAGGCCGTTTTAGTGAAGAAACACTCGTTTTCAGAACGGCACGCGTGATAGACGCATAACCCCCGCTGGCAGGGTGGCACGTGTGACGGACATACAACGCTTACGGACTTAAAGGCATAGGGATATAAGTGACGAGCATGTAAGGACAGGTGCAATATAAGACAACAAGACGCGAGACGACGTAGCAAACTGCATACTACAGATGACGCAGACCGTGGCGAGCACGCAACACACAAAGGACAATAAATCTGCATCTCTACAAGACAAGGTGCTTCTGTTCACCCAAACTATAGTCAGGACCTACGTTACCCACCCCTGAAATCACTGATAAGAGACTTATGCTGAGCTACGTTGAATGAAACACCTTTTCCTACAAGTACCCTCAGCTCTTTATCCCAAACCGCCATCCAGCTACTTATGAGGTGTTGAGTGAATGAGGGACCACTTAATCAGGTTCAAACGGGCAGAACAGCCTCAAGGTCACCCTCTGAGGTTGAGGTCAGTGCCATGTCGTCTGCATACATTAGCAGGTTTACATTGTCTGGTTTTATTGCCTGGACGATGTCTGCCGTGGTTAAGATGAACAGCAGGGGGCTTAATGGGTCCCCTTGCAGTACCCCAATAGTCTGTTGTATCATGTTCGACTTGTCTATACCATTGTTTATCTCCACACAATTTTTGGTGAGAAGGTTTCTGGTTACTGGGAAAAGAGCATTTTCCAGTTTCTCCATTAGAATGGTTCTATTTATTATGTCAAATGCCTTTGTATAATAGAGATGTCGCTTGGCCCGAGGTTATACCTCTTCCGAGCGCTGGTAATCCCCGTGATGCTATATGCCTGCGAGATCTGGGGCATGGCCGCAGATAGCTGGTTGGCATGGCTTCAACGTGCACAGAATAGAGGGCTACGGTCTATCTATTCTGTGGGTCGCTATTTTCCTACCAGATGGCTTCACGAAGCCTCGGGACTTCCTCACAAAATTCTTCAAATCTGAAAACCTACACCATATCCATCCTATAAAATCCCGTTCAAATACCTTACCTGCGGTAAAACCCTTAACGGGTAGGAACGCAGCAAAAACCTTCTGGCTATATACAGCCAGCCAGCACGTCATGGTCATGGTCAAAGATTGCATGCAGCTTTCCTCCGCGGTTTGCTATGGCTGCTTCCATGTCAGATTGAAGGCAGTGCACGGCTTGAGTCGTTGATCTGCCACTTCTGAAACCAAATTGAGAATCGGGCAGTTTCTCGTCAATAATGCTTCTAAGACGTTTGCACATTAGTGTTATGAGTATCTTAAGTAGAGTGTTCTCCAAAGCAATACCCCTGTACGCGTTCGGTCAACTGTTCCGTTTTCCCTTGTACAGATTATCACCTACGATTTTTTCCACTTATCTGGTACAGCTCCTTGTTTCAGGCATTTATTGAGGAGTGCTGTGAGTGGCGTCACCAGTACCGGGAGCGTTGCTTTCAAGTGCTCATTATATGTGTCATCTGGGCCAAATGCTTTATTATTCTTTGTATTCATAATAGTGTGGCTTACTTCGTCTTCTGTGAAGAGTTCTGTCTCCTGCATGACAGTTTGGGTCGCTGTGGGGCATACTGGAAGTGTGTCTCTAGCCTGTAAAGTTGATCCCAAACCTCCATTGGGATATTTCTAGGGAATTTCGGTTGTTTTATCTGCAGAGCTTTGTATGGTTTCTGCTTTGCTATTTCTATTAGTCCTTTGTCTTCTTCCTCCCAATATGCCCTCTGTGTTTCTTTTATCTTGATTTTGTACTCTCAAAAGATTTATAAAAATTAAATTTACAATTTATAAAGAAAAGTATTGAAAATGTATTTCATTCCATCATCTCACTCATCATCCTGAAATAGAATCTCATACTAATAGAAGAGCAGCCGATGTAAGTTCCAGAATCCAACTTCGAGTAAATCTACGAGAACATCAATTCCATCATCTGCAACATCTACCCATATGCGTAATCCTGTTGCATATGGCTTCCCAACCTGGGACTTAGAAATGATCAACATGGAACATCGCTACCTCCAAAAATATGAAACATTTTGCTACACGTAGAAAAGCTATACAAGGGAACAAACGGCATAGAAGTGAGGCGAATTACCTACAGAAGCGTATGGACATAACTTGGAATTCCCAGAGTAACGTTTTTCCAAAGAAAAGTATATGAAATCCTTTTAGTTTTATATGACGCCAAAATAACTTACTTCTGGGGAAAGCGTTATACACTTTGGTAGAATACTGTAGTCATCCAGCAAAACCTTCTTCCAATTCTGAACTTCCAGAGGTCCAGTTCAGTGTTTAGGGGGAGGGAGCATGTTGAGTCTCCTACATATTCAATTTGAGGACCTGCTAAATGGTCTGGTCAGGTCTAATGACTAATGGCTTAGTAGATACATTAGACTAGCTGTAATATGTAGCTAAATATTCAACTGTTTCCCAGATAGAGATAATAAATTTGTTTCCTACAAGTGTGGGAAACTTAGGACAACAATGATAATAACAATAACAATATAGGAGAAACGCACAAACTTCGAGTCAATATTTTAAATTCAATAACAAATCAATATAAGCTCATTCGCATTAGCAAACGGCTTGGAAGATACATTGACTCAACATGAAAAATCCAATTCCAAGGCCGGGATTTTAACCACGGATCTCCTAGTTTCCGTCCAGTCGCTCTAACCCATTGAGTTGCCATGGCCAACGTGCCGTCCTGACATTAAATTCTCCATTTGACTCGTATATTTCCCCGGTAAACCACTAGGGGGTCTCACATTCGAGATACACCGTTTGTGGCGACTTACTTACTAAATACATGAGTCCCAGGCTTCATCATTTAACTCTTATTATTTTAGTTAATTGATGGAAATTCATCATTTCTTCACACTAGCCGTATATAGGCAAAGGGTTTTGATAGATTGAGTCAACATGAGAAATTCAATGCCATGGCCGGGATTTGAACCACGGATCTAACTATCAAAAAACTTTCAAAAACTCTTTTTTTAGATACGACTAAAGTATCTATTTTAATTTCTTTTTAATTTTGGTAAAGAGAAAGTACTTCTCATGACTTAGTGCTTTATTTGGCATTAGAAGTGTATTGTACAAGCAGCACAAAGAGATATTTTTTACAAGACTGCTTCATCATAAGAAAATAACATAGACAGGGACACAGGTTACTGATCTTTAACAGTGCACCCACCATTCCCAGCAAATAATTGAAAGAAATAAACTTCAGACATAACAACGTGCCAATAGTATCCTTTGAGCCCATATTAAGTACAATGATATGTCGTTATTTTCACGTCGT
This sequence comes from Mantis religiosa, assembly GCA_030765055.1. Lineage (NCBI taxonomy): Eukaryota > Metazoa > Arthropoda > Insecta > Mantodea > Mantidae > Mantis > Mantis religiosa. The sequence continues at coordinate 188,710,405 of CM060952.1, read as the reverse complement.
TAAGAGCGATGCTGTGCTGAAATGTTTCATCTGAAGATTTTTTTTATTATGTTCCGACGGCAGAAAAGCTGGTTTGTGTTTCCTCAATTCTAAAGAAATATTACAAGGGTAAGTGACGGCACTTCTCTGCAACACCACGGGGATGTTGCTATGATACCAAAAGACTCAATAAAAACATGAATGTGTAAATAGAGCATCTTCAGAGTCGGGGAAAAAAACTAGTACACCGTTGTTGAGGAAGATTTGTTGGGAAAAATAAAAGCAAAACATCAGCTCGAAGGATTTTATTGCCTCTCGTGTGCTTTTCCTTTGCATGAACTGCAACAAGGTGTGTCAAACAACATTTTCTTGGTGTTGCCAGTGAAAGAAACATCTCATTTCAATTCAGATCTCGAGAGTAATAGTTGCCTGTTGTAAATAACTACATTTAAAATTTTAATACAAATGTTGTAGCTAGAAAAATTTAGCTTTCTTTTCGCTCTTTTCAGGTACGGCATCCGGAAAGTCTGTAACAACATAGAAAAAGTTTAGCAACTGAACCGCTCCGTTTTTACAAAGTGTAAATCATAAATGAAAGCTTTTGACTAGGGTTAGGGTAAAGTAAGGTAATTTTGCAGTATAGGTAATTTCGCAGCATATTTTAAAAGCATGCTGTCACTTGCCTAGTGTAATAAGGTTTCACAGCTTTCTCAGCAGGTAGAATAATATCTTCCCTTGAAACTGAGATGCATTCCAGACCTATGCTGTAATTGGAGTGCATAAAACAAAAATTTTCTCATTTAGTGACGAGTTTTCTGTCGAAGTAGAAGACATGATATACCTATCCAAGTTTAAAATTAGTTTCCAGCCATTTGAAGCAAGTTACGCACATTTTAGTAACATGGAATTTATCTATGTGGTGTACTGTGTTGTATGAACAATGGTGTCAATTTGTTTTGTGACGCATAAGCGTACAAGAACCTTAAGAAACCAGAGCGTTTTGTTATGAAATTACGTCTACATCTTGAACCATCCAACTCTTCAGCTGTTTAAGTTGCTCTTACATCAGTTCTACGTGTTCCTACACAACAAAGGTTGCACATTTAAGAAATGTAAGTACTCAGCATACATAATCACAAAAAACAATTAATTTTAGACTATTGCCAAATTACCTTACCTAATATTGCCAAATCCAGCCAAAAGGCTGGATTACTGCAGAACTGTTCCTCGAATGGTTCAAATTCTCCATTGCTTCTCTTACATCAGAAAGCTTGTTTTATTAATGGACTCATACAGCTCTCATATTGGCGAAGGCAAATCAGATTTACATAATGATGATACCTGCACACACAAGTCATTTGCTGCAACCTCTTGATGTGGGTGTTTACAGGTCTTTGAAAAGCCACTGGTCCAAAAAAACTCAACTCCTACATGTTGGAACATCCCCACCAAAAACACAATCGTTTCAACCTTTATGAACTCTTCAAAATGCCTTTCCTCCAAAGTTTTCCCCCTGTGAACATCATTGATGCTTTCAAAATAGCTGGTGTTTGCCCCTTGAACTATGATGCTGTTCCAAAAGAGGCACTAGCGCCCAGTAAGTTGACTAACCAAGGGCCATTTAATCCAACTGCTGTATCTGATGGATCTAGAAATGAAACTCCACCTTCAGCTGAACGGGATGAGTCGGTGCCAAACTTTGAACACCTGCTGCAAATTCCTAATGCCCCTAAGCACCCCACAAGGAAACAGAAAAAAGAGCTCATTAGCCAAATGTCTCAATCTAGCTGAGGGCATTCAGTCCACAGTGAATGTTGCAGGGAGTTCGACCAAACGGCAATATCGAGGCAACAATAAAGATGATGATTGGATTTGTGGCGTTTCCTCTAAGGCCTATTCGGTTGATGTGAAGAAGAAGACAGGTGTATCATGGACAGTGCTCATTCTGTTTGACATCTTATCATGACAATTGTCAAACACAGCAAACGGACGAAGCTGTTTACTTGTGTGATACATGTTGTAAAGTTTCCGGTTCTGAAGACGATGATTGTGAACTTTAGGAATCGAATGATCTACTGTTGCAAAATTACCTTACCACTACTGCAAAATTAACTTACCTATTGCAAACTTGCCTACCTGCACAGTCTGTCATTATGCTTATCATTGTTCAAAATGCATTGTTCACAAGAATGTGATTCTTTATTAAAATATTTGTCATTTATGTGATTACCAAAACAAAATATTTCCAAAAATGTATCTTAGTTTAATATAATAAAAGCTTTATGTTCTGTGAAAATACTGTGACTTTGTGGGTTCGTGAAATGAAAAGTTCAATTGCACCACTCAAAAATGTTCTTTATTTCCACCGACTTACAGTTGAACACTTGCCAATTACACAGAATTACGTAATGCACACAATTACGATTCACCAATTCGTCCGTTAAAGTTCCACTTGCACTCGCAATTACGTAAATTCCTCCGACGCACGCACGCAGTCCGTTCACTAGCTCGTCAAGCACTGACTGGCTCGATTCACTCACTGCAGCCCTTTTTATAGGAATATCACAGTCTTCTAGAAGTCTCTGGTTTCCGTGAATCCACGCGAAGGTTCCAGATGGCAGTGGGAGGGGGAAAAGAGGCGGCCAGCGACAAATGACATTTCCCTAATCATCCCCCTCAGTTAGTGACAGAGACTAATGAGGTGGACGTGGCGCGGCCTCTGATCCCTTACTCAGCTGTCGTTTGTTGTGCTTCCCGATAATTGGGTGAAAATACTAAGAAATTACCTTACATAACCCTATATCCAAAATAAAATTTTACCAGCATACACAGTATGTAAATGTGATTCATGTATGAATACTGAGTAGTGAGCTATGGAGGGATAAAACTGTATGTTACAACTTTGCAATTAGTGCATTACTGCATTAATGCAAAATACAAAGCAAGGCAGAGCACATCCAGATGTACATCAATCTGGTCTTTAATTCTTGCTAGGGCAGTACTGCCAATTCGATGCATCAAGAGCTTAAGGTTGTATCTTGAATGATCTAGGCGTATAGTGGTTTATATAAGAAAACATGAGACAACATTATTGTAGGAACTTTTTAATATTTCAGTATGAAATTTATGTGTATATACAGGGTGTTTCAAAACGACAGTGAACGAACACATATAGGTAGTTGCTGAGCTTCTATGTGACACATATAGATAGTTTTACTACTACTATTTTTCTTCGCGTGTTACCTCCATTGCAGTGGTAGGCGATACTGAACATGTCTAAACTTGCCTGGCCCTAACAGGCGGAAACTAGGAGTACCAACAATGAAACTACTACGGCGTGTTTGTTTCACATTAAGCTAACAGAATTGATACCGAAATTAAGGGATGCGATGTATAAAGAATCGTAATGGATTTCAAAGGAATCTATATTTGTGTGGAACGCGTGCAGGTGCAGTTGAGTCGAATAGCAACGGAGTTGAATAGTTGTGTAACAAAAGACACGGGAAAAAGAGAATTCTAAGGGATAGCACTTGACTTTGTTTGAATAGGTATTCTTCGGACCCCTAATAATCACAATGGACAAAATAGTCACAAAGGGAATCTTTGTGTGTATAAAGGGCTTCGAGAAAGTGAAAGTCACACACCCACGCGCAGCTGTGAGGACACTCAGTCCTCAGCGTGAAGCCGATTAGAGCAGTCCTCTTCTTCTGTCTTGGGCAAGGCAGACCAGAAGCGATGAGAGAATATATTTGTCGGTTCATATATACGTGAAGAACGAATTAATTTTTATGGAATAATAAGCATTTCACATATATTAACTCTAAACAGTGATATTGCTAACCCTTGGTCTGCAACTTCGAGTTTGAAGTTATGATAAAAAGAAGCAGTCATTAAATCAGTTTGAATCGGGCATTCCAGTGTCATTAAAACCATCCTTCTCATACATACTCACGCATACACTGAGAGAAACCTCATTGTTTTACCCTGAGCTGAACATTATTTGCTGCTTCAAACTGTCGCCCCAACGTGGAAATCTTTGCTCGCCAACCTATTTGCTTCAGAATATACATAATATTGAATTTTAGTGCGAAAAATTATGATCGTAAGCTAAATTATGATCATTCTTTATTGAACAGCCGTCGTAGAAACCTCTGAGATAACAAAAGAACAAGAATAGCAACCTGTCCATATACAACCTGTTAACCCCAAAAGTAGAGCACTAACCAGCCCCATAGTAGTTTGGAAGATGAATTCACAACACTAATTGTAGCTGCTTCTCTGACAATACGCAGTTCCTACGAAGAATTCTGCCATTAGTCTGCTATCAAAATGTTTTCTGCTTTAGACAAATTTTGTTTTGGCATTTGAGATGATGCACACAATTTATGTAGTTGTAATTAAACGTTATTAAACCTATTTATAAGAGGGCTGTTCAATTAAGAATGGTCATAATTTTTACGGCCATAATTTTTCTCACTAAAATTCCATCTTATTATATTCTGTTAGCTTAATGTGAAACATACACGCCGTAGTAGTTTCATTGTTGGTACTCCTGGTTCCCTCCTGTGAGACCAGACAAGTAGAGACATGTTCAATCGCCTACCGCTGCAATGGAGGTAACATGCAGTTAAAGTTGATGTTAGAGGAAGATCCGGAGTTTCTTTCAAACGTAATCCCTGCTGATGAAACTTGGCTACATCATTTTGATCCTGAGAGCAAACAGCAAAGTTCAGTGTGGAAATCATCTTCATCACCAACCCCCAAAACAGCAAAAGTGGTTGCTTCTGCTGGGAAAGTTATGGTCATCTCATTCTTTGATATTCATGGAATGGTTTATCAGTGTTATACCGGCACACACAACAGTAACTGGAAAATACTACAGTGATGTCCTGAAAACATTGCAAGTCCATATCAGGCGCAACAGACCACATTTCCGTGAAGCAGGCTGGATGCTGCACCACGATAATGCGCGGCCGCATATTGCCGATGTTGTTGTTGAATATTTTGCAAACATCAACGTGAAGTGCATCCCTCACCCTCCCTAGAGTCCAGATTTAGCCATATGTGACATTTTTCTATTCCCTAACATGAAGAAACTCCTTCGTGGGAGGCATTATCCATCGTCAGAAGCAGTGGTGAAGGCTGCGGAGACGATTTTGAAGGATCTCTCAAAAATAGTTTCCAACATGTCTTTGAAGACTGTCAGAAACGCTGGGACAAGTGCATCGCATTCAGGGGTGGCTAATTTGAGAAGGAGCATAAAATTATGAGGATGATTAAAGGTACGTTGTCAAAAGAAGAATGTAATCATTCTTTATGGAACCGCCCTTTCATTTTGAGTATTCCCCTAACGATAAATAACATGACATTAAGACATATTTTCTCGGTTTTTTGCGTTGTATCATTTTCATCGTGTTCCCAAAAGAAGTTATAAGTCTCGCTGGACTCTTAATTTCCCTGATTGCAAATCCTTGTTTGAAAAGAACGACGGCGAGGAAATCAACCAACCGTCCATGCGAGATAAAACAGATTAATCTCCAGGTCATGAATAATGGAATAATTTGGTTGACACCAATAAAGTTGCACGACGCTTGATTGTATTTTCAGATCGCAATCTGCTCGCTGCCCCAACGAAAAACAAACACAGAGAGCGTGGGTGTATACAGAAAAGTCGAACATAGCTTATCATCAAGCGCACAAGCACTCTAGCCAACGTAACGCCCCTATGTTCTATTTTTTGTCAACCAAGGCACGTTACACTGGTTTTCCTCAAACTTTGGTCAGCGCCAAGGAGATAAGCTCTACTCTTATGAATGCAAATCAACATGATTATTATGATAAATGTTAGAATTTGTATATGTTTGTGCTTTTAACCAGAGATTTACGTATAAAAAAGTTCTGAAATGTGAAACTGCTCCTCAATCTCCAGTTGTAACCCCCCTTGTTCTCTATCTTATGATAAATACATCACTGTAATGCCTTTTAAATAGTAATAGCACGTCCTTCAGTACTGTCACACACCACTTTAGTTTGAAATGTAGCCACCTTATATGTATTCAATTGAGATAAATTGTTAGTTGTTTATTAAATAATGTTATTTTTGTTCTTTTACTTTGTAGTTTCTGTTCTACGGACTTGAAAACTACTGCATCCCAACCAGAAATACGAGGCGTGTCCGTTAAATGTCTCCAAGGCGCTGTAGCCTTGTGGAACGCTATTACGCAAGATGTGGCAACACTGGCGTGTAGCTTGGTTTCACCCCTTCAAATCCCCACCACGACGAACCCGTTGTAACCATTAGTCTTAGCTGGGCAGCCGTTTGCGATGAAGCTTCCTATCACTTCCGCCGCCAAGTGCGAGTTGCGTACAGTGATCCGTTTTTTGAGTGCCAAGAGCACTAGCCCCCACTGAAATTCATCGTCAGTTATGCGAAATCTATGGGTCACAGTGTATGGAAGTCAAAAACTTGCGAAAGTGGGTCAGAGAGTTCAAAAACGGACTATAGACGTCCATGACGAACAGCGTTCTGGTCGGCCTTGTATTCCAGCCGAAAAAAATTGCACAAGTGGAGCAAGAAATGCTTAAAGATCGGCGTGTGACAGTTCGCGAGCTGTGAGAACTTATCCCTGAAGTCAGTAAGACTACGATTGACAAGATTTTGACCGAAAATTTGCATTATCGCAAGGCTGATCTCCTGTTCGGATGGGACTCCTCACCCATGCCCCCTACAGTCCAGACTTAACACCTAGTGATTATCATATGTTTCCTGAGTTGAAGTTACATCTGGGTGGAACACATTTCCAGACTGACGATGATTTGAAAGACGAGGTTGAGTGCTACCTGCGCAACTTGGCGGAAGAGTGCTATGACAAGGGTATACAAAAACTACCACAGCGTATGCAAAAGTGCATCGATCGCAAGGTGACTACGTTGAAAAATACCTGAAGTTCTGCCTTTCCACCAATCTAACATTCATGGACAATAAACATGTTTTCTACATTAAATAAAATTGGAGACCTTATTTTATGGATACGCCTCGTAGATACTGAGCTTTCATTCGCCATACACGTTTTAAAGTCCCCTGAATCATAAACATTTAATGTTATGTGAGTGTGCCTTTGGACAGCACAAAATTCACAAGTGAAAAGTCGGTTAAATACCAAAGTTGTTATTTAAGTTCAGTATATGTACTCTAAAGTCCAGCGCCGTGGCGTAGCGAGCTAAGGCAGCGGGTACGGATTTTAGGTCCCGGGTATAGAACCGGTGCCCACTCAGCATCGTGAGCAAAGTGAGGAGCTTATGCTAGATAAGCGACCCTGGTCACGAAAACCAACGTTCCTGCTGGAGGATGTCGAGATGCTGACCACATCTCCTCCCCGTATCGGTTGGATGATCGCCCAACTCTGCCCTGCGGAAGTGGGCGTGAGGCCGGAAGTCGGGTTGGTAGGCCTTCGCCCTCTAAGGGCTGTCGCGCCAGTGGTTAACTTTTAATATGTACTCCAAGGATACGAGATAAACGTGTTCAATCTGTCCTTTCAAGAATATAAATAATTGATATTTTTCTCGAAATGTTAGGTTTTCTTTAAACTATCTATAACGATTTCTGGCAATGTCCTCAGATGTTCTCTACATTCTAATGACGTCTTTATAGCTCCTAAACGTGCGAGACAGACCAACTTACTACACACAAAAAATGTAATCAAATCATGTGAAATATACCAGGGGGCCCACCTGCCCCGTCTTTCACGTAGGCACATATCCCTTCGTGCCCACCTATATAGCGTTGTGGTAGCGTGTGTGCCTCAAGTTCAAGAGATCCCTACTTCAAATCTTGGTTAGGATGAATTATATGGATACAGTTTCTCTTAGGAGATTTCCCTTTTCCTGGAAGACGAATGCCCGCCTCGGTAGCGTAGATGGTAGCATGTCTGCATCACGTTCCATAGGTCCCGACTTCGAATCTTGGTCAGGGTGAGTTACCTGGATAAGGTTTTTCCGGGGTTTTCCCTTATCCTTCAAGGCGAATGTCCGGTAACTCTGAGCTCGATGGACTCTGGACTCATATGAGCATCATTTCACCCAATTCATTCACCATCCAATATGACAACGTTGGAGGACGTAAATTACAAAAATAAAAAAAAAACATACCCATATTTTCTTTTTTACATTTTCGCATACATCTGTGATTTTGCATAATTTTGCCCATGATAACTCAATGGCTAAGAGCAGCCGTACGATGACCGAAAGATCCATGGTTCATTTCCCGACTATGGCATTAAATCTTTCAGTAAATTCTACTTCCCCAAACTTTGGCCTACACACGGCTAGTGTCAAAGAACAATTAATATCCACCTAATAATAACCACCTAATAGTGGTTTGAACTGTGTATGGCACAGCAGATTACCATTAAGGTAGTTTTCTAATGAGTTTATAAAAACTTCTATTGGTTTACCGGGAAAAACACGAGTCAGTTGGAAAATATAATGTCATGGTGGCATGTTGCCCATGGTAGCTCAATGGCTGAAAGCAACCGGATGCAGACCGGGGGATCCGTGTTTCAAATTCCGTCTATGGCATTAATTTTCTCAGTCTGACTCTACCTCTCCATATTTTTCTATAATTTAAATAATATTTCTCTAATCTTAAAGTAATAAAACGTTCACAATATGTTCTTCGTTACATCTTTAGCTATTTTCCCTTCAAAAAATTCAGTATTTTCTTATGACTGGCACTTTTTCATGCTTGAATACTTTTTTCTTTATCATATAACCAGGAAATCAAGCATTTCTTTTAAAATTGCGGCAAAGAAAAGAAATCTTTCATGCTTGAAGTGTAAGATCTACTGATTTCCCATTTAACATAACTGTTTTCCTATTTAGTTAGGACTTGTTAAAATGTGAAACAAAAGTTATTGGGTATTTGTTGCCTATTCCATTAACGAAAACATGTTCAAAATGATACAGAATATCATAGCTTGTGTGCAGCAGGATGGATATTTCGTTCATGTCCTTACAGATGTGACTATCCTCACTCCTGGTACAGCCTCTGCAAATGATGATGTGACTCCAGCTGTCAACAAATGTTCCAAAAAAACAAAACAAGTTTATGTACGTGCGTATATGAAATACAAATATTTACCCAGATGGCGGACAGGTAGAGATGGATTATCAATCATCGCGGCAGACATACCCGCGTGGATATCCCATCCCTCGACCGACCATAAAACAAAATCAGTCGTGACGTGTGCGTGTGTGAAGTAAGCTTCTTAAAACGCCGTGATTGATGGGGTCAAGTCCATCTAGCACCAACCCTCTCTGCAAACTCTTCAGAGTTTTTATGCTTTCCTCTCTCTCCCCATTCTCTAGGGGTACGTCTGAGTGTGGAAATAATGTTCGGACGTGAGTGGAATTCTGCATTTGTTATGAGAGTACCTTATTCGGTAAGAGTTTCATATCTTACCTTAGTGATTCTTTGACTTGTCCCAAAGGGAGCCAGACGAAAGAAGCTGGTCAATTGGCCCAAAACTTCTCACTTCTTTGTGAAATAACATACTGACTTCCCCCTAACATTCATTTCCTGCCATGTTCTGGACTGTCAGCACCGATGTCTGGCAATCGCCTACCTGTTACACTGCTTTCTTCATATGCGTTGGTTTAAGAAAAGTCATTCCTTGGAGAGAAACCGCGTGTATTTTACAATGTAACCACGGCTTTTCTTTTAGACTTTGCTTTTAGGTTTATCTTTATCGAAGAAGCAATCACCTACAATTACACTTTAGAACATAGCTTGTTTGCTATTTTCTTGTTTTACAAGGCTTGTTTTGAGAATGATGTAACTTTCTAGGGCCCAAGAGTTGTAATGAGATGACGCAACATGTAAGTGATATGACGTGAATATTTTATCATTGTTAGTTTTAGAAATGAGATTATATAATGTGTGTGAGGTGGAGCAGTGAAAATTAAGTTTGATTGGTAGTGATGGCAACGAGAGAAGGAAAAATATAATTTTGGGAGAATAGCTACGAAAGAAAGCGTCTTTCTATTGCGTAACGTCGAAGAAACCAGACGTGTTTTGGATTGTGGAATGTCGAAATGCACGGACTAAAATATTAAAAATAGTTAAAACTGATTTTCAGAAAATTGTATCGAAGAAATATCATCTTATGTAAAGTACTGTATAAAAAATTGGCATAAAGTATCGCAATTAAATTACAAATTTGGATGTTTATAAATTAATAAAAAATTATTTATTTCTGAGTTTATTTACAGAAAATGATTCTTCGCCAGCGACCACGCCTGAGAAAAGGGTTCTCATGTAACGACTGAAACAGCACAGGAGATTTTTTATATACATCGATACATCTGACTGCCATTTAAACCAAGGATTCAGATCGAGAAGTGGCAACTTGTGGCTTCATCGTCACCATCCAGAAGGGCATCTGACATACCACCATCCCCGCAGCAACGTGGGACATCTTATACTTACGTAAGAGGGAATTCCTGCTACAAAATGGCTTCCCAACCTGGTGCTTCGAAATAGTCAACCATCGCACATCTTCACCATAATTCTTGCTCCAAAATGATCGACACAACGCAGGGCTTATAGTTCGCCATTTACAAACATCGTATTTGTATCAAATAAACTTCCGCTACAAGAATTTGTCTGTATGTAGCTAGAAGCAGCCTTCTTGCAATTAGTTTGTTTCTTAAAGGAAAGGCTGTCTTCCCTTATGTTCAATTAAAGACCTCATTAATTCCTCTCTTCCGGTTACAGGGAGGCTTTTCCTTGAAAACAGAGTTAAATAAAAAGAGTTAAAAAGAGCCGCAAGAAAATCTCTAAGTCATCACCATCAACATTAAGGTCCGGTTGCAAAAAAAGATAATCTAATTTCAAGCATATGAAAAAGATCTTCAGTCAAGCTGAACTTAGAATTTTGGTTGTATAAACATTGATCTAAGTTCATGGCTTCTTGATCTAAGATCAAACCTAACTAGTGAATTTTCTCTAGTTAACTTGATTGAACTTAGGTCAACAGAACTGCAGAATTTACACAATAGTTTCTGAGAAGAAATAAGCAGTGCAGCTTTAAATAAATAGTTAATAAATCATTTTTGTGGTTACTTGCGTAAATAATTAGCTTCTTTATTTCACAAATGCATGTTAAAGATGCATTGTTTGTGATCATAACCTATACATTTTGATTATTTTCAGAATTCAGGTTACTCTGATATCTCTGATTATTAGAATATTCAATGTGAAGGGTCTCCTCGTGTTTTCCAACATAGAGGAAATCCCATCTCAGAACTAAGTGACAGAAAATTCAAAATGAGATTTCGACTATCAAAGCATGTAATCTAAGAACTGGAGCATAGGCTAAGTGCACAATTAACAACACAAAACCTGAGAAAATGCGTACTCAATCCAATATTTACTATCCTTACATTACGCTTCTATGCAACTGAAAGCTTCCAAATGGTGATTGGTGATATATTTAATATAAATATAGGAACTGCGTTTAGAACAATACACAAAGTTACAAGGGAAATTGCAGCTTTAAGACCTCATTTCATCAGGATGCCTATCGAAAACGTGAAATAAGAAGTGTTATGCGAGATTTAAAGTTAGCGGAACACATCTTCTCTTTTGTTTGAACTTCCATTTTTATATACAAATATAATAATTAGTAACTTAAAACTTCACTTATCTTCCATTTCTTGTTTATATTTTCCAGCTCACAGTATTGTAAACAGACAAAAATGAAAAAGAAGTCCACTGGGTATTTAATGGAGATAAAGTAAGCGAAATGATTAACTTTTGATAAATACTGTTTCAATATGGAGTACATTCTTATACTGATTATTTAAAATAGCATTATTTCTAGGACAAAAAACCATAAAGCGAAAGATTTACTTAGTTTTTGTTATGTCTAGATGGCCTACTCTGTGCACTTGAATTAAACAGAGTCGAATAGTTCCGATAAGTCTCGAATCCTTTCGATAAAACATGAAAGTTGCAACAGGTTTGGCGATGTTGCCTCACTTGTTTTTGTGATCTCAGATCAGTACTGAACGGCGTTCATCTGATCTAAGATCAGCATTTTACAACTCACACGGGTTCGTAAACTTAGTTCAGTTTTGATCTTCGATTATAAATGAACTGCAGTTAGCGATTTTTATGCAACCTAACATTATTATCATTATCATCGTCATTCGAATAATTCGAATAAGTCATAATATGAGCACACTTGGAGGAGGGTGCTACTTTTTTCTATAATGCATAGCACCATTAATGCTACCGATAAGAGGGGAGTAAGTAGCAAGTCCACAGTACCAATATTCAGTTGTACAAACGTACCACATCAGCAGATTGAGCCTCGCTATTAGATGCAGGTGGGACCTGCATTTGTTTTCTTTACCCTACTGCACTTCCAATGTCCCAATCAACCTGTGAATGGTTAATTCCTTTTATATCTCGCTTGACTAATAGACCATACTATTGCATGATTAACACGAGATATAAGATCTCTTGGCATGTGTTTGTTTCTCACAGCACCCGAGGCTAACGTGGAGGAGGAATACATTATGTTTTGTTTGCATCAAATCCGGTTCTAAGACTGGATCGATGACACAGGAAGCGCTAGATTTTGGGATTGCTTTTCTGGGGCAATATAGTTTGTCATATGTCTTTAGATTATGTGTATGTTTCGGAATTCCAATACAAAAGTGCTTACCAATTTCCAAATAGGTTCCAGATGGATGAAAGTACCATGATTTTCGTTCCTGTTTTGAGTTCCCTTGATGGTAGCCTTTAATGCGCAGTCAGCTTGGAGTTTTTTCTTTACTTGTGGGGACGTTCAGTTTGGAACATGTACTCTACTAATTCTCCTTCTAGAGGTACGTAGATACCCAGGCGGGGAAATGTGTGGCGAGGGGATTAACAATGAAGGTTTCAATAACGTTTTCTATGTGGGCTGGTTTCTTAATTCCACAAATTACTCTGGCATTCAGATCGATTTTGGCAATGACATTTTTTTCACAGTCACCGAGCTGCTGAACTTACAGTTCGTCATATTTACTGTTTATAATATTAGATTAGATTAGATTTCATTGTGCATATTCCAAAATATTACAATTTACAAGTTTGGCTACATTTATTTGTCTTTACCTTGTTGCTACCTTGGCTTACATGACACCCTGGTCTTCTACTCTGCCAGGTAGCCCTTAACCTCCATGCCTCCTTGTTACTTAATTAGCCCCATTCTTCCTCCTCATCTTCCTTTCTTATATTCTTTCCATTTTTGGTCCATTTTTCGCTTACTTTCTGCAAGAACTCACCAATAGTTCTTACCTTCTTTTCCTCCCTGCCCGTTAACATTTTTATAGCTACTATCCTTTTCTCTACTTTCTCCCATTTTTTCTCCCAAACCTATTTTTTCCAAATGGCAACCACCTTGCATTCTGTTACATGGTGTTTTATGCTTTCTTTTCCCCACAAAATTCACAAATTACCTTTTCCCTACCTCTTATACCTCTTAGATATATTGTTCCTGTTCTCATCCATGCTAACCCTTCTCTCTGCTGCCTATTGCAGTAGTCTAATATGCTTCTCGTCCCCAATCTCTTTTTATTTGCTTGTAAAATTTTAATGATTTCATATTTTCTAGACTTTCCCATATTTCCTGTCTTTCTATTTCTTCTATTCTGCAGTTTGCCAATTTACCCACATCGGTTGTATTCCTAATCTCCATATTTTTTTCATAATTCCTCCTATCTCTGCCCACCAACTATTTCGGTTCACTAATCTTTTTTTCTGTCTCATGCATAATTTCATAATTTTCCCTTCTTTTTGGCTAAGCCCTATACGAAAATTTTATTATTCTTTCCATTATTCCATTTTTTCTTGTTTTTTCTAATTCTACTAAAGCTTCTTCCCTAGGTGCTGATCTTGGTAAGCCTAGTAGATCTTTACAAAATCTTCTGTAGTTTTGGCCCCCCGTTTTGTTCACCTCTATGCCCCCCCTCCCAGATATCCACTGCATACAATATTTTGGATTCAAGTGCACGTTATGCAGGCCGCGCCGTGGCTGAGTGTTTAGACCAGTTAGCACTCACCAAGGCGGTCAGGTTCGATCCCAGACGACCGCAAAGTGAGATTTGTGGGGGACAACACGGCGCTGGGGCGGGTTTTCTCCGAGATATCCGGTTTCCCACACCATTTTATGCCACTGGTTCTCCATCTGCATCTCATGTATCATGTAGTTAAAGCGGACGTTAAATACTACCACAGCACACTTTACCTTATGCTTTGGCACTGCAATTTGAGCGGCAGTTCTTTTTATATTGGGTGGCACAGATTCCACAGATTCTGGGACTTTGTTCCCAAATTTTGTGTTCTTTATGCAATATGCCAAGCTCTGAAGCCATAAGGTTATTCGTCCCTGTTTCGTTTATTTTTGAGCACTTAGACGTATCGTTTGAGGCCAGATTACGACAGCATCTGTTTTATCTCACAAATATCCCCTTGGCAACGTTATGGAATACGAGGGTAGCTGAGTGCCTTCTGATGTGACAGCTTGTCGAGAATTTCCCGTGTAATCCAATATATTGCTTGACTGGAAGTACTGTGTATAATATAAATCATTACAAAACAAATATATATTTTACAAAAATATCATAGTTAATATAGTAGGCATTACATGATATAAAAGTTAAAAATGTGTATGGGCTCAGGTGCATAATCTGGTTACACTCAGCATTAAGGGAACAGTGAAGAGCTATGGCTTACCAACAAGCTAAAATTCAGGTTCGAATTATCGAGGTGCTGGTTCTACTTACTTTAACTATCCATTCTAAGCTTCGATATTTATGAGATTTTTCTGGTTGGCAAGTAAAAGCAAATATTGTTTCTCATTTACCACAATTTCCTTTTATTCCATTTGCTCCTCATGTTAAGATATGCTTATGGGTTCGTGGCTTATGGGTTCGTTCGGTGAGGTCTAATGGCGCAAATGTTCCTTCAATGGAAGAGTTATTCTCAGAGGGTAAGCCAGAGGACTGCTTGTTTACTTGGTTTTTAATATAATATAATATTTATTGAGGTACTAAGCTCTTACAATTTTTGGATTGCCCTCTGTTTTGGCCCAGGCCACTGCTACACAGGACAGTCCATTAAGTATACTTACAGACATGTTACAGAATAGTCACCTATTATTCCTTCCCTCTGTTTACAGTCCATATCCACTTGTTCATTTTTACCTTACATTAAAACTGTCCAATGTTTTTTTTATAATTTTTGTTTAAACCTTGAGTAAGCTGGTTCTCCTCTTCATTTTTGGTATTTGACATTCTTTCCTCCACATCTCAGTTTCCTTACAATCAAACAGTATATGTTCTGTATGCTCTTTGTTCCCACATAATGGGCACTCGTCTTCCGGGTATCCATTTCTTCGACCTCTTAATCTCCATATACCTGCCCTTAACCATGCTAACCCCTTTCTTTCTTCACTGCTCGTGCTATCTATATACCTCTCTCTCCCCCAGCTATCTTTCAATGGAATATACAAAACAAGTGATCTCTTCTCTGCTATTTGACTAAACAGTTTCTGGATCTCCATGTCTTCAAATCTTATTCCAGTCCCTTTCCAAAAACCTTTATAATTAGTTTCTCTCTTTCTCCAAATATCACCCATACTACTATCTTATAACTTATTTCGTAAATTACTTACCCATTCTTTATTTGGTAAACTTAGTTCTTGATACTTCAAGCATTGTTTCAGTATATTCCCCTCCTCTAAATTTAATACTCTATACCAATATTTTAGTGCCCTTTCTATAATTAACCCTTTTCTTGGAACTCTCCCCATTTCAAATAGAGCTAGTTCGTTTGCAGTTGATATTGGCAGCCCTAGAACTTCCTAACAAAACCCCTGTGTACATAATCTAAGACTTCCCATTCCTTTTCCAGCCCCCATATCTCAATACCATATAACATTTGTCCCTCAACCATCGAATCATATACCCTTTCTAACAATTTCAGGTGTTTTATACAAGCATCCTCTTACAGCTGCCATTGCTGCTTTCCCTTTTGCCACTGCACATTTCTTTTGCTTCTCCCATTTCCCTCCTGCATCAATTTTCATTCCTAAGTAATTACATTCACGTACTACTATATATTTTATTCCCTCTTTCTGCATTTCTCATATCTACTCAGTTTAGTGCCTTTTTAAAAACTACAATTTGGGTTTTAGCTCTATTCACATTTAGGCCCCAAACTTCACAATATTTATCTATTTCTTGTAAAGATATTTTAACCCATTGAGAGTAATAGCACCAATCATCAAGTCATCTGCAAACAATAATCCAGGGATTTATATATTATTAATTACCGGCAAGAAATTATTATTATTGCTATATATCATCTATGAACAAATTAAACAAAACTGGGCTTAACTTGCAGCCTTGCCTTAGCCCTTTTTCCTGGTGTATGTCCCTAGTTATTGCTCCTTCTTCATATTTTATACAAAATGTGTTCTCTTTGTATAACCCTGTTAGAATGGTTACCATTTTATTACTTACCCGCTTCATTAATATTTTATACCACAGCAAATTTATCTCTACTGGATCGAATGCTTTCTCGAGATCAATAAAGGCCATATATATTTTCCTTTTTTATATTAAATACTTGTCCACTAGTGTTTTTATAATAAAGGCATTGTCCACTGTTCTCCTACCTTTCCTAAGGCCCATTTGATATTCTGAAAGAATATTGAATCCTTCAATCCATTACTTGGCTTTTCACAGCCCCTCCAGTAGAGTCGCGCGTCTGTCTGCGGTCTGTGGTCGCTTCACTGAAGGTGGTAGCCACAATAGACCTCTAGTGGATCGCAGTGCTCCACATACTCCACTTGCGTTGCATACCCTTTACAAGGTTTAGTAGTATTACATTGGAAATACTACGATAAACAATTACTGAATGAGTACAATACACTGTCCGAAGCATGAACACCTAACTAAATATTACGTCTTGTTATTCGAGAGCAGCCGTTAACGCCTTTACTGCGAAAGAACGATGTATATCTAATATACTGTCGTAACAAAATTATTCAATAATTACTTTTAGATGCACTTTCATCCGGGAAAAGACTGTTCTCTTAAATTTCTCTAGCGTTAGACGTTTAATATCAAGCGTAAAAGTTATGTTCCTCAAATACCCTAGTGGAAGAAATGTATTTGAAGAGCTGGTTTCTGAAATTCCGCTTCCCTCTTAATGGATCGTTACCAGATGGGGAATTATTTGAGGCTGTCATTTATTATTGCAACAATTTTCTTGTTTTGCTAACATACTAGATACAAATAAAATATCGGGCATTGTTAGAATGAAGGGTTGGATATCTAGCACTGGAATGAAGGAATTAATTTACATTAAGTCATATGTTAACTTATTTTATTTAATTTACAGCGCTGTTATAAAATGACGTAAAAGTTATAGCATACTAGAGGCCACTGTAACTTACAACGTATTGCCAATACTGAGAGAACATTGTTGGATATAGAGGGTCGGGTGCAGCTGGAAGCAGTTTTCTACTAAAAAACTGTATCTCTTTAAAACGTGTCACTTTTGTATTCTGGGATAATTTTGTTGTTGAGATTTTCAATATTTTATCATTTTTAAAGTACTGCTGCGTTTAGGTTGTTTCTCGTGTCGTGGAGGTCAGTATTTCACTAGTTAGGCTTCGGCTGCCGATGTCCATAGTAATAAGTCTTCCGGGGAAGGCCGCGTCTTGGCTGTTGCTGATGCCAACGTTTCGCCCTACTAAGTAGGGCTTCTTCAGGGTTCCTCTTCTTCTTGTTGATAGTTCCTGCGGTGCTGTCAAGAAGAAGAGGAGCGCTGAAGGAGCCCTACGTAGTAGGACGAAACGTTGGCATCAGCAACAACCAAGACGCGGCCTTCCCCGTAAGACTTATTACTAAGGTGACCATGACCATCAATTCGGTTTCCTGTATTTCACTTGCATCATTAGCGAAAGGTATAATAGAATAATGCAACTTTGTGGGTTCGTAGAATGAAAAGCCTTGTTTGATGAAATTTAACATGAACTTTATTTCAGTGGAAAGGCGTTTTGTACACCTTTTACAGGCTCTGAAAATGACGTTACACAAACATTGGTCTTCAAGGTTGGCTGCACACGTAAACAAACAAAAGAATTCACTTGTGGTACACTTCAAAGATCCACTACCCAGCTGCACACACGATTAACACTGCCGTCAGGGGGTTGTTCGCATTGGGTTGGACTCGAGGGGGCAGCGTGTTCCCGACACCCCGTCGTGAAAGGCCGTGAAATTTCGGTAACTTTCGCGAAGCAATGGCTCGGGGATAAATTAGCGCAAGGCGTGTTGTGAAACAGTTGATAGCTGAGAACACGACGGCAAGGGAAGGAAAAGAACTATCCAGACATCACTCTGCCTCTTTCTCTCATCGCTTCTCTCTCTCTCACTCTCTCTCTCACTCTCTCTCTCGGGCGTTCGTCCACGTGCGGACAGGCAGCAGTAAAACAATGCCTGGCGGAGGTTTATTTCACTAAACATTGGGTAAATAGAGAAATAATTTATCGTGAAAGTAGTTTGTAGAGACTGTATTCCCCTTCAGCTGCCGAGGTGTGGGCGCTGCGGACCCTTAGCACTCGTGGTACCTCTGACGTTACTAGAGGAACCTCGGGCCGAACTGCCGAGCCCCTCCCGTCGGGTAGTTGTTCGGATTGGGTTGGACTCGATGGGGCAGTGTGTTCTCGAACACCCACGGGGAATTGGGTACCTCTGGTCAGGCTACGGCCGCCCGGAGGGGGTAGAGGGTGGCCTAATAAGACCCGGATAAGCCTGCAGAGCTAGTAGAAGCTGTGCTAGATTACCAGGCGGCCCCGACGAGGTTTTCGGTAGTCTTCCCTGCGGGGTTGACGCGCGTAAGTGGCGTATCCACTTCCACCCGTCTTGACGTTGTGCTCAGCGAGGGGTCTTTTTAGAATAAAGGTATTGCCCAGGAGTATCCATCGCTCCCGTGTTGAAGGAGGCCCGGGTACTTGATCCTACGGGCCTAGGACTAATAAGAGTGGAGCCTCTGCCCTGAACTGTAGAGACTATATAAAAATAGCACTTTAAAGTAATGTGAATTTATCATATGAGTGCTATGTATTGTTTTTTGTTTCGCCCCGAAACGCTCCTGCATGTTACCTATCCTCAAAACAGAGTTGTTTTTTCCGGACGGTTTCTTTATTATCAGTTTTATCCTTCTATTTCAATCTTAAGAAGGGAACGAAAAGTCCATAGAGTTACATAATAATTAGTTCCTCATGTATAGCACAGAGATTAGTTGGAGTTCTGTACAAATGAACCAGCAGTTTTACTCAGCACATTTCATTCTCTGCTGAGTGGGAAAGGACACTAAGTAAGGTCAACATAGCTCTTCAGTAAAGTGGGGGGAAATGGGGACACTACCCTCTACTCTAACA
This sequence comes from Mantis religiosa, assembly GCA_030765055.1. Taxonomy (NCBI): domain Eukaryota; kingdom Metazoa; phylum Arthropoda; class Insecta; order Mantodea; family Mantidae; genus Mantis; species Mantis religiosa. Next base: position 188,690,924 of record CM060952.1, on the reverse strand, counting down.
ATGCCAACTGAGTGTTAAGAGCCAAGAAAACACCATATACACTCCTGTATCCTGCTCTTTATATTAATTACTCTTGATCAAAGAGTTTAAAAGCGAAACATGTTTGCAAATTTCATCGTTTATATCTTATTTCACAATATGTTTAACTTATTCCATACCAGTGCAACATGCATCTTCACTCGAGACCTCCAGATGAGAAGTGATATGAAATGATAATGGAGATTAAATGGAGGGACAGGAAATTCGGAGGATATAATTAACTTACACAGCATTCGCCTAGCGACCCAGGAAAACCCCGAAAAAACCCATGGTACAGGTAGGTCGGCCACGGGAATCGAACCTGGGTCTCCCAAATTCAGGCCACAGACGAAACCGCCTGAGCCATCCCGCTCGTTTACAGGTGCTAGCCGGGCCTGTGGCTTAACAAAGCCCAATTTGATTTAAAATGATAATTTAAAAGAGAAAATCCCTGCCATGTATGCTGAAATTCTGTTGGCATTGAGAATACTGAAACTACCAACCAAGTTGAAGTGAAATGAGAAGTCAGATATTGGAGGCATACGTAACTCTGAGAAAGTAGTAATCCATCATCGTCAGGAAGTTTGGCCAGAGCAATTGAATCCATGGCCTCCTCGTATGTTATGTTTCTGCTTTATTTACCTCTTGCTTTAGCGTTCATAAAATGAAATCAGTTCATAAAATGAAATGGGTTGATTGTTCCCTTTCTTATTTGTTTGTTTTGTACAGAAATATTTTAAGTACGATGGCTGTTCAGTAAGGAATTATCACAATTACCTTTTTGACAACGTACCATTACTCATCCTCATAATTTTGATGGTACTTCTCAAGATAGACTCCCTTGAATGCGATGCACTTGTCCCAGCGTTTCTGCCAGTTTTCAAAGATATGCTGGAAACTATATTTTGAGATTTACTTCAAAATCGCCTCTGCAGCCTTCACCACTGCTTCTGATGATGATTTTTTTAATTTTACGTCCTCAAAAGTTAAGTCATATCGGACGGTGAATGAAATGGGTGAAATGATTCTCAAATGTGTCCAGTGTCCTTGGTGCTTAGAGTTACCTGACATTCGTCTTGAAGGATAAGGGAAAATCCCGGAAAAAAACCTATCCAGGTAACCCACCCTGACCGATATTCGAACTCGGGACCTCTTGAACGTGAGGCAGACATGCTACCATTTACGCTACCGAGGTGGGGGCTTCTGATGATGGATAATGCCTCCCACGAAGACGTTTCTTCAAGTTAGGGAGTAGAAAAGAGTCACATGGGGCTAAATCTGGACTATAGCTAGGGTGAGGGATGCACTTCATGTTGATTCTTGCAAGATATTCAGCAACAACATCGGCAATATGCGGCCGTGCATTATCGTCGTGCAGCATCCAGCCTGCTTCACGGAAATGTGGTCTTTTGCGGCTGATATGGACTTGCAATGTGTTCAGGACATCTCTGTAGTGTTGTCCAGTTACTGATGTGTGTGCAGGTACAACATACTGATAAACCAATCCTTGAATGTCGAAGAATGAGATGACCATAACTTTCCCAGCAGAAGCAACCACCTTTGCTCTTTGGGGGGTTGGTGATGAAGGAGATTTTCACACTGAGCTTTGCTGTTTGCTCTCAGGATCAAAATTATGTAACCAAGTTTCATTAGCAGTGATTACGTTTGAAAGGAACTCTGGGTCATCCTATAACATCAACTTTAACTGCATGCGAATGTCCTTTTGTTCGGGAATCAACAGTCTTGGAACCCATCGCGCACAAACACGCCTCATGTGTAATGTTTCTGTCACCAACATGTGGGTGGCGGCCAATGAAATATTCAATACTTCCGAAAGTGATCTTAAGGTAATTCGACGATCCTCTCTCACAATGGTAGCAGCAGCAGTAACTGGAGCACCGGGTCCACCTTCCTTTGAAATTGATTGTATCCCATCTTTAAACATTTTAAACCACCTATCAGCTGTGTTGTATTGAAGAACAGACTCTCCATAGGCCTCCTGTAACATTGTATAGGCCTCAACTGAAGATTTGTTGAGACGAAAGCAGACTTTCAAAGCCGCATATTGTTCCTTGCGTGTTACCTCCATTGCAGCGGTAGGCGATACTGAACATGTCTGAATTCGCCTGTTACTCACAGGCGAGAACCAGGAGTACCAATAATGAAACTACTACGGCGTGTTTGTTTCACATTAAGATAACAGAATCTATTAAGATCGTAAACAAATTATGATCTTTCTTTATTATCACCACCCGCCTCGGTAGCGTAGATGGTAGCATGTCTGCCTCACGTTCAAGAGGTCCCGAGTTCGAATCTCGGTCAGGGTGAGTTATCTGTATAAGGTTTTTTCCGTCGTTTTCCTTTATCCTTCAAGACGAATGTCGGGTATCTCTAAGTTCCATGGACCCTGGAATCATTTGAGCATCATTTCATCCAATTCATTCACCGTCCGACATGACTTAATGTTGGAGGACGTAAATTACAAAAAAAAAGTCATTCTTTATTAAAAAGCCCTCGTATAAATGCCTCTGATATTACTAAAGTTTATGTATCTATGTACCCATTTCATTTATAAGCGCCGGCTCTTTGAACCTTCCTTCTGTAACATAAGTAAATAATTGAATACGAGGCCTTGATGAATACGATAGTTTCGACAGTAACATGGCATACGTAGTTTACAACTTATTAGTATCACTTAAAAGTTACAAGTTCACAAAATAAAAAATGTAGGTAGATAGAGCTTTTAAGACGTAGGAGATGAAAGACGGGTAGTTTAAAATAAAATGTTACCGTTAATTCCGTCTCAATGCACGCCACTGCATGCCCCAAACTAAAGAAAAAAATAATAAACACGGTGTCAACACATGAGTCTCTTGTAGAGTAGATATGGGGAGGAGATAGCAACTTGGAGTGACAGAGCGAATAATGCAAACTGGTGAAACTGGAGATAAAGACCTTTAACATGCTACAGGGAAAAAAAGAACACGCGACTACGCGCCAGATGGGAAATAAAACATGAAGAGATGCTGAAGTATAATGAAAAGGAGCGGAAGAAAAGAGGAACTAGTAAACAGCAGAAACATGTGCATAAAGACACAAGGCAAACATAATCATAAAACAAAATGGTGACGATCTAAGTTCAGAGAAGATTCTTGTTATATTCTCGATTATCGTCACTTCATTCCCTTTTTTTCCATTAGGAATCTAGAGATTTTACTGCGGCAGAAGTTTGTGCAAGCGATCTAACTTTCCAGCTACTCCAGCTATTCCTCGATATAACCACTTGATTAAAGAAAGAGTGCATCTAAGCCGTTAAGTTTTTCCAGAACCTCTTCTCAGGTAACGAGCTTGTGGTGAACTAGTTTAATCTGGCAAAGACAACAGTACTTAGCGAGATAATTAGCCATCCCTATGTCGTAGTTTCTGGAGCTTAAGTCTTCATTAACAAGTTACGTGAATGGATGAGCTAGAATTCCACGAGAGCTCCACCACTGATGATCTCAAAGGAAACTAAAATCGCTTAATATGCTTAGTGCAAATGAAAATGTTCGAATTACATAATAACACCGGAACACGCTGATGGAAATTACATAGTTTGCAAAAACTCGTTTAAATGTCTTATGTTTTCGAATTCGGTTTAAATTGTGTATTAAGCAATTTTAATGCAGTGAACCTTAAGTTTCTAAATTAAATTATCTATGGAGAGTATATAAATTCGGGGGTATCTACCAGGGCAATCCTCACAAAGTGAAGAAGGATCCCCCCTATGACGACCAGGGTGATACCAAAATTAAAGAATTGCCATAAGTAAAGAATCACGATGGATGTCAAAGGAATGTTGGTCCTTTGTTACAACGCGTGCAGGTGTAGTTGAGTCGAATAGCAGTTGGGTTGAATAGTTGTTTTAACAAAAGAAACGTAAGAAACAGTGTCCTTAGCAGAGTTCTAAAGGGTAGCACTTGACTTTGTTTGAATAGGGTAATCTTCGGACCCTTAATAATGGCATGACAAAATAGACACAAATGGAATCTTTGGTTGTATAAAGGGCTTTGAGAAAGCGAAAGTCACACATACACCCACGCGCAGCTGTAGACATTCAGTTAGTGGCGTGAAGCCGATTAGGGCAGTCCTCTTCTTCCGTCTTGGTCGAGGGCAGAACAGAAGCGATGAGAGATATTTGTCGATTCATTAAGACGTGAAGAACGAATTAAGTTTTATCGAGTAATAAGCATTTCACATATAGTAACTTTAAACAGTGATATTGGTAACCCTTGCTCGGCAACTTCGAGATTAATGTAGTGGGAAAAGAAGCAGTCATTAAACCAGTTTGAAACCGGCATTCCAGTGTCATTAAAACCATCCTTCTCATACATACTCACGCATACACTGAGAGAAACCTCATTGCTTTACCCTAGGCTAAACACTATTTGCTTCAAAGTGTAGCGTCAACGAGGAACTGTGCGGCACCCACTATTTGCTGCTTCAAACTGTCGCAACAACGTGGAACTCTTTGCTCGCCAATTTATTTGCATCAAGGGAGTTACCGAGCTGTCCCAAAAGGGCGCCCGGCGCCTCCCTGGGACTTTCCATATGGCAAGATCTACAGACTAACAAGGCGCCCCCATCTGGTCCGAAAACGCAAAACGGGATGGAAGTGGATACGCCAATTACACGCGCCAACCCCAAAGTGGAAGGCTACCGATATGACCTCGGTAGGAGCGCCTGGTGATCTAGCACACCTTCTACTAGCTATGCTGGCTAGTAAGCGGGGATATATGGCTTCCCTCAACCCTCTCCCACGGGTATCGGGAACCACTGCCACCTCGAGTACAACCCAGTCCGAACAACTCCCCTAAGGTAGGGGCATGAATGTTTGGAGCGGCTGGACGGCAACCAGAAGATCCGTGGTTCAAATCCCGGATATGGCATTTAATTTTTCAGTCTAAATCTATCTTTCCATACTTTAGCCTACACACGGCCAGTGTGAAAGAACTCTTACTATCCATTAATTGACCTAGTAGTGGTTAACTATAACGCCCGGGCCTTAAAGTACTTACACGTTGTAAGTCGCCATTAAGGTAGTTGTCTCATGTGTTTATGAGAACTAGCGGTCTACCGGGAAAAACACGAGTCATTTGGAGAAATTAATGTCATGTCAGCACGTTGACAATAGTAGCTCAAGGGTTAGAGCGACTGGACTTCAACCAAAAGATCCGTGGTTCAAGTACCGGCTATGGCATTGAATTTTTCAGTCTGACTCTATCTTTCCAAGCTAATTTGTTGTTACAATACTACATTATGTCTGTGCATATTCCTTGTTACAGTGAACATGATGCATTCCCTATGTGATAGGAACGAGTAATAATAATGATAACGATAATTGTAATAATAACAATAATGATAGTAATAAAGCTGTAAGCAAGAATCATATTTAGATGCATAAATAATACCACAGTACTTAATGTCCGCCTCGGTAGCGTAGATGGTAGCGTGACTGCCTCACGTTCAAGAGGTCCGGAGTTCGAATCTCGGTTAGGGTGAGTTACTTGGATAAGGTTTTTCCGGGGTTTTCCCTTATGTTGAAAGACGAATGTCAGGTAGCTCCAAGCTTCATGGAACCCGGACGCATTTCAGCATCATTTTACCCATTCCATTCATCGTCCGATATGACTTAACGTTGGAGGACGTAAATTACACACAAAGAAAAACCAATACTTATCTAACATAAAGGGTTTTCTCAATCTAAAGTCTCTGGACACTCAGGTTCCCAAACCCTAACTTGACTGGAAAAATTACTGTTCGATTTAGCCCAAGGTAGTGAAAGGTACCTTGTTGTGCGACAGTGTTCTTTCTTGGAATTCGCGTTCGTGGTTGTAACAAAAGACTGCAGGATTTAGCCTGGACCTTCAACCCTGAGCTGGCATAATTTATCTAACCATGAGAAAAGAGAAAGCGACTTTGATATTAGGTCAAAAACTGGAAAATTTGAGTATTAATCGCAAGTGGGGATAGGTAGCAGCCAATGGAAAATTAATATTAGTTCACGTGATATTTCAAACTCCAAAAAATACCTAGAGTGGGGGAAATTCAAAGTAATGGCTGAAAGTAGGTTTTTCTTGTAACAACACTTCGGTTCTGTGATCTAAATGAGATGGGCGCATAATTGGCGTCGTCTAACAAATACGCTTCCACGCCATGCACCAAGACAAAGTGCAGTATTTAACAGTTGTTCCAGTGATAATTAGTGTATACATATAATTCGAGGTGTCTTCTTCATTCAACCCACAACAAGTCAGGACGCACTCACTCCCGGAAGCTCAGATGAGAGTAATCACGCAAGAGCTACATCACAAGTCACCTCGAACCTGTTCCAATCTCCTTATCCTTAATCTCCGCACGCCAACAATCCTTAATTGTGAGGCGTTGAGCACAACGGAGAGCTCGACGTGTTTCGCTACGGGCCGGACCGCCTCAAACAACAATATTGTGACTTTGTGGGTTCGTGAAATTAAAAGTCCAATTGCAAAAACTCAAAATGTTCTTTATTTCCACCGAATTAAAGTTGAACACTTGCCAATTACACAGAATTACGTAGCGCACACAATTACAATTCACCAGTTCGTCTGTCACAGGTCCCCTTTGCACTCGCTATTACACGCAACTCCTCCGATGCACGTACACAGTCTTCCGGTCCGTTCGCTCACTCGGCGCTCCTCACGGCTGCTCGCCAAGAACTTAACTCACTCGCCAACTGCAGCTCCCTTTTATAGGGATATCGCGGTTTCTCGAAGTCTCGCGATTCGATGAATCATCCTGCAGGTTCTAGACGTCAAGGAGGGGGAAAGAGATGGCTAACGATGTTTTTCCAAGCATCCATCTCGTTACCGCTACAAGACAGATGGATAGGCGTGGTCGAATGTTTCGCGTCTCCTGCTACCCTGCTGCCGGCCGGTTCTATCGGGAGTTCCAACGTTCGGGTGACAATATACATTTTAATACTTTCAAAGGGAAAGGATCTTCTATTCTCCTCCAGACATTCTCTGTATTGGTAAAAGTTTCTCTACATCACATGATATGACTGGGTCAAATTAACCTAAAGGAGGTTGTGGCTGTTTCCTTTTGGTGCATTACAATTTTGTCTAGTACCTTGTAGTTCATACTGAATTTCTCACAAAGTGGAATATCCTTTATTTTCTGGGGAATGCGTTTTAGCATAGAAGTCACTGCTAGCGCAGCCAATACGCGCAACCTTCCACCAACACCACGAGTTGTTGACTATACTGGTCGCTAATCTAGAAAGTGATTGACATTTCGTACGGAGAGAAAGGCGACGTTGCCGCTTATAGCTGCCACGTGGAGAGCGTGATAGCACTACGCGCGCGAAGGTGATTCAGTTACGACTGCAATGGGCATTTCATTATTATTGTTATTTTTATTTATCATTTATAATACTATACATAAAAACAATAGAAAAGTCGTGAATCTACATGTAAATGCTAGAACATGCAAGAACAAATCAATGTAAAGTTACTCGTAACAAAAGAGGCATACCTGTGACATTTTGATGCTTATTGAAGTGGGAAAATGCCGCTTACATAATTTAACTAATTTTTCCCGGGAGTTTTTATTTTATACTCTAATATCTAACTCTCTCCTTTAAAATACTTTTCTTTCCCAATCTCAACCTTAATGCTCTTACTGATACTGAAGTCCTATCAAGCACAGAGAGAATGGAATACTAGACTCGCCTTTCAATTTCTCCTCATCGAAGTATTCTCTCACAGAGCATATTATTTCCCGTGTATGTCCTTTATTTGGAATACCTTTACCAAATACAGTTTTATTTGCTTCCCGAGCACGTTCAGGTTTTCGCTGGTTACTATATTTTGACATAATTAAACATTCATTAAAGACAATTGCAAATGATCACAACACGCACTTAGATGCACGGACTAAGGCACACGTAAACCAAGGCAAATTGCCACAAATAAAATGCAAAGTAACTTGCCAGTACAGCTGCTGCATACGTCAGGCATTCTGTTTATGCAGCGTTATCGTCAAGAGAAACAAACACCGAAGTATTGTATTTACTGCAGCATTTGCGTAACTCGCTCGCCCGTGTCATGCTAAGCACGTGTTAGAATATCGGCAACCAAGCTTTAGCGTCTAACGTTGTCATGGAAACGTCTCGACTCTAATTGTTCATTTTAATCGTTACTATGACAACCGTTATGACGTACTCATCCCCTACCATATATTTAGACCGTTATTCCATGTGGTTACTAACTGGCAATTACATTCTAGTTTGACGACCAGTATAACTTATTTGACCGTATAGTGCATAGCTAACTTCACGAATTTTTCGCTGAATCTCCAGGCCCTACTTCTGATGTTCATGATTTTACTGGTGATACTTTGCAGTTAAATGCGGAACAAGTTGACATAATACAGTTAATCGCCAGTGAATGAACAATTGAAATTAAACTTATTTTTATACTATTGTTGGAGGAAACTTTAAATAACTTTTCGGAAGAAAATCCTTTAGCGTATGAGAAATGAAAATAACGAAGGTAAGGATTTAACACTGACCAGTAACGCTATTAAGGTGCCTGTTTTTATGAGCTCCCAAAGAAACATTATGGGACTCCGCATGACATTGGAAAGGAACAATGGGGCCGTCAATGGTATACCGCCGTAAAATTGCAGTTGAAAATCAATGTTCCCAGATTTATTGTTATGGACCTCTAGTGGTTATGGGTATCACATGATGGCCAACTCCGATCCTGTTATGTCTGGCATAGTACAGGGCATCTGAAGGAAGTATGTCGCCACCGCTCAATCCATTTGCGGCCGGCGGATGGTGGACAAAGCAACGGAGCCTCCAACAGCAGCAAGATGAGTTGACAGCTGCGATTGCAACAATCCAAAGCTGAATGTGGATTGGTGGACGTAGAAAAAAAGGCATGGCCTTAGTGAGTAAAACTACAGTCAAATCACTGCATGGGAATAGTTATCTATTGACGAGTCTCAGCGAGGAACAGGTGTTTAATCCTCAGGTGGTATCGCAGTTGACTGGTTTAAAGACACGACAATATTAGCATCATCAAAAGGGATTAAGGTGAAATATGCCAAGGAGCACGTGGTTCGAATTTTGGAGGCCACCTACAATGAGATTCTGAATTTCACTCTGAAGCAGCCCTGTCTCTATAAGGTGATATCACTTGCTCTTACATTATGAGTAATGTTTAAGCATACGATTTTATTTCAAAATAGTTACAGTCCTTGCGTTAATGAATTTTTTTCGTAATTTACGTCCTCCAACATTAAGTCATATCGGACGATGAACGGAATATGTGAAATGATGCTCAAATGAGCCCAGGGTTCATAGAGCTTAGAGTTACCCAACATACGTCTTTCGGGATAAGGGAAAACCCCGGAAAACACTCATCCAGGTAGCTCACCCTGACTGAGATTCGAACTCGGAACCAATTGAACTTGAGGCAGACATGTTACTACCACGCTACCGAGGTGGGTTTTGATGACGATGATGACGATGATCATGATCATGATTATCCACCAGCTACAACGTCCAAGTGATACTACAAGCGATACTATTTGGAATAGTTTAGAGAAGATGTCTAATGTGACATCCCACTTGAACATCTTCGTAGTAGTACATGTATGTCCAAAAGCCTAGCCTCAAGAATACAAATATTCCAGCACTGTTGTATGACACAAATAGATGAAGGCAAACGTCATGACAGTGCATAACAACAAATTAAAATTAGTTGCTGCAGCGTTCATTTCCATACACGGTGTATCCGCTACAACCTTTGACCTACGGGACGCTGGTTACAGATCTGTCTTCTGCTCATTCCATAATGCATCAGAACGTGACATTTAGGGCTGCGGTTGCCGTGTTCCAATTTAGCGCGCATTGAATCAGACATTCCTTTGGTTCACGGCAATCTATGATTGTTGATGGATAACCACGGACCTTAAGGCTTCGGCTGTCTCATAGCATAACATTGGTTAACGATGTGTGGTGACAGGAGTGTTCTGATTAACCTGTTTTGTATACATAGTGCTGCAAACTTATCATACTATATAACTCTAATGCCTGATTTCACCAAAAAATTTTAAGACTTAACACGAGTTTAGCAATAGTTAAAACAAAAATTGCATTTCACCAACAAGTGTTAGCGCAACACACGTGTTGAATCTCATGTTATACTAACAAGCCGAATTTCTAATGTTAAGTCCTTAATAATTGTAAATAATCAAGATGGCGAGCAAGAACTCAGCTGTTGATGTCGATTTGCTATATTTAAGACCGCTAAATGGCATTCATAATGGAGTACGGCCTATGAGGAGAAATGATTTTGAGGAACTATCCGGAGAAAATTGTTTTACGGAGGTATAGACTGTCGAAACATTTTGCTATGAAGGTTACTGCGGAAGTACAAGAGAGGATAGTACATGCATCGAAAAGAATATGGCGATCTCGCCTTTGCTTCAAGTATTAATAACTTTGCGATTTTATAATTCACTGAATTATGTGGAAAATACATTGTTCCTTTCCCGTCTTGAAACGTTTAAGTTCCTTGTTCTTCGCATCTCGTTTTAAATTTACGTAATGCTGACAAGTTATTTGGTGTTTGTAGTAGTGGCACATGCATTTGAATTAAATTCGTTTCCAATATTTTCCTCTTTTACATTCACTGCATCCGTCCTCTTATTTTCCACGATAACCTTACACTTCGTCACCATTTCAATTAAAAATTCTTTCTCCGTCGATGAGGAATTTGTTTCACGGCTTTATTTATGATTTTGTTCATCCTCCAGTTGTGCAGACGAAAATGAAAACAAAAGCGCATCGGAGTACATTCAGAAAATAATCCATAGCCGTCTATAGCTGTGATATGTACAAGTTTCTTGGCGTTAACACAGGTTTGTTAACATTTTTGGAAAACAGGTTGGTGAAATGCAAGAAATCAAAATTAGTTTTAGCGCTGTGACAAGTGTTACGTTACATTGTTAACGTCGATTTTAACATCTGTTGGTGAAATCGGGCATAAATGTACAAAAATGGATAAAAGTAATTCCGGTATTCCAAAAACCTGTGTAACTTCTAGTGTAGTGGTCTTTCAAAAGAACACGGTTTCTTAGTTACCCCTGGTTTCCTCCCCGTTATGATCTGTATATATCAATATCTTATTAAGGATACTATTACAATACATTCTTTCTGGATATTTATCCACTATTTTGTATGATTATTCCTTCCTCCGATTCCACATCTAGTTTCTAGGAAAGAAATATTTGGGACGAACAATAACTTTCTAAGAGAGTTTCTCTGTAATAAAACCCGGATCTCTGAGCATTGTATACTACGATGTAATGCGAGATATAGCAAATGTAAGCTTATTAACTTGTTGTGCTCCCAAGTAAGCTATAACTATTGCAGACCAAGAACATAATAAGTATAAAAGACATAATAGAACCTTAGATACGTTGTTGCTATCGAGAATATAAATTTGGCTGTCTCAAGGGAACTAATTTCAAAGGCACAATAAACCAGTGGAAGACAGTGGTGGTGTGACGTCAGCTCCATTAGCTCTTACCACCAAATATGCTCCCGAACGAAAGGCAGGTTAGCGTGTGACGTCACCGCGCTGATTTCTGCGCGACAGGAAACGTATCGGGTATTAATAATATGTAGAACTTACATCTTGGATGTTGTGATATTAATGCTGACACTTTAATTACACAATTGGTCAAAGTTTATAAACAATTACATTTTGTCTGTGTGCTATAAGAAAATATATGAGTCTTGAACTCGTAGTTTATCTGAAGATCAGGCATGTTATAAAGTAAATAAAATAAAACATAAAGTAATTTTCTCTTCAGATTAGAGGAAACCCACTCAGAACAGAATTAGGTGGACATTTTCCGACATTTTCTGTTTCGTTTTTCTTTAACTAGTTTATCAATGACAGGACGTAATCTCTGGAAAATTTGTAATCGAAGGCTGCATGTTGGATTGTGAACCGACAAGGTATTTCGGGGTTTGCACTTAGCTAATTCCATAACAGAAAAAAAAATGTTCGCATATATATGTCGAGCCAAACATACACAATGTCCGTGCATAAAGGGAATATAACCTCGAAAATCTGTTTTGGGGGACATTCTTGTACATATCAGCCAACTATTTCTTGTATGTATATTTGTCCTTCAATAGATCGTCGCAATGTAAATTTAACAGCTCCATTAGCACCCGTCATTTTGACAGATGCGCTGCTTTAGAAGACTTATTTCTTGCTTAGGTTTTTTTTTCTACATGTCCCATGTTCTGCGACTTATGACAAACACGTCCACAAAGAATTAAGCATTTTCGACCTTTCTAAAAACTGTTACAAACAACTCCTACTAGAAGGACCACCATCCGTCATTTGGACGAGTACGGATGTATGAACAATAGCTTTCGGATCTGTCCACATCTGTTGCTGTTTTCCTTCCCGATTGGTTTATGACACTCTGCAGACCCTTTGTCGATGAGTAAGAAAGCTTTATTGCCCAAGTGGCACAATTCGTGCTACCACTTATGAAAGGTGTTGGAGCAAAACAGTTTCTGCTGGAGTTATTATGGTCGAATACCTGGAGACCATCATTTTTCAGGAACAAAATTAGCAGAAACAAATTCGCTGAAATTTTGGGGTTTATACGATTTGATGACAAGGACACATGTTTTCAAAGACTAAAAGCAGATCGCTTTGCAGCTTCTGCTCCTGTCTGGAATCCTTTTATTGCCAATTCCTTGCAGTGTTACATTCCAAGTAAAAATATCACTGTGGATGAGCAATTGTTTCTTTGCAAGGCTAGATGCTCTTTCATTCAATATATGAGTAATAAACCGGACAAATTTGTAATAAAATTTTGGCTTGCAGTTGATGCAAATTCAAAGTATCTGGTGAATGGTTTTCCTCACCTGGGCAATGACCATCAGCGCCCCACAGGTGTTCTTCTTGCAGACAATGTTGTAAGCTGTTGAGCCCTTTGCTTTTGCAGGAAGAAATATAACATGTGACAATTTTTCCTCAACCAGATGCCTTGCAGAAGGTTTGAAACGTAAAAGTTGTGGGCACAGTAAAGAAATGTAAAAGGGAAATCCCTCAATCAGCAAAATCTGCTGCAGCACCTTTGCACATAACTGTACTTTGTAAGTCAGGTAACATAACTCTGACATGCTAAAAAACTTAGCAAATTGTGTTTTCCTCTGTTTATACTAAGGTAATGAATAGAGAAGCACTTTTATCCCTGTACTATGCATACTTTCACTGCATCATTTCTTATGGTATAATACTATGGGGGAACTGCGAGAAAGCGATTACCATATTTAGATTACAAAAGAGAGCTATACGTACCATACTAAACGTAAACAAAAGAACTAGTTGCAGAACACTTTTTCAAGAATTAAAAATATTGCCTCTACCTTGCTTGTATATCCAAGAAATAGTAACCTTTGTTAAATTAAATATCCATTTATACTCCACTAATACACAAACACATAATCATGATACTCGAAGAAAAGAGCAAATAAGTATAATCCCCCATAACACCAGTTTGTTTGGTAAAAGCTTTATATATACTGGACTTTGCCTTTATAACGGCCTACCTGAACACCTAAAGAGCATATCTGCACTTCCTAAATTTAAATGCTGTGTGAAAAAGTTCCTGTTAGAACATTGTTTTTATAGTATAGGTGAATTTTTTGAATATGTCAACTACAGATAAATTGTTATTGTATCGTACATGCAGTTTCTGAATTTTCATTTCTAAACTTGTGTTGTGTATATGTTTATTGTATAATTTTAGTTATAAGTACTTGACGTGTCCTATATCATGTACTATGATCAAAAGGATGAATAAATACAAATACAAATACAAAATATCAGGAGAAAAAGAACAAAACATGTGCTTCTTTTGAGTTCACTGCATGATACAGTTACAATAAATAAACAACATCCTAAAAAGCTACTAGAATCAGTGGCTACTGCAACAACGTTGACGTCGTCGATCAAAAGGTGCCCTATGCAGGTTTTTCAGTGTGTTGGGCTTGGCAGCTATTAATGCATGGGTACTCTATAAGGAAGTAACAGGTGAAAGAGTAAGCAGACGTCAGTTCATATACAACTTAGCAGCAAGCATGTTTGTGGACCGTGTTTAGGCAACGCTGAATACACGTGCGTTAAGTGCAACGTTGCTGCAGGTAGCTTAGAATGAGCGAAATCTGGTTTATAAGTATTTTTCTACTTTATACCGCGGTATTTCAAATTTTATGTTGAAACACATGTGTTTGCTAAGGGAAGTTTTCCATTTTACATTTGGTTACCGCATATATTTGGATAATTTTTTAGGCTTAAAATGCTGGTGTGCACTGGTGTGCATTCAAATTTGTTTACCATTTAAGAAAAAGCGCAAATAAAACCGCACCCGTCAAAATGACGGGCTGGTCCTTCTCGGTAGACCATACTCGAACCCTGACAGAACACCTAGATTCTGTACTCACTGCCCTATTTATATAGGCAACTTGGTGCTACAGGGCTCTTACCTGACGTCACATGCACTGTAGGCCTCGCTCCCGGCTAAAGTACTTCACAACTCTCGAAGATGTCTTGCTCTGTAATAAGCCATATTTTTTTTTTTAAAAACTAAAGCATAAAAGCGTCATATTAAATATTGGTCACAATTCTTACAAAATGAACTGTCTGTACTATAAAAGTACTCACACCAAGAATAAGAAGGCTGTTTCAGTACTGGAAATTACAATCTTAAGAAATAAGGATATAACCGTAGTTCTGTAAGAAACAAGACAGCAATTAAATTAACCATTATAGATTAAAAGTTACCGGTTTTATGGTCAGCACACCTTTGATTATAGCCTCGACTTCCTTTATTGTAGATGCCCATATACCTCGCCCAAAGCCTTGTTGCCTCACTCATTTTACTCCCAGTTATCTTAAATCGCTTTCCCCTACGTCAATCCTGGATTAATATTACCAAAGGTAGATTAGTAATGAGATAATTGCTTCAGATATCTTTTATTACTAATGTACATGCTAATTACATAAAAGTAGATGCTTTTAAGGGAATGAACTTCAAATACTTGTTACTAACTTGCATTACACTTTAAGCGTATACATCTAAGCTTTACTCGATAAATCTATAATACTCTTCTGTTGAGTCATTCAACACCATTAAGGACTGCAAATGTAAAATACTTATGAGGGAATCTTCACAGATAACTCTTCTTTTTAAAAAGAAAAAAAAGAAAGTTTTCCTTTTAAAACCAATACCTTCATTATTTTTGTGTTTTTCTGAAATCATTATGAAAGACTATCTAGGGCAGTCGGATGATCATTCTAATCCCTTCAGCTTCATTACGTTCAGTTCGTGGTCCAGCGGGATATCGTGTTCTTTGAAATCAATGATTCATTGTGGTCAGGAAATTGAACCTCAGATTAATTTCGTTCGTAATGACGTTTCCTTCCCTTCCCAGTTATGACAAAGTCGGGGTCTTGCAGATGAAAGAAAACATTTTCTGCTGGTTATGTGTTGCGTATGAGGGATTTATCGTTCCCTATGATTTCCCTCATGGTTGCCCGGATGCTTCATTTATATATCACAGCTATCTCGAGTAAAGCCATTCCGTAAACTTTAAATAAATGTGCTTCAACATCAAGAATTTTAATTATTCAGACTATTTAATTGTTATGACTATGACGTTAATGATTCCGATTTTATGTAAGTTATGTGATTCTGCTCAAAATTAATGATGTTTCATATTGGAAATCTCCCTCAAGGATAATCCAAAGAACTTAACATATTTAATTCAAAGAGGACTGCGGTACGTTAGCCATTAACTACCAAATGGTCCTTCTATTTCTGTAAATTTCCTTCCGAACAGTCCCATTTGCACTCTATTCTAATGATACCATTTCGTTTTCAATATTTGTAATGAAATGTTAGAAATTATGTCCACTTTTAAATCATTACTTCATAAAAATATGTTTATCAACCACTGTGCATAAACGACATCAACTTACGAAGGCTGTTCTATAAAGAATGATCATAATTTTTACGGTCATAATTGTTCGCACAAAAAATCAACCTTATTATATTCTGTTTGCTTAATGTGAAACAAAGACTACAGAGTAGTTTCATTGTTGGTACTCCTGTTCCTGCCTGTGAGAACCAGGCAAGTTCGGACATGTTCAGACTCCCCTACCGCTGCAATGGAGATAACACGCGAGGAACAATATGCGGCTTTGAAATTCTGTTTTCCTCTCAACAAATTTTCAGTTGAGGCCTATACAATGTTACAGGAGGCCTATGGAGAGTCTGTTCTTCCCTACAGCACAGCTCAAAGGTGGTTTAAAATGTTTAAAGAGGGGAGACAATCAATTTCAAAGGAAGCTGAACCCAGGGCTAGAGTTACCGAAGAAAACATGAACACTGCTGCTGCCATTGTGAGAGACGATCGACGAATTACCTTAAGATCACTTTCTGAATTACTGAACATTTCATTGGGTACCACACACACGTTGGTGACAGAAACAATGCACATGAGACGTGCTTGTGCGCGATGGGTTCCAAGACTGTTGATTCCCGAACAAAAGACATTCGCATGCAGGTCATCATGCAGTTAAAGTTGATGTTACAGGAATATCCGTAGTTTCTTTCAAACGTAATCACTGCTGATGAAACTTGGCTACATCACTTTGATCCTGAGAGCAAACAGCAAAGCTTAGCGTGGACAGCTCCTTCATCACCAACCCCCAAAAAAGCAAAAGTGATTGCTTCTGCTGGGAAAGTAATGGTGTTCTCATTCTTTGATATTCATTGAATGGTTTATCAGCATGTTGTACCTGCACACACATCAGTAACTGGACAATACTACAGGGATGTCCTAAAAACATTACAAGCCCATATCAGAGGCAAAAGACCACATTTCCCTGAAGCAGGCTGGATGCTGCACCACGATAATGCGCGGTCGCATATTGCCAATGTTGCTGAATATCTTGCAAACACCAACGTGAAGTGCATCCCTCACCTTCCCTATAGTCCGGATTTAGCCCAATGTGGTTTTATTTATCCCCTAACTTGAATAAACGCCTTCGTGGGAGCCATTATCCATCACCAGAAGCAGTGGGGAAGGCTGCGGAGGCGATTTTGAAGGATCTCTGAAAAAAATGTTTTCCATCATGTGTTTGAAGACTGGGAGAAACGGTGGAACAAGTGCATCGCATTCAGGGGAGACTATTTTGAGAAGATCCATCATAATAATGAGGATGAGTAAAGGTACGTTGTCAAAAAAAGTGATCATTCTTTATTGAACAGCCCTCGTAAATAACGTAACACAGCCAGATAACAATTTAATGTGTACCACTCACCTGGCCTCTACACAAAAGTTTATTATACTATCTACGTCATGAGAAAGAAGAGTAAATGCTAGAGCAACAGTAAATGCAAGAGAAAATCAGCAATACATAGTGGCGCAAAAGTCTACATCCATTTCCATTAAATTGACATTTCCTTCGTTGCGCCTCAAGGTCATTAGAGCAACAGGTAACGCTGGAAGGACAGACCGAACCACAATTCCCCACCTTGAACCACCCTGTATAGTAGGCTTGAGGAATACTCATCCTTTTAATAGCTAGGGCTATGCGATGCCTTTGAAGTTCATTTCCCTTTGCAAGTCCAAGATAATAATTAAAAATATAAATAAATTAATAACCACGTTATATTTGAGAAAATTACGGAAATGTTATTTCAAATCTAGAGTCCATAACAATTGATCACGTGAGGTATCTCTTTTATATTATTTAGACATTCTAATGCAATTTTACTTATTATCTTCTTAATTTTGGAAAATGACACCTACTGCACATACAGCACCTAGCTAAAAGAAATATGTATTTCAATGACCAAGAGATCAGACTGTTCCTAACCGAGGGTTTTCAATGTAGTAATTTTTTATTTCATTTATTTAAGGTCGCTTTACAACAACTAAGGTTATCAGCGATCACAGAAGAATTAATACACTATGGAGACAATAATGAAGTATAAAATAAATAGTACAAACAGGTTACAACAATAAACAAAACAAATAAGTTCGTACATTACAGTGAACAACAGTGATTTAAGTAGAAATAAGATACATTATAACAATTAACAGGGTTGAATTTAATAGTAAAATACAAAAAGTGTGTATTAAAAAGGAAATTAGTAATAAATATCTAACACAAGAAATAACTGAATAAATTTTATATAATAGATGACAGTTGTGATGAATCCATTTATATAAATATGAGTAGCTGGCATGCTTAATTTGTAAGATTACTCACTCAGACTAGGCAGGTGTTCATCATTTCTTCCAAAAGCGCTTTTCTTCAGTGGCTGCTGCTCCAACTACTGTCGGCGGACACAAACTTGACTCTCCAAGAAAATTAAGTCTCCTCCCCTTGACGATCTCCTGATTTACAATACCAACATTTGGGACTGGAACATTGGAGCTGGACTCAGAGGTTTGATTATCACCTGTGGCATTAACTGGTTGGAGTTGCTCTATCTCTGGATGTGAAGAAGTTGAACTGTTGGATTGTTGTGGCAAATATACTTCATCTTCTATCTCAGTTTCTGAAACAATATCCTGATAACCAGTTGTCTGTTGAAGTAGATGTACTTTGTCTTCCATCTGCTTCCTGGGTAACCTAGATTGGTTGAAATCTCGGTTCATTTTAACTTGATCTATATTATTCACAGTGATGGGTTGAGCTACGTCGGTGTTGACTTGTTTAACTTGTTTAATAAATTGTAGAACACTATTCAATGCTGGCTTATCAAAATTCAAAAAGTTTTCTTTTTCACTATTTAGAATATAAATTTTTCCCGAATATCCAGTTCTTAACAGCTTGTACATGTTTTAATGGTTGTATACCTTGACCAATTTCATGGTTGCATTTCCAGAAGTGATTGGCAAATGCTGACTTTTGTATTTGTTTAAGTTTAATGTTTCTCGAGTGTTCCGTTTGACGAGTTTTCAAACTTCTCTTAGTTCTTCCAATATAGTATGATTCACAGTTGTTACACGGTATTTTGTATACTCAAGATAATTTTAATTTATTGATGGTGTTGCTTAAAAGTTTTTTAAATAAATTCTTAAAACTGAAGTTATCTTTGGAGTTAATTTTATATTATAGTTTTGTAAGATTCTTTTAAATTTGTTGAAGGCCCAAGGATGGCAAGTAAACTACTTATAAATAGCTGTAGATTCTTTAAAGTAGTAATTGATTTTATGTGATTTTTGTTCATGTTATGTTCATTAATGATTTTAAATATGGTTTATTTCTTAAAACCATTGATTTCAGAAACATGTAAAATGTGTTGGTATTCTAGTTGATATTCAGATATAGTTATCTACATGTGTATTTTTTCTATGAATACCAAACTTCAATTTATTATGATATTTGAACATTTTTAAATCCAAAAATGGCAAGAATCCATTTTCTTCTATTTCCATGGTAAATTTTATAGACTCGTCTTGTTTGTTGAGAATTTTTAAAGCTTCATCAGTTTTATCCTAGCGTAGAAAGGCGAAAATATCAACTACATATCTGTACCATACTTTGAATATGTCTGAGTGAGTAGACGTTATTTTAATTTCTAAGTCCATTTACTTTATAATTTTTCTACATTATTCAACTGAATTAAAAATGACTAATACATAAATCACTATTGAGGTTCAAGTCGCTTCTGACTTTCAGTAAGATAACAGTTGCACAAATTCAATGATGGGAACATAATCAATGAATCAATTATAATATCATTTTCCTTTTCAATGAATAATGTATCTGAGATACTTGTGAATAATCGTTGACTTACTCTTAGGTATACTAGTGGTAGAGCTCGTTGGGTGGTGAAATCCATTTTTGTGAGGTTAGGTGACTCGGAAACCAAGTATAAATCAAATATTGATGAATTCTTACTCACAATATGTAAAAATTACACCAAATGTAAAAAAGTACTAAACATTAATAATAAACCAGGTTAAACAAGATGCCATACCAACTTCTGGTAACAGTTACCATAAATTCAGGAAATCAGAAATCCCACTTTTCACTTGAAGTCATGGCCTCCTGTAACTACATTTTTGTTTAATTGGAAGGACTGGGTTTCCTTATTTAAATGTAACCAACATCAGCGAATGTGCAGTAGCAGAACTGTTGTAAACATCCAGAATGACATTCAGTTTTCGGACAGCAACTCAAAAATGATGTCATTCATGTATCTCTCTGCCTTTAATTTTTCCTCCAAATAATATAAGTCTTCTTATTTCGTATTGTCACATATGTCATGTGGGTTGCATCTGGTTACCTCTATATTGTTATATTTATTGGATTTTACATAATCCTTAACTCTCGGGTAAATCTAAATTATGGCTGGAAGCCCCAGTTCTTGATTCTTGCATCATTTAGCAGAAAGCTGGGGCAAACGGGCTGGTTACCCACATCCGGCCAAGCCTATGGAAAGTCCCCTTAATTTGTATCATGTCCGGTAAATAGTGCGTGGCTTTTCCTGAAGGCACCTCCCAGAACCGGATGTTCTGGAACGTTCGATGACAAGCTGAATCTAGATCCGGATGTTGTAGAAGCTTCCATGAAGGGCTGGATTCTCCATATTTGGGAGAATTTACGTCACTCGGAGTGGCTATATAAGCGGGCGAGTTCAAGGCACTAATGACTTCGTCCTTTGTTTCAGGACAGCAATGGAACTTAATATTTCTTAAGACCCAGTCTCCGGCTGGAGACAGCGAATTTCCTGACATTCCCACACCTGAAATTCCAAGGGCTACCGCTTGGCCATTATATCCTCACCCTGAATCCACAGGTGCAATAGCGGTACTGCTGCACATCCTCCCTCGAATACTCACCGGTGGAGGTTTTTTAGTGGGTAGGGCAGGTGGTTCGATCCCCCAGAGGAGTCCCACACTCCAATCCCAGAGTTAGTGCGTAAAGACATTTTTCCTCCACTCGAAAAAAAAAAAAACTCTTCTCTTCTGCTACCCGCTCGTGCTCTGCTCGCTCCTGTGACACCGCTTCTCTGCTCAACGGACCATCAGGACCCATTACCTAAGGCACCCTCAGGCATATGAGTCACATCAGCCAAGGTGAGATGAACATGTTTCTGTATGTGTTGTAAACGCGAGGGTCTACATGCCCCCCATAGCTAAATTATGCCAGTGCAACCCTTGGTAATCCCTTCTGGGTTACCACAAAACTTTGCATTACTACCCTCCCAGGTTACCTACCCATTGTAATAAATGAATTATCAGCTCAATTAGTCTCTACCATCTGTAATCTACTATTTCTCCCCTAGTTCATGCCGCCCTAGAAATAGGCAACGTGGCAATATGTATTTACTACTCAATCTAGCTACACCAATTTTTGCACCAACCGAATGATTTTTGCACCATGAGCTAATTCTGGTTACTTTGTACATCGATTTTGTTATTTTGCTACAAATGGTTCCCACGTACATTGAGCTATATTTCAGATAATCCAGATGGATCTGGTGTTCAGGTGGAAACAATTCCTGGATTACAGTGATCCTGTGTAACTGCAATTTTAAGAGTTTGCTTTCTTGCCACGCTGAGCTCATAGAAATGCCTTTTTCCTCTATTAGGGATCGCGCCGGAGGAATTTTTATGGAGAGTGGTCCAAACGTTCTCCTATTTCATCCGGTTTCTGCTCAGTAAGGGAGTTCCCTTTTTTAACTTCCTTTGGGTTTTCTTCCAAAATAAGCTATGTTCTCCTACATATGTTCATAAATAGGACGCGGATATCGTAAGCAGTTTACTTCAGGCTGTCTACATTTAAACGCAGAGGATCCACCCGAGAGTCCAAAGACCTCAGCCTCCTTCAACCCGGGAACGATGGAAACTTCGGGGCTCTTTCCATAGGGCAATACCTGGAGTCTGGAAAGCCCCCCACCCATTGACAACAACGTCAAGACGAGATGGATGTGCATACGCTACTTACGCGCGTCAACCCCGCAGGGAAGACTACCAAAAACCTCGGTGGGGCCACCTGGTGATCTAGCACACCTTCTACTAGCTATGCAGGCTACTTACCGGGACTTCTTAGGCAACACTCTACCCCGTCCGGGTAGCCGAGGCCTGGCCGGAGATACCGGATCTCCCACGGGTGCCGAGAATACACTGGCCCCTTAATTCCAACCCAATCCTAACAACACAAATAATTAGATCCATCGTACAAAATGTAAACACTCGTGGATATGAATCATAGGTAAGGAATGGGGGAACGATCAGCTGACCGCTGCAAAAGTACAGTCGAGTGAATAAACAACTGCAGCATGGCAATACTATCAGGTAAGAAACATGTGGTGCCTCATACTCAACTGAAATTCTCAAATAGCAAACTAAGAAGCGAGTCACTCTTTTGTGATGCTTCCAATCAAACTTACACCCTGGATCTTGGATCCGCTGGAGGAGTAGATAGGTAAACTCAGTGTGTAGCGAAAGTTGATCCCCTGACACTACTACATACTATCAGTTATATATTACTATATTCCTCTAAGGGCTCTTTATCAAACATTTCATCATCAATCCCGCAAAATAAGTAGGCACTCGTATAAAACCTCTCTCTCCATTTCTAAATCAAAACTTCTGTAAAACAAGCACGTGCTAGTTTCGATATTTGTAACTGAGCGGGAAGGTTATCTAATGACTTGTTTCCGGTGTTTATTGTGGGTCAAAGGCCTGAGGTGCAAAACATATTTAAAACCCTTACTAGTATGAGTTCGTCCACTATTTCCAAAGGATTTTCACATGCCATATTCTTTGGTGATTACTATGTCGTCAGAAACAGCAAATAGCCACAAAAACTTCAAATAATAAAAATAATGAGAAATTTAAACTCATACCAAGATATCTCGGAATAAGGTGATGCTACAGAAAAGAGTAAGGGAGATGCGCCCAGTAACGCACAGTGCCCAGTACCGCACGGTGTCAGTATCTCGCAGTTACCGATAGATAGTAGAAGCTCATGGTGTGTATTTAGACAAACAACTATCTTTGTTACCAACGGAAAGTTTTCCCTCCTCTTTGACCGTTGAATCAGAAGTTATTGTTCAGAGAAGTCGTGTACTGAACTGGAGCTGTGCTGTTAATAACTTGCTGACATTGCTGCTGCCTTGTTCGACGAGGAACTAATTAAGTATTTGTACTCATATTATTTGGTATTAAGTAGACTACACAAACATAGACTACAGTGTCGGTTTAAAAGAATCGGGCAGTGCTATGACGTTATATATACGTACGTGTGAGTTGCTCACTACCGTACGATAGCAATTTTCCCAGTACCGTACGCGAAGGTATATTTTTATCCACTGAACTTGCACTGATATTAGATTAACTTTTGTTTATAGGCATTCCTGTCAACATGGAGGTCAAAAAGAAAGTAAAATGGGTAGAAGAAAATATGAAACAAGCAATAAAGAATGTGATAGTAGGATCAATGAGCCTGGGAGTAGCAATATATATTGCTGAAACATTAACATCGACTCTGTATAAGTTGATGTTGCAGGAAAAGTCACAAAAACAGAAGAACAAACCAAAAGCAAAGAGGCACAAGAGTAACATTAATAAAACTATAAATAGAGAACCTAGTTCTAACTCTGTACCAACAGAAACTGGAAATAGTGAAGAGCCTTAGAAGACTAAATCAAAATTAAATTTTGAAACAAAACGGTATCGATTGAAGTGTTCTAACAGAGTGTATCATTTGCTTAGAAATCGTAGACGCGGCTTGGGTTCAGTGTGTATCGTGCAAGGGTTGGGCACATATTGAATGTACAGGGCAAGAGAACATTGATTTTTATAAATCTGGTCACTGAGTTTAAAAAATGTTTCATTAGTTCGAAGACATTTTTATTTTGTTGTGATAATCTCCAGAGAACGTCTTTAAAAATATATTTTCATGTTACCGTGTTCTATTTTTAGCTCAAAAATACAATAATTATGATAAGAATAATTATCTTGTGATTTATTATGGAGTTCCTTTTCCTTTATTTAGAAATATGTATTTATTTACGTCTGTCCGGTACTGGGAAACACTTTTTGAGATGCACAGTTATCACTAATATTTAGTTTTTAACAGTCAACATGACTCGCGTTCATGAATGTTCATTACTAATACTGTTTCTGTATGTCATTAGCTTTATGATAATAGTAACACGCAACTTGTTCTCCAATGCATTTTCTTTGAATTTTGAAAAAGGCTTAGGTGTGCGGTACTGGGCGCATATCCCCTATGTTAAATAAATCGTGCATTACAATTGAAATAGTTTTTTTCTTATTTTCATTTCAAATATATTAAAGATGCTGAATTTGTATCAAAATCGTTATTCATTTTTTGAGAAAATAAAATATGCCTAAACAGTTTCCATGGAGTAAGTTTAGGATAGGAGAATGTTTTGAAAACTTTCATATCACATATTCGGAACATATTAAACTTAGGTACCAAGTTCGGAGTTTATCAGAAGTTTCGTTTCTAATCATGTTATTCGGTTGATATCAAATTTTCGGGTGGAATACAAAACTAACTCTTAAGAAGGTGTTACATAAATATTGTAATCAAAGAGCTACCTTCAGTAATAATTTGGCAGCGGAACCAACTGGGTTTCATCAGAGTACAGGAATATGCAAAGACCCTTTGTGGAGTTATTAGAGATACAAGGGAAGGAGCATGCAGATAACATGGGATGACCGGTGTGCCGCACGTAGACTGTTGTGCTGACCCTATCCGAGCTGGCACCAAGAAGGGGCATTACTCAGACCTAAGTTTGTACTTGTTGGACGTGGGCCAGAAGGAAATTTTGGTAAATTTAACTACCCCTATCTCCGGTCTCATGAACAGGCCAAGTTCCGCTTCTCAACTGTCGTAAATCAGATACATCTACTGGAAAGAGGCACCGGAACAAAGAGTTTCCCTCTCTTTCTGCAGTTTGCCTCTGCAGTTCCAAATATACATAAACTCGATCGAACGTCACTTCGATTCTGAGATGGCCTCAGCGATAAGCAAGGTAACGCGCGTGGCTTTGATTTAGGTTATCTGTACAGCGCAGTCGCACAACTATCATCCCTCAATTCTAGAGTTTTTCCACCTTCTGCTTTAATGTCACAATCATACTTGCGTGCTATTCTTTAACACAGGGGTAATCAAAACCTTACTGCTTTTGCCATCCAGTGCTATTCAAGATATCTTTATTTTTTCTATCACATTTCATCATATGTATAGTGTACTTTAAAGTCCACTAATTAAAAACTCAATACGTGAGTGATATACCTATATGACCAGGACAGTTCAAAAG
The DNA here is from genome assembly GCA_030765055.1 of Mantis religiosa. NCBI lineage: Eukaryota > Metazoa > Arthropoda > Insecta > Mantodea > Mantidae > Mantis > Mantis religiosa. The sequence goes on along the minus strand of CM060952.1, from coordinate 188,665,457 downwards.
AGATGTTACAAATGTACAAATTTTCATAACTACATCGGGCGCCCTTTAAGGATATGTAACTATTGTCATGAGTAGAGCTAGGAAGTCTAGATCTTAGATTTAGATTAGATTTATTGTGCATATTCCAAAATTTTACAATTTAAAACTTTTAGCCACACTTTTTGTCTTTACCTTGTTGCTACCTTGTCTTACATGACACTCTACTCTTCTGCTCTTAACCTCCTTGCCTCCTTGTTACTTAATTAGTCCCATTCTTTCCCCTCAACTTCCTTTCTTATATCCTTTACATTTCTGGCCAATTTTTCTTTTACTTTCTGCAAGAACTCACCAATACTTCTTACCTTCTTTTCCTCCCTGCCCGTTAATATTTTATAGCTACTATCCCCTTCTCTATCTACTTTCTCCAATTTTTCCTCCCAAACCTTTATTCTCCATATTGCAACCTCCTCGCATTCTGTTACATAGTCTCCTATGCTTTCTTTTCCCCCACCCATAATTAACACGGTATATTGGGCCTCATCTTCAGACACTAGGGAGAGAAAGGAGTTTTCCTCAACTTTCTAACCCTATTCATGAGATTCCATTTCAAAGCAGGTACTAATATAAAACATTTTATATATTATGCTATATCCAAAGCAGTTTCATAAGAAATACTGCATAAATGGAATATCAAATTTTAGAACAAAATTAATATGCCGTTGAAGACTTCTTAATCTGCATTGATTTTTTTGAAACCACAACAGACACATGGACACCGGCTATCCAAGTTGACTCCCGTCGCTAATCAGGAGTATTTAAAAGTGATTCCTCTCACATTAATTTCAACAATCATCCGGTTTCTGACACAAAGTTAACTGTTCTCACTTATTGCAAGTGACTGAATCAATACGGATTCGTTTACATAATTTCTTAATAAGCTATTTTAATTGGGTTAAGGTAAAATAGAATGTTCAGTGTTGAAATGTAACGAGTAGAGCTTATGACCTTGTGCAGCAAACCCACTTTAATAAATAGTATTTGCCATTTTATACCCACAGTTTTAAAACTATACGTCCTCTGTGTTTTAGATCTGCCAACCACTTGCCTTAAGGGGCCATTAAGTCAATGTATGATCCACACTATAATTGCACATTCAGGAATCAGTCCTCTTTTTTCTTCTTCGTTTTTTTTAATTTTACGTCCTTCAACGTTAAGTCATATTGGACGGTGAATGAAATGGGTGAAACGATGCTCAAATGAGCCCAGGACCCATGGAGCTTGGACATTTGTCTTTAAGGATAAGGGAAACCCCGGAAAAAACCTTATCCAGGTAACTCACCCTGACCGAAATTCAAACTCGGGACCTCTTGAACGTGAGGCAGACACGCTTTCATCTACACTACCAAGGCGGGCGACCTCTAAATGGAAGGCGGAAGTATTTCTCTCACTGCAGTGCTGTCCCTTAGAATAGGATCCATATAATAATCAATTCACTTTATATTTTAATATGTAACCTTTTAAGTTTTAAGTACAAGGATGTAAGAAACTGTTTCCATTTTTCAATGAATTACAATTTATCCATGGTATAACACGGCAGAGCGTGTCAAGACCTGCCAATGTCCATACGTAAGTGAGAGCTGGACGATCATGAAGTAGATACCGGGAGGACATAAGGTTAGTATCTCACATCCCTAGCCGATATGCTGACTTTCACAAACCGGGAATCGCTATATATCGTAGCTCCTCAAATTCCTCACGATGCCGAATGGGTAGCGGTTCTCTACTGGGCCTTAAAATCTCCACCCTACGGGCGCTTTCTTGGCTATGAACCAAAGCTTAACACTCCAACCTGCTACCCACATCGCAGTACTGACGAAGGTGTATGCTATATTCCAATTAGGGGATTGTAAAAAGAAATAGCGCTGCTTGCTTTAAAATAATTTTGAAAATTAAACACGCTCATGTTATGGAACTGGTGTCCTATTTCCAACTTCCAATACAAACTAAGCAACATGGCTTTACTCACCATTATATTCATACTTTCATAACGTCAGTTAAAAAATAAGACACGTACAACAGGAGAATTTAAACTCATTACCACCGTTTAGATTCCCAATAGACCGATCGGGGTTTTGAATTACAATAGGTCTGAAATATACCGAAGCATAATCGATATTTGACACAACATCATTGTCATGTTATAATACAGATGAATATACAAGGGGCGTCCAGAAAGTAAGATCTGTTTCAATTTTTCTCCGCTGCAGCGCTGCGATCGTAGTTCCGCACATGCGCGGTAGACGCTCTGTATCAAGGAGAAGAAACGTGCATCATTGTGAGATCGCTGTCAGCCACATACGCTTTGTTGTGCTTGTTTACAATGTCGGTGTTGATTGAAAATCCCGCCGCTTGTAAACTCAGATCTGTGATTCGTTTTCTGAAAGCTATGAAAGTCAAACCAATTGAAATTTATCGGCAAATTTGCGATGTTTATGGACAAAATGCGATGAGTGATACAATGGTGAGAAGATGGGTAGGACAGTTCAATGAAGGACGTAGTGAAGTGCACGATGAAGAACGAAGTGGGCATCCATCTTTGGTTCCAGAAGAACTGGTTCACGCGATTAATGACAAGATCCAGGAAAACCGCAAGTTTACAATTAGGGGTCTCGCTGTGGAATTTCCCCAAATCTCACGATCACTAGTTCATGAAACTGTTACCGAAATACTGAAATTTCGTAAACTTTGCTCACGTTGGGTGCCAAAGATTCTTACTGAGCAAATGAAAACAAAATGGATGGGTAGTGCACTTCAGTTTTTGACCCGTTATGATGAAGGCGGCGAAGAATTTCTGACACAGATAGTCACAGGAGATGAAACTTAGGTTTCTTACGATACCCCTGAAAGTAAACGTCAATCAATGGAATGGAGGCACACGTCATCCCCAGCAAAGGTTAAGCTGAAACAAATCTCGACACCTCGAAAAATGATGTGCACAGTGTTTTGGGACAAAAAAGATAAAAAAAAATAAAAGAATAAAAAAAAAAATAAAAAAAAATATCTGCTTAACTATGTCTTGGCATCTTGAAGCAAAATGAAGACATAGCTTCCACAAATTTTATTTCCTTTTTTCTCTTTTCAACTTTATTTATCATCTTTGCATACATATTTGCAGATACTTCTAAACCTAAACTAACCAACTATCTAAACCTATGTCACTGGAAACCAGTGACTTACAAAATACAAAACTAAACTATTTCTAAAACGGTAATTCTTTACAGGAATACAACAGATATAAACTACATAAAATACATAACCACAAATACTATGACTACTAGAATTACCGTTCCTACCTACTAACTTGATTAAACGCCTGTCCCTGGTATCCGATCCTTTCCTCAACCGGAATCACATAGTTTCCTATATGCATCAGGAGAAAAGGATGGTTCATCAGTTCCAGGTGTAAAATCTACCTAACTCTATCAAAATTCTTCTGGATCTTCTTATGGAGGCTCCATCTCTCGTTCCATCCTTCTCCTGCCAGCCGTCTCGATCTTGCCCAACGACACCCAGTAGTGCCGTCTGCGGTTGATCGTGCGTGGCTCCTGATGTTCCTGCTCCTCCTGCTCCTCGCTCCTCTGTAAACTCCAGTCCTCTTCAGTTTGGGATCTGGTGATTCTTAATCTGGTGGATTCTCTCGTTATTTGTAACTGCCGTTCATGATATACCCGAACTCCTCTTCTGGATTCCCTCGGTCTGGCTTCGATATAACTTACATGTCCTTTAATAAAAACAAATCTTGGTATTTCCTCTAACATTTTATAATCATCACTATTCCGGACTATCTCATAGATAGATTTTCCTGCTATCAATTGTCGTTGTCCAAATACATCCTCTTCATACTTCACACATTCAAAGATACAATGTTCGGGAGTATCTTGCACACCACACATATTACAAATATCAGAATCAGTTCTTTTTATCCTCTTGAGATACGTTCCAAAGGCACCATGTCCCGTAAAATAATGTACAAGTCCTTGTTTGGGTGAAATATGTGTCAATTTAATTCTTTCTCTTACGTTTGGAAAAATACTAAACACTCTTCTACTTTCTTCCATAGTATTCCACTCATGTTGCCATTCGTCCAAAATTAACTGATTCACAATTCGTTTATCATCGCATCTTCTACCCATAATTTCTTCTATTTTATCTTGTCTATCTTTCTTCAACCAATATAACACGCCTCTTCTTCTAATAACATAATCTATAGGCCATATTCCCAATATAATCAATAGTGACATGCTCGATGATGTTCTAACTGCTGCGGTTGAACGTAGCAGAAACTGTCTCTGCATGCTTCGAAGAATCTTTACATTTTTCTGAAGTCGAAGTCGATGAGCCCAAATGGCTGCCCCATAACCGGTGATACCAATCATGAAGTGTTTTGGGACAGGAAAGACATCTGACTCATTGATTTCTTACCGCGTGGTCAAGCAATGAAAACAGGTGTTTACTGCGAGGCACTTAAGAAATTGCGCCGCACAATACAGAATAAGCGCCGAGGAACGCTGTCAAAAGGTGTTGTGTTTCTTCACGACAACACACGACCACACACTGCAAATGCGACGAAAAACATCCTACAGGGATTTGGCTGGGACGTGTTTGACCATCCCCCGTACAGCTCTGACTTTGCTCCTAGCGACTTTCATCTGTTTTTGCATCTCAAATCTTTCCTTGGCGGTCAACACTTCTACAATGACGAAGATCTGAAAGAAAATGTTTCCAACTGGTTGAAGACACAGGCGGTAAACTTCTATGAAGAAGGTATACAAAAACTTATACCTCGCTATGACAAATGCCTGCAAAATTTCGGCAGTTATGTGGAAAAGTAGTTTAATAGTTGTACAATTTTGTGAAATAATTAATTTTTCTGTGCCTGTACACAATTTAATTTTATTACCAAACAGAACTTACTTTCTGGACGTAACTCGTAACAAATAAGCTCACCAGCTACTTGGCTATTAAGCTTGAGGCAGTTTACACACACTCAGAAGAGACAGCTTATAGTGAACTGACCCAGAAGCGTCAAATGGCTACTCAGAACTTCATAACCTAAAACTATCCTCTTTCAACTCTGCTTGAGCGACGGCTCACTGAACTCATCTCAGAGCTCCCAGGCGACGTTTAGCTTCTTATACGGGGCTGGAAAAGGGCGGAACTTTCTGAAATGGAAACTTCTAGTATCTGCCGAAAGGAACATTCTAGATCCGTAATTTCCCAAAGTGTGGGAAGAGGGTTTATAATGATCTTGTTACGTGGGCTATTGTTCAGTCACGCAGACCAACCCTGTAGTGGGTGGGTCACAACTCTTCGCGGCAGGTAATTAGTTTTACGACCGCAGAACTTGTGTTATTGGCCTAAAATATTCAATCTCTTGTATCTATGAATTAATAAATCATCATAATGATGAGTGTTGGTTATCAATAACAATTAAAACGTGAATGATTTGCTATCCTATTTCAAATTACTACTGCAGAGAATGGATGTATGTTACAGTTCCATTAGCCACATAATTTCTGTAAAATACAGTTAATAATTGCATTAATTGTGTGTACAATAACATGATGATTGCTATAAGGAAAAGTAGCAAAGAAAGAATGGACAATAAGGAATAGCAAAACTTTCAAGCATGTCCAATAGAGACACTTGGCAAAAATGCCAGCTTGTTACATTTATTACTTCCATTCTTACAAACAATATTCTTCTATCTACTTTCTGTAATCGAGATAACATACATATACAAATGGTTATATTAGTATTTTCCTCTAAGTACAAGGAAAATAGACTTAAGCAACAGTCAAATCTTTAGAAAGCTGATCGCTGTGTGATAACTTAGAAATTCCGTTCCCTAGTTTGACCGGGATAACTTCCCATTTGAAAAGGTATAAGTTTTTCAAAACTCCAATAAAATGAAATATCTCGAAAACGCTTAACTCCACTTATGCCCGATTTCACCAACAAATGTTAAGTTTTAGCAATAGTTAAAACAAAAATTGCACTTCACCAACAAGTGTTAGCGTAACACAAGTGTTAAATCTCATATTAAACTAACAAGCCAAATTTCTAATGTTAAGTCCTTAACAATTATAAATAGTCAAGATGGCGAGCATGAATTTCAGCTGTTGATGTCAATTTGCTATATTTAAGACCGTCTAAGTGGCATTCATAACAGAGCACGGCCTATGAGGAGAAATGATTTTGAGGAGCTATCCGAAGAAAATTGTTTTACGGAGGTATAGACTGTCGAAACATGTTGCTATGAAGGTTACTGCGGAAGTACAAGAGAGGTTAGAACATGCATCGAAAGGAATATGGCAATCTCGCCTTTGCTTCAAGTATTAATAACTTTGCGATTTTATAATTCACTGAATTATGTAGATAATACACTGTCCACCTGCCGTCTTGAAACGTTCAAGTCACTTGTCCTTCTTCGCACCTCGTTTCATATTTACGTAATAATGAGTTAGAATATACATCGAAAGGAATATGCCGATCTCGCCTTTGCTTCAAGTATTAATAACTTTGCGATTTTATAATTCACTGAATTATGTAGATTTACATTGTTCACCTCCCGTCTTGAAACGTTTAAGGCACTTGTCCTTCGCACCTCGTTTTAAATTTACGTAATACTGACAAGTTGTTTGGTGCTAGTAGTAGTGGCACATGTATTTGAATTAAATTCGTTTCCAATATTTTCCCCGCGACATCTTTCTCTTTTACATTCACTGCATCCGTCCTCTTATTTTCTACGATATCCTTACACTTCGTCACCATTTCAGTTAACAATTCTTTCTCCGTCGAGCCTTACGGCTTTATTTATGACTTTGTTCATCCGCCATTTGTGCAGACGAAAATGAAAACAAAAGCGCATCGGAGTACGTTCAGAAAAATCATCCATAGCCTTCTACAACTGTGATATTTACACGTTTCTTGGCGTTAACACCGGTTTTTTAACATTTTAAGAAAACATGTTGGTGAAATGTAAGAAAATTAACATTTGTTTTATCGCTGTGACAATTGTTACGTTACAGTTGTTAACGTCGATTTTAACATCTGTTGGTGAAATCGGGCATTAGAAATTCATTTTATATATTGGTGTGGGTTCTTTTTCGGTTCGTGGTCCTTTTGTGTGCTTGGGTAGGGATGGAGTATGGAAGGCTTGACGGTGAGGTGGAAAGGTGTGTGTTTTGCCTAATTGTCGGTGAGCTGGGATCTCTTTCTCAGGGTTCGGTTATGAAAAGTCGTGTTGACCGTCTCTCAATTCCTTTATTTTTCTTTAGCCTGGCTCTCGTAGCTCTCTTGCTAACACTTGCGTCGTCTTCCTAATTTTCCTTGCCCCTTTACGATGTTTTTACGTTACTTCGCGAATTCCCTCTTATTCCCTATATTTGCACTATCTTCAAGACCATAACTCTAAGTCGGACTGCGACATCGGATCCTACTTTTATCGCAATAACGCGTCTTCTCCCCGTCGTATTCAGTACCAGAGTAACCTTCCAATAACACGTCTTCTCCCCGTCGTATTCAGCACAAAAGTAACGCTCTTTCCCCCGTCGTATTTTCAGCTTCTATCCTAGCTTTTCTTTCCTATCACCGCCCATTTTCTATTCCTTTCCTATTTTACGCCTATCACGTGGTTTACTCTACATTTTATTGGCAGGGTTTATTTCTTTAATTTTCTCTTATTGGTCCCCTCCGTATGTCTTTCCTATGCAGCAGTAATATTCTCCGCCCCTCTGGGTTGTATGACCTCTCAGCGTCATAACGGTATTCTATCATGCTTGGCTGAGTTTTCCTTATACTTCGCATACCTTACTGGCGTCTTGATGTCGGTTCTATTGTTCTGCTTCCTGCCTTGTCTATGTGCCCAGAAGCAACTCCTGTCCCATTTTTCCTTCATTTATACTATATTGCTATTTCGAATATTCTTTTTAACTTTGTTTCTTATATCATTTATTCCCTTTTTATTCCCATTATGCTTATTTATGATCTCTACTGTTGTATTAGTTTCTAGTTATCTTTTCCCTCTTGGAACCTGAGGATTCTGCTTCAATTGCCCTTCGGAGGAATACTGCTATTTTTCTCACAAGTTGGGAAAAATTTCAAATTCCTTCGAAAGTCCCACTAAACCGCGCCCTTCAAAGTTTAACTGACGTGCTAAAGCTGACAATTGTTACCTAGTTTCTCCTCTTTCCCTTCGTCAACGTAAGTGCAAGCAAGGAGCTTTAGAGCATTTGTTTGGTTGTTGTTGTTTTTTTTTTTTTTTTTTTTTTACAATAAAATACATACATTTATACATTTATACCCTTATATACATTGTTACATATTGTTTTGGTTTTCAATGTGTCCGATATTTTACATTACGTTATCAATCTGATTTCGCATTTTTGGATTGTCTCTGATTTTCTCTATTTATTTACATTATTTGTTTTATTGTTGTCTTTTGGGCTTTACATTGCCTCTTTAAGTATAGTGAACCTTTAATGTTTCATACACTGTCACTCGCGTCACTGCAATGTCGTGATTGCTTTTGTGTTCGGCACTTGTATTTATAATTCCTTGTATGTTCCGCTAACTTATTCTAAGTACAAATTTTTTATTAGTATAACCAGGTGTAGCATTTGTTTATATTATAGTTAAATTCCATCGCGTTTATTCTTTATGTCCGTTATTCTTATTTCTGTGAAACGTGTGTATTTCTTCTATCTGGGACAAAGTGGTGTTTCCTAATTGCCTGTGCCGTACATTAATGAGTTCAGTGACTCCGGTTCGCGTCAGGTAATGGTTTGGGTATGTGTGATTTCCAGTTCTTTAGAGGGTCGTAATAGTGCTATGTTATATCTACCTATGTTTTTCTTCGTTTTATAGTCTACCAGCTCAAAAGAACGATCACCGAACTTCGCAACGATCATAGCCGGCCCTTCCCAAAGGATATGCAGTTTTTGTGATGTTTTGTTAAGCATTGAAGATTTGTTGTGGGTTCTCACTAGCACCTTATCTCCTATGTTCGGCGTCCATTTCTTTTTGTATCTTTTGTTCCTTTTATTTCTAGTTTCTGCTCGTTTCCTCAGGCGTTCATAGGCTTCTTGTATTTGCTGGATTTCGTTCATTTCGTCTGTGTTAATTGCTCTTTTTAAGCCTGGTAAAATGCTTTCTGGCGTTTGGTTTAGGTGTAGCTTGACTGGCGCTACACCAGTGTTCGGGTTAATCGTGTTGTTCATGATTTTTTCTATTAGTGGTAGTTGGGTGACCCACGAGGTATGTCTTTTGCGGTATGTTAATATTCGCAGGTAGATGGATAGATCCCTCATCGATCTCTCGCACGGGTTACTTTCCGGGTGGTATGCTGTGGAGTTATATATTTTGATACCTGATGTTCTTATCTTATTTACGAAATGTTTGCCTTTGTGTATGGACGCGTTATCAGCCAAAATGGCGTCCATTTTACCAAATTTCGGTATAAAACCGTCCAGAATTTTGCTTGCACAATTTGCGCTTGTTAGCCTCTTCATCGGGTATAATTTAGTGAATTTGGTAAATACGTCCACCATTACGAATATGTACTTCATTCCCGCCGTTCCCGTAGGCATTGGTCCATGAGCATCTATTGTGACGAGAGCTAGTGGTTTGTCGCGTAATATTGATATTGGTGGAGTGTCGTATTTCACGTTCATGGGTTTTGCTTTTTGGCAGATAATGCAGGCAGATATACGTTGCCGCACTTTGTGTTGGAGCCGAGGGATATAAAAATACTCCTCTATCGTCAAACACGTTTTTTCTGTTCCCCCGTGGATAATTGCTGCATGAAATGAATCAATTATCAGATTTTCAAGGACGCGTGGGGCGTATGTTCGCCATGTTGGATGGTGTCTACCTTGAAGTTTATAAAGGTTTCCATCACGTTTGCCATATAATCCTTTTGTGTCTTTCTGAATTTCAGGAGCTGTTGTTAAAATTTTAGCATGTTTGTCGTCTTCTTGTTGGATTTTCTTAATGTCCTTTATTTGTTTTTTCAGTTCTTTGTTGCCCTGCAGGTTCAGTTTCAACACGTGGACTTCTCTTTGTGTGTTACCTATGCATTCAGGTATGTCGCCTTTTGTGTTCAACCGTGACAATGTGTCTGCGAAAATGTTTTGGTTTCCTGGGATGTGTTTAATGGTGACGTCATGCGACATAATTTCATGTATGTATCGGGAGATTTTGGTGCTTGTCAGTTTACAATTATTTATGAAGGAGAGGCTCACATGGTCCGAAAATATTGTTATTTTGCAGTTAAAAATGAAAACCTTCAATTTTTGAATCGCGAAAAAAATGGCTGCTATTTCCTGTTCAGTGACACAAGCTATCTTCTCCGTGTGTGTCAGGTTCCTCGATGCCGTACTTATGACACATTGGTTTCCTTGGTCGTCGAGTTGACACAGGATTGCTCCAAAACCTGAACTTGATGCGTCGGTGTATATATCAAAAGTTCTGTCGCTGCGGGGGCGTTCTAGTAAGATTGCTTGTCCGATTAGCTCTTTCACCCTTTCGAAAATTTCTTGGTGTGCGTTCGTCCATCGCCACCTTGTGCCTTTCTTTAAGAGTGCTCTCAGGGGTGCTATCTCCTTCGCATAATTAATTAGGAAGCGTGCCTCATATTGGAAGATGCCCAATACTCGACGTAACTGTCTAATGTTTTTCGGAGGTGGAATTTCCCTGATTGCTTTAATTCTATCTTTGTCTGGGGATATTCCTTTCTCCGAAATGTTGTATCCCAAAAATTTTGTTTCCAACTGGAAGAACTTTGTCTTCTCTAAATTCAAGGTCAGCCCATTTGTTCTCAGCTTTGAGATGACATAATCTAAATGTTGTATGTGTTCTTCTATTGCCCTGTCGTGAATAATGAAGTCATCGACGTACTCTGTCAAGAATTCTTGCGCATGATCTTTAAATATTGCATACATGGCTCTTAAGAAACCACTTGCGCTCACTGATAAGCCGAAAGGCAATCTCGTGAATTCTAGGACGCGGCCTTGGTACAAGAATCCGGTGAATTTTCTTAGGTGTGGAGGTATAGGAATTTGTAAATATGAGTTTGTAAGATCTATTGAGGAGAACCATTTCTTTCTTCCTATGCTGGCTAGTGTTTGTTCTATACTGAGGGTCCTAAAGTGGTCTGGCATAATAAATTTATTGAGGTGTCTGGCATCTATGGTAATGCGTGCCTTCCCATTACTTTTACGTACAATGCACAGAGGGTTTATGTAGGGCGTATTTGATTCCTGTATAATGTTCTGTTTTAGCATTTGTTTGATGGTTTCATCTACTGCTTGTTTTAAATTCATAGGAATGTTCCTACATTTGTAGCGCCAGGAATTTACTTCTTTTATGTTAAATTCGTAACAGAATGATGTACATAAGCCTGTTTTTTCTGTAAATGCATCTTTATTCTTCCATAAAACGGAGAAAAGAGTTTGTTTTTGGCTGTCGTTTAGTTGTGTGGTTCCCTGTACTTTGTCATTTATTTTGGTCCATATGTTTACGTACAGATCTGGTATTTCAGGGGAAAGTCTAAAGGTTGATTCTGTCTCTCCTTGTTGGAAAGGTGCATTTTCTCTTACGTCCAGGGAGCCGTTTCTTATAGTGATGTGTGGATAACTGGTTTCGTTTCGTCTACCTGGGTCCTCCTTGCTCTCGCAGGTGTATTCAAAATTATCCTCAACTTTATCGTCTTTATTTACTTCCTGGGTTCTAAGTTCCGCAATGTGAACACCTGATTTTACCTGCACGTATTGCACAAAAAAGGTTTCTTCCTCTAATAGGTTTTCAGCTTCTGTTAAGTTAATGACCTGGTCAGTCAGCTGAGAGAACCCGATCGTTGCCTCTTCGTTATCTCGTCGTACAGTTAAATACCTGTTGGCATAATTGATGTTGGCTTTAAATGCCTCTAGGAAATCACTTCCTAAAATGATTTGGACTGCCAGATGTGGTATTATTAAGAAAATGAGTTCAACGTGCATTTGTCCTAAACGAAATGGAATCATTGTTTCTTTTTGAATGCGTTGTTTTTTTTCTGCTGATGGCTGTCAAAATATATACATTCTTTGTGGGTAGTGTTTGTAGACGTAAACCTTTCATTTCTAAGTCGTTAAAGAATTTTAAACTGCATACAGAAGCAGCTGCTCCTGTATCCAAGGTTGCCTGATAAATTTCTTCGTTTATGGTGATTTCTATTTGTGGCGTTTCTACAATGTCCGGTTGTTTTATTTTTCCAGTCGTATTGCCACTTTCGGCCTCTGTCTCATCTGCCTGTATTTGTAATTTTGCTGCAGCTTTGCTCTTGTTCCCATCTTGTTTCGCATACCTCGGGGTCGGATTCGGGAACGTTATCCTACCCATATCTGGTTTTCCTGGTGGAGTGTGTTCGTTGCGCCGTTTAGAGATGTGTGTGTAGTTGGGGCGAACGTCTGATTTGCAAACCAGTTCTGTCGTGTCACTGCGCCATTGTTATTATATACTGTCGTTGGAGATGTATTGCCTGGGTTTTCTTGCCTCGACGTTTGCTGGTTTTCCCTACTGTTCATGTGTTCTGTCCGGTTGTCTGTCACGGCGGGTCTTTTTTCCTGGTAATGTCCATTATTGGTCCAATTACGGTCAGGTGGATTTTCTCGTGGTATGTCGTTCGTATAGGGTCTCCTAAAAGCATTGTATCTTCTCTCTCTTGTTGTGTTCCTGTCGCAGCCGTTTCTTCTTTGCTGTGGTCTTTGTGTACGTACCCAATGTACGTTGTGTAGTTGTGGTTCCTGAAAATGGTGGGGATTTTCTCTGGTTTGTCTTTGGTAGCGTGTATTGTAGTTTCTGTGTTCAAATGCAGGTACATGGTCTCTGTGTCGTTCTCTATTCTGGGCGTTGTCATTTCTACGGGCATTTCCTGTGTTGTATGCCCTGGTCCCACTAAGATTCGGTTCATTGTATACCGGTCTGCCCTCTCGTGGTCCTGTGTTTGAGTCCGTCAGCTGTGGTTGCAGTGCCGTCAGAAGTTCGATCGTCTCGTTTATAGTGTTCGGTCTTGCTACTATTAAATGGTTCTTTATATGTTCTGGGATATGTTTTATCACGAGATTAATGCATTCATGATCCTCTATCGGCGGATCAAGCATTTTACTCTGTTGTGCTAGGTCTAGAAAGTAGTCAACCATCTGTGTTCCCTTGTGCAGATATTTCCCTGTGTTTATTTTGGTCCGCACAGCATATTGTGTGGCGCTATTCCAATATTTGGTGAGAAAGTTTTGTCGAAACTCTGCATACCTGGTATGGTCACCAACTGCTAATCGAAACCACGTGAGTGATCGTCCCTGTAAGCCTTTCTTAATAATAAGCATTTTGTATTCCTCTGGGATGTTTTTAAGAGTGAAATATGCTTCTACGTCCATTATATAACGCTTCGCGTTGTCCCTTTCATCATTGAATGTTGGCACGGTAATTTCATTTAATAGGTTAAAATGGTAGGGGTATCCTGTATTTGCGCAATTATTGAAAATGCTACCCTGATTCACACTATTACATGTATCTGTGGGGGCTGATGAAGGCGTGTTCTGGCACGAGTTCAACATCCCCTGCCTAACCGGTACGTTCGGAATGTCAGTACTCTGAGGCTGGTCATTTGTTATTCTGAGGTCGTTAATGGCCATTTTGAGCACTGTCATTTCTCGCGTATGGTTTGCAATGGTTACTTGCGTTGACCGGTGAGCTGCGGCCGCCTGCGTCAGAGTTTCTTTAATTATTATGAGTTCAGACTGTGTCTGCTCGTGCCATTCCTTTTGTCTATTTTCTATACTGGCGCAGGTATTTCGCAACTCATCGCTCAACTGGGCATGCACATTATTACTGGTACTAGGCATGTTATTTATTCTTTCTTTGATATTTACAATGTCCTGCTGTGCATCATGCATTTCTGTACGCATGTGTAGGAATTCTGCCTGAGTTGTGGCCTGTCCTAACCTAATGTTCTCTAGGTGTCTATTTTGTTCTATTAGTTTACTTTCTAACTGGTTTCGTAAAGTTTGTGTTTGTTCTGCTATTTTCTTTTCTAGGGTCTGATTTTGCTCTAATATTTTCGTTTCTAGTCTTTGGGTTTTCTCTCCTAGTTCTCCTAATCTGGTCTCTAGATTCTGACTTTGTTATTCTAATCTATTTTCTAGGGTCTGGTTCTGCTCTAAAATTTTAGTTTCTAGTCTTTGGGTTTGTTCACCTAGTTCTCCTAATCTTGTTTCTATGTTCTGAGTTTGTTCTCCTAATCTAGTTTCTATGTTCTGAATTTGTTCTTCTAATCTAGTTTCTATGTGCTGACTTTGTTCTTCTAATCTAGTTTCTATGTGCTGGCTTTGTTCTTCTAATCTAGTTTCTATATTGTTCTGAAATTGTTGGAGCATCTGTTGCATTGTAGTTGTGAGGCTTACTACTGTTGCAGTACTAATGTCTTGTGCTGGGCTGTTCATGTTTTGCTCCTGTGATTGTTCCGCCATTGTTACTTTTGTCGTTCTACCACTTCTCAGTAGCATATACTTAATGACAGTATACGGATGCACTACTTGCTGGCCCTATGTCTCTTCTCCTTGTAGAAAGATGTTTAAGGTGTACTTACTCGTGCTGATGTGTTGTTTTTACCTCCTTTGGCTCTGATGGTTGTGACGTCCCTGTTGTCGTGTTAGATGCCCTCGTCCCTAGCGTTCTTCTCCGTTGTCGTGATGCTGAAGTTGAAGTTGTTGCTTCCTGTTGTCGCCGTGGTCGGTCCCCTGGTTCTCGGCGTGCGTCTCCGGTGTCGTGATGCTAAAGTTGTATGTTCCTCGTTGTCGTAGTGCCAAACTTCAGAGTTGGTTTAGGACACGTTGGGTGCCAGTTTGGTGTAAGTTCTTTTTCGGTTCGTGGTCCTTTTGTGTGCTTGGGTAGGGATGGAGTCTGGAAGGTTTGACGGTGAGGTGGAAAGGTGGGTGTTTTGCCTAATTATCGGTGAGCTGGGATCTCTTTCTCAGGGTTCGGTTATGAAAAGTCGTGTTGACCGTCTCTCAATTCCTTTATTTTTCTTTAGCCTGGCTCTCGTAGCTCTCTTGCTAACACTTGCGTCGTCTTCCTAATTTTCCTTGCCCCTTTACGATGTTTTTACGTTACTTCGCGAATTCCCTCTTATTCCCTATATTTGCACTATCTTCAAGACCATAACTCTAAGTCGGACTGCGACATCGGATCCTACTTTTATCGCAATAACGCGTCTTCTCCCCGTCGTATTCAGTACCAGAGTAACCTTCCAATAACACGTCTTCTCCCCGTCGTATTCAGCATAAAAATAACGCTCTTTCCCCCGTCGTATTTTCAGCTTCTATCCTAGCTTTTCTTTCCTATCACCGCCCATTTTCTATTCCTTTCCTATTTTACGCCTATCACGTGGTTTACTCTACATTTTATTGGCAGGGTTTATTTCTTTAATTTTCTCTTATTGGTCCCCTCCGTATGTCTTTCCTATGCAGCAGTAATATTCTCCGCCCCTCTGGGTTGTATGACCTCTCAGCGTCATAACGGTATTCTATCATGCTTGGCTGAGTTTTCCTTATACTTCGCATACCTTACTGGCGTCTTGATGTCGGTTCTATTGTTCTGCTTCCTGCCTTGTCTATGTGCCCAGAAGCAACTCCTGTCCCATTTTTCCTTCATTTATACTATATTGCTATTTCGAATATTCTTTTTAACTTTGTTTCTTATATCATTTATTCCCTTTTTATTCCCATTATGCTTATTTATGATCTCTACTGTTGTATTAGTTTCTAGTTATCTTTTCCCTCTTGGAACCTGAGGTTTCTGCTTCAATATCTATACCGTGTGAATTGCATTGCTTTCCACTAAGAGTTTCTTGATCTCTTATGGTTTACCAGTTATATAAAATAACTCTGAATAAAGAAGTTTTCGGAGGGTAGCTTAGAAAGTATTAGGCATACATATCACTGGTCACGAAACTATCGTCAAAATGTGGTTTCTTTAATAATTGTATTAAATCCATTTCTAAGAAACGGAACTATTTTCTATATAAAGCGTGATTCGGAATATAGCTATATTTTATAAAATCGTGTTTGGTTTTTGGAACATGTTTAGCTTAAAAATGAAATTTTATTTGCACATACACATGCCTAGAATGCCTGTTATTCATAGTAGTAACTCAAAATTTCTATTTTCAAAAAATTATGGTATATGGTATGTCTAGGAAAACTAGTGAGTCAAAAAGCTACGAACCGGCGCACCGTGTTATGCTGTGTGTGTCCTCCACTCTCGTCGCTGGCTGCCCATATAGTAGAAAGGCGTATGGAGCCATAGAATATTTTAAAACTACTTTTAAGGGCTTTATACTTATCAACTTTATGAAAAGAGATGGTGGAACTTGAGGAAACTATCCATCACTCGCCGTAGTTCACTTTGTAAAATGCTGGTAAATTTTTCCAGGAAGTGTGGATTTTTCTCGTAGTTTTTATGTTTTGGGTGTACCCCAGAGATAGAAATAGCAGGGCATTAGGTGAGGGGTCGAGGGGGTCCCAGATCTATACGAATAATGATGATGATGATGATAATAATAATAATAATAATAATAATAATAATAATAATAATAATAATAATAATAATAATAATAATAATAATAATACTAATAATAATAATAATAATAATAATAATAATAATAATAATAATAATAATAATAATAATAATAATAATAATAATAATAATAATAATAATAATAATAATAATAATAATAATAATAATAATAATAATAATAATAATAATAATAATAATAATAATGATAATGATAATGATAATGATAATGATAATGATAATGATAATGATAATGATAATGATAATGATAATGATAATGATAATGATAATGATAATGATAATGATAATGATAATGATAATGATAATGATAATGATAATGATAATGATAATGATAATGATAATGATAATGATAATGATAATGATAATGATAATGATAATGATAATGATAATGATAATGATAATGATAATGATAATGATAATGATAATGATAATGATAATGATAATGATAATGATAATGATAATGATAATGATAATGATAATGATAATGATAATGATAATGATAATGATAATGATAATGATAATGATAATGATAATGATAATGATAATGATAATGATAATGATAATGATAATGATAATGATAATGATAATGATAATGATAATAATAATAATAATAATAATAATAATAATAATAATAATAATAATAATAATAATAATAATAATAATAATAATAATAATAATAATAATAATAATAATAATAATAATAATAATAATAATGTCACCCAATTAGCGGTAGGCATGAGGGCAACAGCTGAGAGGAAACCAAAGTGCAGCCGTGCCACGCCTCCCATTGGTCTCTGTCACTAACTGAGGGGTCGTTAGGAAAATGTCACTTGACCCTGGGCGCTTCTCTCCCCTTCTGCTGCCCTCTGGAACTTTCGTGAAACCAGAGACTTCTAGAAAAACAGTGACATTCCTATAAAAAAGGATTGCAGCGAGACAGTGAGTCAGTCAGTGTTTGACGTGCTAGCGCCGTGTTAATGAACGAGAAGACTGTGTGTAATTGTGTACGTGCATCTGAACGGTAACGGACGAACTGGTGAATCGTAATTGGTGTATTACGTAATTTTGTGTAATTGGCAAGTGTTCAACTGTAAGTCGGTGGAAATAAAGAACATTGTTGAGTTTGTGTAATTGGACTTTTCATTTCACGAACCCACAAAGTCACACTGGTGTCAGGAAGCGGGAAAACAACATAACATCACCAAACATTACAACCATGGAGGCAGCATTAGAAAAGATTTTAGCGGAACTGAAAGAAATGAAGACGGCAACTGAAAACCTCGCTGCAAAAACAGAAGCGGCAAATGACAACCTGGCCGCGGAACTGAAACAAATAAAGAGCGAGTTAACCACAGATATGAGAGCAGCGAACGGCAGTCTGGCCACGGAAATGAAGGCGGCGAACGAGGCTCTCGCCGCAAAGTTTGAGGAACGGTTGGCCGGCGTAAGGGATGACGTCGCGAACCTGGGCAAACGGAAGGGTCAAGTAGACGACCGCCTTAATGATTTAGAGGAAAAGGCCGACAACATCGCAAAACCCCTCACCCGCCTGACGGAGGAAAACCGGCCTTATGTGTGGACGGAGGACGCCGAAGACGATTTCCAGCACCCGAAGGGGACCCTGTGCAGTGCTCCAATTTTGGGTTTCCCACAACCGGGTGGCGCCTTCATTGTGGACACCGACGCTACCGACCATTACATTGGAGGTGTCCTACCGCAGATCCAGTACGGCCATGAGCGCACAAGAGTGGAAGAGAAGGAGCGTGCCGCAGCAGTCCGAGTAGTTGTGGCAGTGCCTGCTGAAGGCTGGGATAGCGCAGGCCTGAGGAGGGAGCAGCTGTCGGACGCAGACTTGGGGCCACTCTTGAGGGAAGTGGACGCAGGGACGAGACCAACCTGGGAGGACACCGCACCGAGGAGCGCCACCTACAAGTCGCACTGGGCCCAATGGGACTCGTTGAAGACCAGAGAGGGCGTGCTGTTCCGGGTATGGGAGTCACCCGATGGGAAGGCGCAGAGAGGACAGTTGGTACTTCCCCGGAGCAAGGTCCCGGAAGTCTTGGAGGAAGTGCACGCCGGTACTTCAGGAGGACACCTGGGAGCGAACCGAACGATTGACAAACTACGGCAGCGCTACTACTGGCTGAGACTCCGAGCAGATGCTGAGAAATGGTGCCGTCAGTGTCACGTGTGCGCGGCGAGTCGTGGCCCTCAGACTAGGAGCCGGGGTCGCATGCAGCAGTACAACGTCGGAGCGCCATTCGAACGGATCGCCGTTGACATTGCTGGACCGTTCCCAGTTTCCGACCGAGGCAACAAGTACCTAATGGTGGTCGTGGACTACTTCACCAAGTGGCCGGAGGTGTATGCCATCCCAAACCAAGAGGCAAAGACAGTCACAGACTGCCTCGTGGAGCAAGTATTCTGTCGATTTGGGGTGCCGTTAGAACTACACAGTGACCAGGGTACCAACTTTGAGTCCAACCTAATGAAGGAGGCACTACAAAGGCTTGGGGTGAACAAGACTCGCACTACGCCTCTACATCCCCAATCGGATGGCATGGTCGAAAGGTACATCAAGACCTTAGAGGAACACCTGAGGAAGGTCGTGGCCAGCCATCAGCGAGACTGGGACGTCAAGGTGCCACTGTTCTTGCTGGCCTATCGCTCGTCTACACACGACACAACTGGGATGACCAGCTTAATGTTCGGCCGAGAGTTACGCCTCCCTTGTGACCTGGCTTTTGGAAGCCCTCCGGAAGCGAAACAGCCAGCGACCGAGTATGTGGAGAACTTGGTGGACCATCTCCACGACATGCACGAGATGGCTCGCCAGAACATCCAGAAGGCGAGCGACCGCATGAAGACCAGGTATGACAGGCAAGCCAACAGCCAAGGGTTCCAGCAAGGTGACCTGGTCTGGTTGTACCGTCCTACCCGGACCAAGGGACGCTGCCCGAAGCTCCAGCAGCCATGGCAAGGACCGTACCGGGTGGTGAAGAGGATTAACGACGTGGTCTACCGCATCCAGAAGGTTCCCCGAGGAAAGATGTTGGTGGTACACCTGGATCGACTAGCCCGCTACGATGGTACTGTTCGGGACGACCAGCTTTGAGGAGGGAGCAGTGTCACCCAATTAGCGGTAGGCATGAGGGCAACAGCTGAGAGGAAACCAAAGTGCAGCCGTGCCACGCCTCCCATTGGTCTCTGTCACTAACTGAGGGGTCGTTAGGAAAATGTCACTTGACCCTGGGCGCTTCTCTCCCCTTCTGCTGCCCTCTGGAACTTTCGTGAAACCAGAGACTTCTAGAAAAACAGTGACATTCCTATAAAAAAGGATTGCAGCGAGACAGTGAGTCAGTCAGTGTTTGACGTGCTAGCGCCGTGTTAATGAACGAGAAGACTGTGTGTAATTGTGTACGTGCATCTGAACGGTAACGGACGAACTGGTGAATCGTAATTGGTGTATTACGTAATTTTGTGTAATTGGCAAGTGTTCAACTGTAAGTCGGTGGAAATAAAGAACATTGTTGAGTTTGTGTAATTGGACTTTTCATTTCACGAACCCACAAAGTCACACTGGTGTCAGGAAGCGGGAAAACAACATAACATCACCGAACATTACAACCATGGAGGCAGCATTAGAAAAGATTTTAGCGGAACTGAAAGAAATGAAGACGGCAACTGAAAACCTCGCTGCAAAAACAGAAGCGGCAAATGACAACCTGGCCGCGGAACTGAAACAAATAAAGAGCGAGTTAACCACAGATATGAGAGCAGCGAACGGCAGTCTGGCCACGGAAATGAAGGCGGCGAACGAGGCTCTCGCCGCAAAGTTTGAGGAACGGTTGGCCGGCGTAAGGGATGACGTCGCGAACCTGGGCAAACGGAAGGGTCAAGTAGACGACCGCCTTAATGATTTAGAGGAAAAGGCCGACAACATCGCAAAACCCCTCACCCGCCTGACGGAGGAAAACCGGCCTTATGTGTGGACGGAGGACGCCGAAGACGATTTCCAGCACCCGAAGGGGACCCTGTGCAGTGCTCCAATTTTGGGTTTCCCACAACCGGGTGGCGCCTTCATTGTGGACACCGACGCTACCGACCATTACATTGGAGGTGTCCTACCGCAGATCCAGTACGGCCATGAGCGCACAAGAGTGGAAGAGAAGGAGCGTGCCGCAGCAGTCCGAGTAGTTGTGGCAGTGCCTGCTGAAGGCTGGGATAGCGCAGGCCTGAGGAGGGAGCAGCTGTCGGACGCAGACTTGGGGCCACTCTTGAGGGAAGTGGACGCAGGGACGAGACCAACCTGGGAGGACACCGCACCGAGGAGCGCCACCTACAAGTCGCACTGGGCCCAATGGGACTCGTTGAAGACCAGAGAGGGCGTGCTGTTCCGGGTATGGGAGTCACCCGATGGGAAGGCGCAGAGAGGACAGTTGGTACTTCCCCGGAGCAAGGTCCCGGAAGTCTTGGAGGAAGTGCACGCCGGTACTTCAGGAGGACACCTGGGAGCGAACCGAACGATTGACAAACTACGGCAGCGCTACTACTGGCTGAGACTCCGAGCAGATGCTGAGAAATGGTGCCGTCAGTGTCACGTGTGCGCGGCGAGTCGTGGCCCTCAGACTAGGAGCCGGGGTCGCATGCAGCAGTACAACGTCGGAGCGCCATTCGAACGGATCGCCGTTGACATTGCTGGACCGTTCCCAGTTTCCGACCGAGGCAACAAGTACCTAATGGTGGTCGTGGACTACTTCACCAAGTGGCCGGAGGTGTATGCCATCCCAAACCAAGAGGCAAAGACAGTCACAGACTGCCTCGTGGAGCAAGTATTCTGTCGATTTGGGGTGCCGTTAGAACTACACAGTGACCAGGGTACCAACTTTGAGTCCAACCTAATGAAGGAGGCACTACAAAGGCTTGGGGTGAACAAGACTCGCACTACGCCTCTACATCCCCAATCGGATGGCATGGTCGAAAGGTACATCAAGACCTTAGAGGAACACCTGAGGAAGGTCGTGGCCAGCCATCAGCGAGACTGGGACGTCAAGGTGCCACTGTTCTTGCTGGCCTATCGCTCGTCTACACACGACACAACTGGGATGACGCCAGCCAGCTTAATGTTCGGCCGAGAGTTACGCCTCCCTTGTGACCTGGCTTTTGGAAGCCCTCCGGAAGCGAAACAGCCAGCGACCGAGTATGTGGAGAACTTGGTGGACCATCTCCACGACATGCACGAGATGGCTCGCCAGAACATCCAGAAGGCGAGCGACCGCATGAAGACCAGGTATGACAGGCAAGCCAACAGCCAAGGGTTCCAGCAAGGTGACCTGGTCTGGTTGTACCGTCCTACCCGGACCAAGGGACGCTGCCCGAAGCTCCAGCAGCCATGGCAAGGACCGTACCGGGTGGTGAAGAGGATTAACGACGTGGTCTACCGCATCCAGAAGGTTCCCCGAGGAAAGATGTTGGTGGTACACCTGGATCGACTAGCCCGCTACGATGGTACTGTTCGGGACGACCAGCTTTGAGGAGGGAGCAGTGTCACCCAATTAGCGGTAGGCATGAGGGCAACAGCTGAGAGGAAACCAAAGTGCAGCCGTGCCACGCCTCCCATTGGTCTCTGTCACTAACTGAGGGGTCGTTAGGAAAATGTCACTTGACCCTGGGCGCTTCTCTCCCCTTCTGCTGCCCTCTGGAACTTTCGTGAAACCAGAGACTTCTAGAAAAACAGTGACATTCCTATAAAAAAGGATTGCAGCGAGACAGTGAGTCAGTCAGTGTTTGACGTGCTAGCGCCGTGTTAATGAACGAGAAGACTGTGTGTAATTGTGTGCGTGCATCTGAACGGTAACGGACGAACTGGTGAATCGTAATTGGTGTATTACGTAATTTTGTGTAATTGGCAAGTGTTCAACTGTAAGTCGGTGGAAATAAAGAACATTGTTGAGTTTGTGTAATTGGACTTTTCATTTCACGAACCCACAAAGTCACAATAATAATAATAATAATAATAATAATAATAATAATAATAATAATAATAATAATAATAATAATAATAATAATAATAATAATAATAATAATAATAATAATAATAATAATAATAATAATAATAATAATAATAATAATAATAATAATAATAATAATAATAATAATAATAATAATAATAATAATAATAATAATAATAATAATAATAATAATAATAATAATAATAATAATAATAATAATAATAATAATAATAATAATAATAATAATAATAATAATAATAATAATAATAATAATAATAATAATAATAATAATAATAATAATAATAATAATAATAATAATAATAATAATAATAATAATAATAATAATAATAATAATAATAATAATAATAATAATAATAATAATAATAATAATAATAATAATAATAATAATAATAATAATAATAATAATAATAATAATAATAATAATAATAATAATAATAATAATAATAATAATAATAATAATAATAATAATAATAATAATAATGATAATCATAATGATAATGATAATCATAATGATAATGATAATGATAATGATAATGATAGTGATAATGATAGTGATAGTGATAATGATAGTGATAGTGATAATGATAATGATAGTGATAATGATAATGATAATGATAATGATAATGATAATGATAATGATAATGATAATGATAATGATAATGATAATGATAATGATAATGATAATGATAATGATAATGATAATGATAATGATAATGATAATGATAATGATAATGATAATGATAATGATAATGATAATGATAATGATAATGATAATGATAATAATAATAATAATAATAATAATAATAATAATAATAATAATAATAATAATAATAATAATAATAATAATAATAATAATAATAATAATAATAATAATAATAATAATAATAATAATAATAATAATAATAATAATAATAATAATAATAATAATAATAATAATAATAATAATAATAATAATAATAATAATAATAATAATAATAATAATAATAATAATAATAATAATAATAATAATAATAATAATAATAATAATAATAATAATAATAATAATAATAATAATAATAATAATAATAATAATAATAATAATAATAATAATAATAATAATAATAATAATAATAATAATAATAATAATAATAATAATAATAATGTCACCCAATTAGCGGTAGGCATGAGGGCAACAGCTGAGAGGAAACCAAAGTGCAGCCGTGCCACGCCTCCCATTGGTCTCTGTCACTAACTGAGGGGTCGTTAGGAAAATGTCACTTGACCCTGGGCGCTTCTCTCCCCTTCTGCTGCCCTCTGGAACTTTCGTGAAACCAGAGACTTCTAGAAAAACTAGAAAAACAGTGACATTCCTATAAAAAAGGATTGCAGCGAGACAGTGAGTCAGTCAGTGTTTGACGTGCTAGCGCCGTGTTAATGAACGAGAAGACTGTGTGTAATTGTGTACGTGCATCTGAACGGTAGCGGACGAACTGGTGAATCGTAATTGGTGTATTACGTAATTTTGTGTAATTGGCAAGTGTTCAACTGTAAGTCGGTGGAAATAAAGAACATTGTTGAGTTTGTGTAATTGGACTTTTCATTTCACGAACCCACAAAGTCACACTGGTGTCAGGAAGCGGGAAAACAACATAACATCACCGAACATTACAACCATGGAGGCAGCATTAGAAAAGATTTTAGCGGAACTGAAAGAAATGAAGACGGCAACTGAAAACCTCGCTGCAAAAACAGAAGCGGCAAATGACAACCTGGCCGCGGAACTGAAACAAATAAAGAGCGAGTTAACCACAGATATGAGAGCAGCGAACGGCAGTCTGGCCACGGAAATGAAGGCGGCGAACGAGGCTCTCGCCGCAAAGTTTGAGGAACGGTTGGCCGGCGTAAGGGATGACGTCGCGAACCTGGGCAAACGGAAGGGTCAAGTAGACGACCGCCTTAATGATTTAGAGGAAAAGGCCGACAACATCGCAAAACCCCTCACCCGCCTGACGGAGGAAAACCGGCCTTATGTGTGGACGGAGGACGCCGAAGACGATTTCCAGCACCCGAAGGGGACCCTGTGCAGTGCTCCAATTTTGGGTTTCCCACAACCGGGTGGCGCCTTCATTGTGGACACCGACGCTACCGACCATTACATTGGAGGTGTCCTACCGCAGATCCAGGACGGCCATGAGCGCACAAGAGTGGAAGAGAAGGAGCGTGCCGCAGCAGTCCGAGTAGTTGTGGCAGTGCCTGCTGAAGGCTGGGATAGCGCAGGCCTGAGGAGGGAGCAGCTGTCGGACGCAGACTTGGGGTCACTCTTGAGGGAAGTGGACGCAGGGACGAGACCAACCTGGGAGGACACTGCACCGAGGAGCGCCACCTACAAGTCGCACTGGGCCCAATGGGACTCGTTGAAGACCAGAGAGGGCGTGCTGTTCCGGGTATGGGAGTCACCCGATGGGAAGGCGCAGAGAGGACAGTTGGTACTTCCCCGGAGCAAGGTCCCGGAAGTCTTGGAGGAAGTGCACGCCGGTACTTCAGGAGGACACCTGGGAGCGAACCGAACGATTGACAAACTACGGCAGCGCTACTACTGGCTGAGACTCCGAGCAGATGCTGAGAAATGGTGCCGTCAGTGTCACGTGTGCGCGGCGAGTCGTGGCCCTCAGACTAGGAGCCGGGGTCGCATGCAGCAGTACAACGTCGGAGCGCCATTCGAACGGATCGCCGTTGACATTGCTGGACCGTTCCCAGTTTCCGACCGAGGCAACAAGTACCTAATGGTGGTCGTGGACTACTTCACCAAGTGGCCGGAGGTGTATGCCATCCCAAACCAAGAGGCAAAGACAGTCACAGACTGCCTCGTGGAGCAAGTATTCTGTCGATTTGGGGTGCCGTTAGAACTACACAGTGACCAGGGTACCAACTTTGAGTCCAACCTAATGAAGGAGGCACTACAAAGGCTTGGGGTGAACAAGACTCGCACTACGCCTCTACATCCCCAATCGGATGGCATGGTCGAAAGGTACATCAAGACCTTAGAGGAACACCTGAGGAAGGTCGTGGCCAGCCATCAGCGAGACTGGGACGTCAAGGTGCCACTGTTCTTGCTGGCCTATCGCTCGTCTACACACGACACAACTGGGATGACGCCAGCCAGCTTAATGTTCGGCCGAGAGTTACGCCTCCCTTGTGACCTGGCTTTTGGAAGCCCTCCGGAAGCGAAACAGCCAGCGACCGAGTATGTGGAGAACTTGGTGGACCATCTCCACGACATGCACGAGATGGCTCGCCAGAACATCCAGAAGGCGAGCGACCGCATGAAGACCAGGTATGACAGGCAAGCCAACAGCCAAGGGTTCCAGCAAGGTGACCTGGTCTGGTTGTACCGTCCTACCCGGACCAAGGGACGCTGCCCGAAGCTCCAGCAGCCATGGCAAGGACCGTACCGGGTGGTGAAGAGGATTAACGACGTGGTCTACCGCATCCAGAAGGTTCCCCGAGGAAAGATGTTGGTGGTACACCTGGATCGACTAGCCCGCTACGATGGTACTGTTCGGGACGACCAGCTTTGAGGAGGGAGCAGTGTCACCCAATTAGCGGTAGGCATGAGGGCAACAGCTGAGAGGAAACCAAAGTGCAGCCGTGCCACGCCTCCCATTGGTCTCTGTCACTAACTGAGGGGTCGTTAGGAAAATGTCACTTGACCCTGGGCGCTTCTCTCCCCTTCTGCTGCCCTCTGGAACTTTCGTGAAAACAGAGAGTTCTAGAAAAACAGTGACATTCCTATAAAAAAGGATTGCAGCGAGACAGTGAGTCAGTCAGTGTTTGACGTGCTAGCGCCGTGTTAATGAACGAGAAGACTGTGTGTAATTGTGTACGTGCATCTGAACGGTAACGGACGAACTGGTGAATCGTAATTGGTGTATTACGTAATTTTGTGTAATTGGCAAGTGTTCAACTGTAAGTCGGTGGAAATAAAGAACATTGTTGAGTTTGTGTAATTGGACTTTTCATTTCACGAACCCACAAAGTCACAATAATAATAATAATAATAATAATAATAATAATAATAATAATAATAATAATAATAATAATAATAATAATAATAATAATAATAATAATAATAATAATAATAATAATAATAATAATAATAATAATAATAATAATAATAATAATAATAATAATAATAATAATAATAATAATAATAATAATAATAATAATAATAATAATAATAATAATAATAATAATAATAATAATAATAATAATAATAATAATAATAATAATAATAATAATAATAATAATAATAATAATAATAATAATAATAATAATAATAATAATAATAATAATAATAATAATAATAATAATAATAATAATAATAATAATAATAATAATAATAATAATAATAATAATAATAATAATAATAATAATAATAATAATAATAATAATAATAATAATAATAATAATAATGATAATGATAATGATAATGATAATGATAATGATAGTGATAATGATAATGATAGTGATAATGATAATGATAGTGATAATGATAATGATAGTGATAATGATAATGATAATGATAATGATAATGATAATGATAATGATAATGATAATGATAATGATAATGATAATGATAATGATAATGATAATGATAATGATAATGATAATGATAATGATAATAATAATGATAATGATAATCATAATGATAATAATAATAATAATAATAATAATAATAATAATAATAATAATAATAATAATAATAATAATAATAATAATAATAATAATAATAATAATAATAATAATAATAATAATAATAATAATAATAATAATAATAATAATAATAATAATAATAATAATAATAATAATAATAATAATGTCACCCAATTAGCGGTAGGCATGAGGGCAACAGCTGAGAGGAAACCAAAGTGCAGCCGTGCCACGCCTCCCATTGGTCTCTGTCACTAACTGAGGGGTCGTTAGGAAAATGTCACTTGACCCTGGGCGCTTCTCTCCCCTTCTGCTGCCCTCTGGAACTTTCGTGAAACCAGAGACTTCTAGAAAAACAGTGACATTCCTATAAAAAAGGATTGCAGCGAGACAGTGAGTCAGTCAGTGTTTGACGTGCTAGCGCCGTGTTAATGAACGAGAAGACTGTGTGTAATTGTGTACGTGCATCTGAACGGTAACGGACGAACTGGTGAATCGTAATTGGTGTATTACGTAATTTTGTGTAATTGGCAAGTGTTCAACTGTAAGTCGGTGGAAATAAAGAACATTGTTGAGTTTGTGTAATTGGACTTTTCATTTCACGAACCCACAAAGTCACACTGGTGTCAGGAAGCGGGAAAACAACATAACATCACCGAACATTACAACCATGGAGGCAGCATTAGAAAAGATTTTAGCGGAACTGAAAGAAATGAAGACGGCAACTGAAAACCTCGCTGCAAAAACAGAAGCGGCAAATGACAACCTGGCCGCGGAACTGAAACAAATAAAGAGCGAGTTAACCACAGATATGAGAGCAGCGAACGGCAGTCTGGCCACGGAAATGAAGGCGGCGAACGAGGCTCTCGCCGCAAAGTTTGAGGAACGGTTGGCCGGCGTAAGGGATGACGTCGCGAACCTGGGCAAACGGAAGGGTCAAGTAGACGACCGCCTTAATGATTTAGAGGAAAAGGCCGACAACATCGCAAAACCCCTCACCCGCCTGACGGAGGAAAACCGGCCTTATGTGTGGACGGAGGACGCCGAAGACGATTTCCAGCACCCGAAGGGGACCCTGTGCAGTGCTCCAATTTTGGGTTTCCCACAACCGGGTGGCGCCTTCATTGTGGACACCGACGCTACCGACCATTACATTGGAGGTGTCCTACCGCAGATCCAGGACGGCCATGAGCGCACAAGAGTGGAAGAGAAGGAGCGTGCCGCAGCAGTCCGAGTAGTTGTGGCAGTGCCTGCTGAAGGCTGGGATAGCGCAGGCCTGAGGAGGGAGCAGCTGTCGGACGCAGACTTGGGGTCACTCTTGAGGGAAGTGGACGCAGGGACGAGACCAACCTGGGAGGACACTGCACCGAGGAGCGCCACCTACAAGTCGCACTGGGCCCAATGGGACTCGTTGAAGACCAGAGAGGGCGTGCTGTTCCGGGTATGGGAGTCACCCGATGGGAAGGCGCAGAGAGGACAGTTGGTACTTCCCCGGGGCAAGGTCCCGGAAGTCTTGGAGGAAGTGCACGCCGGTACTTCAGGAGGACACCTGGGAGCGAACCGAACGATTGACAAACTACGGCAGCGCTACTACTGGCTGAGACTCCGAGCAGATGCTGAGAAATGGTGCCGTCAGTGTCACGTGTGCGCGGCGAGTCGTGGCCCTCAGACTAGGAGCCGGGGTCGCATGCAGCAGTACAACGTCGGAGCGCCATTCGAACGGATCGCCGTTGACATTGCTGGACCGTTCCCAGTTTCCGACCGAGGCAACAAGTACCTAATGGTGGTCGTGGACTACTTCACCAAGTGGCCGGAGGTGTATGCCATCCCAAACCAAGAGGCAAAGACAGTCACAGACTGCCTCGTGGAGCAAGTATTCTGTCGATTTGGGGTGCCGTTAGAACTACACAGTGACCAGGGTACCAACTTTGAGTCCAACCTAATGAAGGAGGCACTACAAAGGCTTGGGGTGAACAAGACTCGCACTACGCCTCTACATCCCCAATCGGATGGCATGGTCGAAAGGTACATCAAGACCTTAGAGGAACACCTGAGGAAGGTCGTGGCCAGCCATCAGCGAGACTGGGACGTCAAGGTGCCACTGTTCTTGCTGGCCTATCGCTCGTCTACACACGACACAACTGGGATGACGCCAGCCAGCTTAATGTTCGGCCGAGAGTTACGCCTCCCTTGTGACCTGGCTTTTGGAAGCCCTCCGGAAGCGAAACAGCCAGCGACCGAGTATGTGGAGAACTTGGTGGACCATCTCCACGACATGCACGAGATGGCTCGCCAGAACATCCAGAAGGCGAGCGACCGCATGAAGACCAGGTATGACAGGCAAGCCAACAGCCAAGGGTTCCAGCAAGGTGACCTGGTCTGGTTGTACCGTCCTACCCGGACCAAGGGACGCTGCCCGAAGCTCCAGCAGCCATGGCAAGGACCGTACCGGGTGGTGAAGAGGATTAACGACGTGGTCTACCGCATCCAGAAGGTTCCCCGAGGAAAGATGTTGGTGGTACACCTGGATCGACTAGCCCGCTACGATGGTACTGTTCGGGACGACCAGCTTTGAGGAGGGAGCAGTGTCACCCAATTAGCGGTAGGCATGAGGGCAACAGCTGAGAGGAAACCAAAGTGCAGCCGTGCCACGCCTCCCATTGGTCTCTGTCACTAACTGAGGGGTCGTTAGGAAAATGTCACTTGACCCTGGGCGCTTCTCTCCCCTTCTGCTGCCCTCTGGAACTTACGTGAAACCAGAGACTTCTAGAAAAACAGTGACATTCCTATAAAAAAGGATTGCAGCGAGACAGTGAGTCAGTCAGTGTTTGACGTGCTAGCGCCGTGTTAATGAACGAGAAGACTGTGTGTAATTGTGTACGTGCATCTGAACGGTAACGGACGAACTGGTGAATCGTAATTGGTGTATTACGTAATTTTGTGTAATTGGCAAGTGTTCAACTGTAAGTCGGTGGAAATAAAGAACATTGTTGAGTTTGTGTAATTGGACTTTTCATTTCACGAACCCACAAAGTCACAATAATAATAATAATAATAATAATAATAATAATAATAATAATAATAATAATAATAATAATAATAATAATAATAATAATAATAATAATAATAATAATAATAATAATAATAATAATAATAATAATAATAATAATAATAATAATAATAATAATAATAATAATAATAATAATAATAATAATAATAATAATAATAATAATAATAATAATAATAATAATAATAATAATAATAATAATAATAATAATAATAATAATAATAATAATAATAATAATAATAATAATAATAATAATAATAATAATAATAATAATAATAATAATAATAATAATAATAATAATAATAATAATAATAATAATAATAATAATAATAATAATAATAATAATAATAATAATAATAATAATAATAATAATAATAATAATAATAATAATAATAATAATAATAATAATAATAATAATAATAATAATAATAATAATAATAATAATAATAATAATAATAATAATAATAATAATAATAATAATGATAATAATAATAATAATAATAATGATAATAATAATAATAATGATAATGATAATGATAATGATAATGATAATGATAATGATAATGATAATGATAATGATAATAATGATAATGATAATGATAATAATGATAATGATAATGATAATGATAATGATAATGATAATGATAATGATAATGTAAATGATAATGATAATGATAATGATAATGATAATGATAATGATAATGATAATGATAATGATAATGATAATGATAATGATAATGATAATGATAATGATAATGATAATAATAATAATAATAATAATAATAATAATAATAATAATAATAATAATAATAATAATAATAATAATAATAATAATAATAATAATAATAATAATAATAATAATAATAATAATTCTGTTCAGAAACACAGCTTCAATTGCTCTTACCGAAGTATTGGTCATATTATCTGTTGCAGAATCATGTTAGAAAAGTATGAATTACGCCACCAGTCCGTTAATCCTCTAAAACAAAAGAGGATAAACTCTGTTTAGTTAATTCGTGTGCAGTTCGGCCGCCTCCTTTGACGAACCTTTAGTTTCACAACACAGACCGTCCTGCCCCCAGTCCTTTCTACAAGGTTGCAACATTTCTCGATACTTCATGGGTGTTGTACGAGGTTTCGTCTAAATAAATTATCTTATGTCCATTACTGGAAAACTTCCTTAGTTTTGACAAATATATATCGTCAAATTATAATTCTGCTGGATTCCATAATAACCCTTATCTTATTCAAAGTGGGGTATTTGAAACCCAGCTCTTTTAGGGGGCCGCGCAAAGTGCAATGCCCATAAGGAAAATCACAAATTTCTTGCAAATGTGAAACCAAATCATTTCCTTTTGCATCGAATTTACATATCTCTTGACGAATTAAATCGCATGTGAAATTACCCGCTTTAGAGAAACATTTCCTTTTGTTTTCACACTTGATCGGCGTCTTTGGTATCCCTTTCGTTAAAATTTTCCTTACTGTATTTCTGTGAATACCCGGAATTTTTGCAAGCTCATTGCATGGCCCCTTACCAAAATTATTTTTCAGCACATATTTATGTATAGAGTCAACATGAAAAATTCAATGCCACGACTGGGATTTGCACAACGGATCTCCTGGCTTCCGTCCAGTCGCTCTTAACCCTTGAGCAACCATGGCCAACACACCGTCCTGACATTAAATTCTCCAGTTGACTCCACGAGTTGACTCGTGGCATTGAATTTTTCATGTTGACTCTATCCATCAAATATCTTAGCCTATATTCGGCCAGTGTGGAGAAATGATTAATTTCCATCAATTAACTAAAATAATAAGAGGTAAATGATGAAGCCTGGGACTTAAGTACTTTCAATAGTAAGTCGCCACAAACGGCGTATCTCGGAGGCGAGAGCCCCTAGTGGTATACCGGGGAAATATACGAGACAACTGGAGAATTTAATGTCAGGACGGTGCGTTGGCCATGGTAGCTCAAATATTAAGAGCGACTGGACGGAAACCAGGAGATCCGTGGTTCAAATCCCGGTCGTGGCATTGAATTTTTCATGTTGACTCTATCCATAAAATATCTTAGCCTATATACGGCTAGTGTGGAGAAATGATTAATTTCCATCAATTAACTAAAACATATTTATGTGTTCAAAACAAGGGCTTGGATTTGCTTAGAAACAGTTCCCGTTATAACTTTTTTTAGGCCTTTCCTGTAACATAACTCAGTTCAGCAAAACTTTCCAATTAATTCACACTATTGTCTTCACTCTCATTATTTTCACTTGACTGAAAGTTATCTACAACTTCACCTGCATTTACCACTGCATTTCCCTCCCACGGTCTCCACAACGTGACACACAACGAAGTTCTGCACGTAATGAAACAGATCAACTGGAATTTGGAACTTTGGCAACTGAGACTCCGCGTGGAGTAAACATGCGATTGTCATTTCCAGAAAATCACGGCTGCTATTGGTCCTCAACGACAGTGTTCCCTTTCTTAAGTGTGGAGATAGATTTATGACGGTCATTAGTGGCATGTATTCGTACGGAAACATAACAAATGCCTGCCTGTTGCGAAAGAAGCCTAAGTAATGTTTGGGAGGAATTCTCCAAACGGTGGCCGATGTGGTTTGATGTTTCTTCGTTATGAACTGTACGAAGTATTATAGATTTTTTAGCTTGAGCACTTCCTGTGAACTGAAATGTATTGTAAAGTTCATGTACTGCTGTACCGCCTGGAACTTTCACATCAAATCTTTCTCCAAATCGTACTTTCACTTGGCGAGCTGTCTACATTAATACATACGAATCATAAACGTACAAATACATACTGTTTAGTAGAAAATGAATACTGAACTGCAATACACTTTTTACTAAGTACAGATCAAAATAAATCATTTGTAATAATTGAGTCACGTAACATACGGTCAACTCATTATTTCACTTCATAGAGCAGCACAAAACCACCTCAACAGCATTACTATCCTGTGCGTCATCGTTTCCACCCGCCCAGCGGAAAAACACCTTTAAGTCGGTTCAGAGGTTTTTGGCTTTCCCATTAATACTCATAACAAATTATGTTTAACAAATCAAATAAAGATATGATACATAATTTCCTGTATTAGCTGATGTAAGTCTAAAATGGCGTCATAAAGTTCGCATATATTTCAAGCAGCAGCCTCTTGACTATAGAAAGAATATTGAAGGATCCCTTTTGGGCGTTACGGAAAGTCACTGTGCAGAATGGGACTTAGAGAGGGGTGACATAAAACGTTTGACTAATTTGGTCGTATTGTTTTGATCAGGGGCGGTTCCTCCATAAGGTTGCAGGTTTGCGCTACACCCACTGATTCTGAATATACAACAGGTGCATTTTGCACATTAAAGCTGTACTTGTTTGCATTGTTTTATATACAAACATGTTTCAATTAAGCTTATTGTCTATATCTGCCCATGACCGCAGAAGTCGAAATAAACAGTGATTAGCTGTAGGAGGCGCCAGGTTTGCAGCGAAGTGTTAACCTAAGATTTCGCCCAAATGTGGGTTCTCTGAGGGGGTTGCGGGAAGGTGAAGAGATGGGAGTGGCTTCTTATACATTGCTTAAATGGAGGTTTATAAATCTAGCTCTTCCTACTCTTAGCAACGGCTATAGCGTGACCTTCAGGCTTAGCTTCTGTGTGCTCTGCTTTTCGAACACAGGGAGAATTTAATTAAATGCAAGGAGGTTATTCAGAACAGAGCTCTATTAAACAACAACGCCACACCTGTTCAGGCTTCTGGGTTTATGGCCACTTTGAAAGATTATAATTTTGTATTCTGGCTGTCTTTCTTCTACAAGATCATGCTCCATGTGGACATTTTGTACAATCAGCTGCAGAATAGAGACCACAATGCAACATTTGCCATTGCCCAGCAAAACGCATTTAAAAGGGAAGTGTAAAAGGTAATAAATAGTGTGGATATCCAGGAACCCGAAGAAACAGCAATTAAGAGGAGAAGAATAGAAGATCATGATGTGAAAAGAAGAGAAGCTCTTGAAGTATGTGACATTCTTAGAGAAGCAAAGGACAGATTTAACTTCACGGAACATCTGGTAGCCTTAACTTTGTTTCATTAAGAAAATTTCTAAGACATTTCCAGAAGATTCCCTTAGAGAAACAATTAGGTTCTATCCTTTTATCATTGGAACAAAAATTCGTAGAGAACTGACTGTAATTTACAGTCAAGAGTAATTTCGTGGAATGTCCGGCGCTTTGTGCTTGATGGACTTCATTAAGGAAAACAATTTATGTGCCACATTCAGCGAATATGTCAAACTCCTCCGAGTACTGTTAAATATGCCAATGTGTACCGCTGAAGCAGAATGCTGTTTCTCAACTTTAAAAAGAATAAAAACTTTCCTTAGGAACACAATGTTACAGGACCGATTGTCAGCATTAGCAATGTTTTCAATTGAGAGAGAGTTTGTTATGAAGATCAGCGACTTCAACGCAAAAGTTATCTGTAGATTTGCCAGGTCTAAGGAGAGTAGAGCAGAGAATCTGTATAAATAGGTGAGTCATTACTACTCTGTATTTTATTTTTCATTTGTGCACCACCAATAATTTAATCCACCAGCCGCCACTGGTTTTGATATGCGTGCTATTCTATTGCATGCATTAGTCGAGCATTTAAAAGTTAGATAATAACTCTTGCGTATAGTACATTTACAAATAAGTATAGTCTATTCATAGGCTTACCGATTCTCAGACAGCCAATTCTTTACTTTATCACTGTTCGGGCTCGTCATCTCACTCATGACTACCCAACTGAACTGAACTGAACTTAACTGCTATACTGCCCCTCTTGCGCCCCCTTATATACAGTAGATGATGGAAGAAATATTCTGGAAACCATAGTCTCTTGACTTCCCTAGATGGAACATTCTGGAAGTCAATTCTTTCCGAAATCGAAAAGTTTGGAACATCAACGTGACACTAAACAGAGGCACTTGCTTCCGGCTCCTGATATCAACGAATGTCTCCTTTGAATGTTACACTCGCTCCTATTGCTGCCCTATAACAAAGGTGGTGGAGTGATGTGACTCAAACTTAATGTATTTACTATATATATAGTTACAAACATAAATGTCTACATTTAATATGTAACAGTATGCAACGTGGTTCGTATTTAACAATAATGTGTGAAAGTGAAAGATATGTCAAGAATCTTCTTTACTTTATTTGTCAAAGGAATAGTAATTAAACAGATTGGTATACTATTGATAAAAATAACAACTTTATTAGATTTAATTTATATTTAAATTTCTGGATATGAACAGTGAAGAGAAATTGACATAAAGCTGAAAATGACTGATGTATGGATAGTTTTCGTAAACACTAACAGTCTGAAAATAATCGAGCTTTTGTGAAAAAATTTTCGACAGTTACTCCTTACATTCCTTAATTTTTCTTTTAATGTGGTCCACGTTTTTCATTTCAAATATTAGGGGAGAGTGGTCCACAGTGAGACACAATATTTTTGAAATCCCACAGTTCTTTCTACTTTGGTGTGTTGTGAATGCAAATAGGTGACATGTTTTCATTATTCTTTTATTAACAAATGCAAAACATAAAAACATTGATTTTAATGATCATGAAGACACACCATGTCAATATTCAAATGAATGTAAATCGTCTCACCCTATCCCACAGTGGGGCACACTGAGACGGTGGATGGTCCAGACAGAGACAGCCTACATTACATTAAGATTACCAAATTTAACTTCAAAAAATCAAATAACCGTTTTGTCTTTTTGTTTTGTCAAACAGTTGTGGTTGACCCAACACTATTTTACACCAGTTTCATTCACTGAAGCTACGTCTGGAACCTCCGGAAACGCAAACTTGTCTGTATTTTTCTCTTTCCGCAGGAATTATATTCCCATATCTTCATCTGCATCCTTCCCCTTTATAACCTGTACAATGTAATGTCCTTTTTATTTTCCTACAAACTCAGTCAAGCACAGTAGTCCAGACTAGGCTCTCCTTTCAGCTGTTTAAAACTAGAAAAAAATTTCTTCTTCATCCATAACTGAGGAACCAGAAGATATTTCTGCATTGTCTTCTGAAGGTTCTGGTTCTGAACATAATGTTCTTCCTTTAAATTTCTTCTGCTTACCTGCAGGATTATTTGGCTTGCACTTCAGTGCCCTCTCCTCTAGTTCTTTTTCCTCGGGTGTATCTGTGGCTATCATGGTTCTCCCCTTTCTCCTCACAGTTGATTTTCTGGCGACAGCCTTAAGTAACCCTCTAAATTCATGAGGGCTTACAATGTCACTTATTTTTATTCTATTCATAGTCGATGGTGAGCTTGTCAAATCCTCCTGAAGTTCAGCATCAGGATTTTCATGACACTGAGAGCTTCCTTGTGTTGGATCATTCTCAAACTTCTCCACAAGTGTTTACTGAGGGTTCACTTTCTCCCAAGACAGTTTCAGAACTTCCATTTCTCGCGACATTTTGTGCTCCAATATTATTAACTGCTGAGTCGCATGATCCTGGTAGTTGTCTGTCGGTTACACTACTGGGTAAGAAGTCATCATCTGTGAAAGTATTCCTATCGAATGGGAATATTCCAGTCTTACGAAAACCTGCAGCAATGTTTATTGGCATCATGCTACGCTTGAAGGCAAATGTTACACAGAAAGGGATGTTTCAAAACAACGCCCACTGATTCCCTCATGCTATCAATTGAGAATGTACCAATTTGAGCCATTCTGTACCTGTTTCTAGCATTCTGGAGAAAACAGATTGTGAGTTTAATAAATTTCTCAATTTAAGTAATGCCTCACACTGCTCCACCTAGCACTGCCTCATTGTGAACCAAGTGCTCATAAAGATATTTTTATTATTTACATAATCTTAAACTTCAACCCTACAGTTCATTATTTATTTAATTCTGAAGAAGAAAACCACTACTTTTAAGAAAACCAAAATTCATAATGATATAAACAAAGAATAAAGCAATATGATTTACTAAGTACACCCTGAAAATTTTACTTTACTCACCCGAAAATAAAATTTTGCTTGTGACCAAAAACTTTCCTTACAATTCTGGATTTAAACAGATTTGCCAACTGCAACTTTATTTCCTCTATTCACAACCAGATTGCATCACTTCTTAACTTACACACATATTTCAAAATTGTAAGTTTCTCACTGTGGCCCATGTCTCACTGTGGACCACCCTCCCCTAAAGGTATTTTCATGGTTATTAAAAATTCTCAATCAAAATCTTCTATGTATGGTATTATAAATTTCGAATGAGTTAGGCCACACCGTGGCTCAGTGGTTAGACCGCTTGGCTCTCACCAAGGCGGCTCGGGTTCGATCCCAAGCGACCGCAAAGTGAGATTTGTGGTGGACAACATGGCGTTGGGGCGGGTTTTCTCCGGGACCTCCGGTTTCCGCCGCCATCTCATTCTACCGGTGCTCCATATTCATCTCATGTATCATCAGTGTCACCGTCTGCGGTGCCGTATGTAGTAAAAGCGGGCGTTAAACACTACACATTTCATTTCATTTCTAATGAGTTAGGAAATATTATTTTGTACCTTTAATTTGTCTTATGAACGTAGTTTCAATTTTTTTGGCTTACTATGTAAAAGATATAACAATGTTAAATAATAGTATTACTTTAAAAATATTATGCTGAGAAAGAGAGACGATTATATTACATATTTATATGAAGGTGTAGAATGGGTTCTGCTGAATACTTTCACTTCCATAAAAAGATCCATATTTATCGCTGGTTATTAAGTTTCCTATTGCAAAAGAAACTAAAACTGTACTGAAATGGCAGCTAACCACAAACTAATTTTGGCTTACATCCCGTTCCATTTACATTCATCGAGTTTCAATTAAACTTGTTAAGCACAACATGTTTAAATCAGTTTGAAAATGCACAGACAAAGTGATTAAATTATCATGCTAAATTAACATGTTGCTCTGTTGATACTGGAGCTACGATTGTCATTTATTTGCTGTAGAAATCTATTTATGATTGCTAACTTTTGATTTTCTTTGATCCGCTTCGACCAAATTAGAATAATAATCTATGTATCTCAATTATCCTACTCTTTGGTCACTAAGAAGCATACATCCGATTTCCTGTAACGTTGATAGTATTAAAAGTTAGAATATTTTTGAACTAATCGTCCTCAAGTTTGATTCGAAACTATCCCACCCATTACAAGATAATCGTATTATACCATAAAAGCGAACGATAGTTGAGACAGCAATGGTTTGTTTTCCCTTTTCCTCCAAGGATTACACTTTATGACCCTATGCTTCATGAAACTTCAGTGCAGGCAAATTATTGCATTTTTAAAATATAAACATTTTAACCCATTTCAAATGAAGTAATCCGTTTTATCATTTGTTTCAAATGGGAAGGTGCTTGTCCTTGAGCGCTAGTAGGTGAGCAACCAATTCGAGCCCGCCTCGGTAGCGTGGTGGTAGCATGTCTGCCTCACGTTCAAGAGGTCCCGAGTTCGAATCTCGGTCAGGGTGAGTTACCTGGATAAGGCTTTTTCCGGGGTTTTCTCTTATCCTCAAAGGCGAATGTCGGGTAACTCTAAGCTCTATGGACCCTGGGCTCATTTGAGCATCATTTCACCCACTCCATTCATCGTCCGATATGACTTAACGTTGGAGGACGTAAATTACAACAAAAAAAAAAAAAAAAAAAAAAAACCAATTCGAATTCCGCGGTGTTGTCGTATTGCATTCCCTACTAAGTGGTGTGTGAGGAGCGCCAACTTCGTATGAAATACTTTTCGCGCTAAGACAAAGATTCAGCTTTTGCCAAAACTGATTCATGTGGAAGGTATAGAGTAATGAACGGGCGCTGTTCAATAAAGAAGGATCATAATTTTTTTTTGACAGCGTGCCTTTACTCATCCTCAAAATTTTGATGGTCCTTCTTAAAATAGTCTCTCCTGAATACGATGCACTTGCCGCAGCGTTTCTGTCAGTCTTCATAGATGGAAATACATGCTGGAAACCATTTTTGAGAGTTCCTTCAAAATCACCTACGCAGCCTTCACCACTGGTTCTGATGATGGATAACGCCTCCCACGAAGGCGATTCTTCAAGTTAGAGAACAGAAAATAATCACATGGGACTAAATCCGGACTATAGGACGGGTAAGGGATGCACTTCACATTGATTTTTGCAAGATATTCAGCAACAACATTGACAGTATGCAGCCGCGCATTATCGTGGTGCAGCATCTATACTGCTTCACGGAAATGTGATCTTTTGCGCCTGATATAGACTTACAATGTTTTCAGGATATCCCTGTAGTATTGTCCAGTTACTGATGTGTGAGCAGGTACAACATGCTGATAAACCATTCCATGAATATCAAAGAATGGGAAGACCATAACTTTCCCAGCAGAAGCAACCACTTTTGTTTTTGGGGGGTTGGTGATGAAGGAGATTTCCACACTGATCTTTGCTGTTTGCTCTCAGAATCAAAATGATGTAGCCAAGTTTCATCAGCAGTAATTACGTTTGAAAGAAGCTCCGTATCTTCCTCTAATATCAACTTTAACTGCATGTTACCTCCATTGCAGCGGTAGGCGATACTGAACATGTCTGAATTTGCCTGGTTCTCACAGGCGGGAACCAGGAGTACCAACAATGAAACTACTACGGCGTGTTTGTTTCACATTAAGCTAACACAGTGTAATAAGATTGAATTTTATTGCGCCAAATTATGACCGTAAAAGTTTATGATCATACTTTACTGAACAGGCCTCGTATTTAACTTAACCGTAAAAACCCCATATTTTTAACTCAAATAGTTTTCCTAATACAATTAAATAAAGTAGATACCATTATATTATAACAATGCATTAAGACGTAAGTACTATATCATTATTGGTTAGCATGTATGCGTGAACGTATGTTTGAAATTACTCAGAGCTGAAACGTAAACATTTGACATAATGTGGAAACAGAAATACTAATTTGAACAAACCAAAGTGTTTGTCAAATTCAATGAGAGGAAACGAAACATTTCTTGCTAGTCTTTCAGAACATGTCTGGTCACATTATACCTTTGTTTATGAATGGTTCGTAACCTCTACTTGTTCTAGAGAGTTCTAAGCAGCATTGTTCAGTTACTCTTCCATGAAAAAGTTTAACAGCTGGATCAATGAGACGCGATCCACCTCCCTGCCCCCTTATTACTGCTAGAGCAATTCAATTGAGTTAATGTGGGCTCAAATTATGTTGCAAACAGAAATAATATTTTTAATCTGACTGACGTTGAACGACTTAGTCACGAAGAAATTCACAAGGAACACAACAAGTCTGGGAAAACTGCGTGAGATATCAGATAAACTAGAAAAAGACGACTTTTGGAAAGAAATAGCACGTAACGAGATTTTGGAATCTGTCATCATATATTTGCAGTACTCAGACGTTGAATACAATGACAATGATGAATTATCTCTTAGCGTAAGAAACATTCATAGCTATACGGATGCACCACTGGTACTTTCGTTGGATTACAAAAATATGTAATTCATAAACTATAATTAAACTAAATATTTAAACCATTTGCGTGATATGTGAATATTCATGTTTTCATTGTGATTTCAGCAACTGCAATATTGTCGCGAACTCATTGTTGATTCGAGGCGGCGTGGGCGACGAGATCAGAGACGGGCAGTGCAGTTTTTTTTTTTTTTTTTTTTTTTTTAATTTACGTCCCCCAACGTTAAGTCATATCGGACGATGAATGGAATGGGTGAGATGATGCTCAAATGATTCCAGGTTCCATAGAGCTTGAGAGTTTGAGAGTTTGAGACGGAGGGGCATGGTTGAATGGAATATAGGATATAGGTTCCTAAGCGCGACGTGTCCAAGCTGGACCTTGCCCTTGACGTGCGGAGCGTAAGTTAATTTGGGGTCCAGCGTCACTCCGAGATACTTCGCCGTTTGCACCCATGGGATTCCACGGCGCCGTAAAACGAAGTTCTGCTGCAACCGGTTGGCTCTGATTTTCGCCAGAAGAATTGCAGAGCTCTTCTCCGGGTTAATTGCCATTAGCCATTTTGCGCTCCATTCGCCAATGGCGCGGAGCTGGGCTTGGATCTGCCGAAAGCTATACCTCGGTTTCCTATTTACCGCGAAGATCATGAGATCGTCCGCATACTGACAAGTGTGGGTGTTGTGGTGTGTGGGTATGTCGGCCATGTAAGCTGCAAAGATTGCCGGTGACAGCACGCTGCCTTCCGGTACTCCAGCGCCAATGGGCCACTCGGTTGATAGCTTCCCCCCTACCTTTACTCGGAAGCTTCGGTTTCCGAGAAAACCGACCATCAAGGAAATGCATGGACGGGGAACTTCATGCTCTAGGAGTTTGTAAATAAGCCCCTCGTGCCAGGTAGTGGCGAATACCTTCTCCACGTCTAACAATACTGCTACCGTTTTAGACCTTTCCTGGAATCCCAGGGAGGCCTTCTTGGCAACCCGCAGTAGATGCTCGGTCGTGGAGTGGCCAGAACGGAAGCCAAACTGGTGTTCCGGGATTAGGCCCCTTTCCTCTAA
Organism: Mantis religiosa; assembly: GCA_030765055.1. NCBI lineage: Eukaryota > Metazoa > Arthropoda > Insecta > Mantodea > Mantidae > Mantis > Mantis religiosa. The sequence continues at coordinate 188,623,401 of CM060952.1, read as the reverse complement.
GTGAGGTAGGAGCCGGGAGAGGAGCAGTTTTTCAAAAACCTTCGACAAAACTGGTAGAAGGCTGATGGAACGGTAACTGGAAGGGAAAACCGGACTTTTCCCCGGCTTTAAAACGCACACCACGCGCGCCTCCTTCCAGGCAGCTGGAAAGTAGCGCATGTATAGGCATGCATTATAAATCCGGGTTAAGTGAATCACGGCTCTGCGTGAAAGGTGCTTGAGCTTTTCCGCTGTTACACGGTCCTGCCCAGGGGCTTTGTTGTTTCTTAGAGAGGTAAGCGTGGTTGCTACCTCTCTAGGGGTAACTATGGAGATGTGGAACTCCTCGTGTCTGGGGGCGGTGCTTCTAGGAAGTCCTCCACCACTCGTTCCACGAGGTCAGCAAGGTCATCGTCCATTGGCTCTACCCTGGGTTAGAATTGAGCCTCCAGATAGTCTGTTAGAGCATCTGCCTTTTCTTTCGACTCGTAGACGAGTCGACCTCTAGGGTTATGTTGGGGATGCTAGTGTACTGTTCTATCTTTCCGCAGGCTACGGGCTATTCGCCACAGTTTTCTCTCCTGGAGATTTGCTTGCCTTAACATGTTTTCCCAGGCCTCTTTGCGGTGTGCTCTTAGGAGTAGTCTTACCAGAGACTTGAACCTCTGGTGGACTTCTCCTATCCTGGGATGGGTCTGAAGGGTTCAGTGCCTGAGTCGCGCTATTTGTTCTGGTTGTTGGGGGCCGGAGCCTGGGTAGTCCGGCAATGGTATCCTCTGAAACTCTCTGCAAGGAAACTCCGACCGCGCCACTGATGATGTCTACCGCAGTTGTGGACGAAACGTTTGGACGTTCTTATCCCAACAGACCACGGCAAAACAGCCCAAAAATAATTAATTGTAGCAGATACGACCAAAATTTAACTAAGAATGCAAATTTTAGAAGGGCGTCCATTATACTGAATTATCAGAAATTCTGTATTTTCAAAACCTATAAACCATACTGCAAATTTCTACTGTAAGAAACAAGCAGATACAGCGATGCTATTAAGCGTAACTCCAGAAATGATAAGACTCTTAAGTATCACTATCTCTCTTTAATTTAACATCCTGCAACGTAAGTTACATCGGACGATCGTTGAGCGTTCAGCATAAGTATTGTCACTTTGTGCGTTCGTGAAATTAAAAGACCAGGTTACAAAGAGTATAAATTGCTCTTTATTTCCGTATAAACACACTTCTGTCAACCTTTACAGTTCAGAATTACGTCAGATACACAATAGAAGTTGCAAGGTCATCGACCACAAACACAGCTCACACAGCTGTTCACGCGCACGCGTCCAGTTACCGACTCACTCACTGGCGGACGGTGGCTCCCTTTTCATAGATTATTCACTATTCCAGAAATTCATGGAATGTTCTCAGTCACGACGGCGTTAGAAGAAAGACGAACTCTCCAGAAATCCCTCTCCTCCCCCCCACTTTTTCAGTAAGCCTTTATCTCCGCAGTGCATTGTCCGTCCCTTTCAATTCGTCCCTCCTTAATTGTAATTGAAATTATAGAAGAAACTGAGAAGACTGAACTACAAAATGGTAATGATGAATATTTATAAAATTAAACAACATAAGAAAAATTAAACAGATTTTAGTATCCAGAGGAAGGTAAGCATGGGGCCAGAGAATGTTATAGCTAAGACGAGAAGAAGCACTTGCTATATAAGAGAAAAAGGCGTCAGTGTAGTGAGGGATTTTTATTATTTGAGAAAAGTTTGTTAAATAAAGCATAAGAATGATTTTGGAGCTGAGGTGACGGAAATTGGAACTACACCGACAGTAGGAAGGCAAATGGAAGAATGGGTAGCTACGCAGTTAAAGTGAGGGCGAAAATAAATGGGAGTTCTATGTGCCAGTGTTTTGTGCACTGAAAAGGAATAAAAATGGAAAGTGTCCACGCGGCTCATCGTCACAGCACGTCACGTCGACCTTGTACCTCCCGACATACACCCTTCACTTGCCTTAAATGCCCCCATTCCTGCAACAAACAGTGGCGGAGTGTAACGTAGTTATGTTGTAATCTAAACCCTCCACGTCTTACTGACCAGTTTAAGGAAAAGTAAGTAGACGAACTGTTTTGTTCTAAAGCATTTAATGCTGAAAGAAAATGTAACATTCAGTAATATTATGGAATGGCCCACGCAACTCACAGCGCAATCGAAGGTAAGTTCTGTAAGTTTAAATGTTCTTAATATTTATTAATGTTATTATTAAGAAAGTGCACAGTAAGATGTCGGTAGGTTATAAAACAGCAAACAATTATACCACAACAGCAAAATGAACTAAAAGAAATGGCTGTTTATCCTTTTTGTTCTTTACTATAGGTATGGATCGGATGACTCAGCTAGAACAATTGAAAGTTAAGATTCAGATCATAAGTAAATCTGCAGTTACATAGCACAACATCACTCCCACTCTCCTGTCTACATCGCAACACTGGAGACAATGAAGCCCTTTAATGACGGATGAAGGTAATCGAGTAGCTATGACGTAAGTGTCTGCATTCTTTGAAAGAATAAAACTACCCAGACAAACTATTGTAAGCAAAATTGATGAAATCTCAGCTAATGTAGAGGAAAATGGAGTGTGTAGTTTATAACGCCCGCTTTTACTACATACGGCACCACAGGCGATGACACTGATGATGAATGAGATGAATTGTACAACGAGGTCTACCAGAGAGTCCTAAGACTCCGGCCTCTATCAATCCGGGAGCGATGGAAAGCTCCGGGACGTTTTCCTTGGGGCAATACTTGGAGTCTAGAAAGCCTCCACATCAAATCAAGATGGGTGGAAGTGGATACGCCACTTACATGTGTCAACCCCGCAGGGAAGACCACCGAATATCCTCGATTGCGCTGCCTTTTGATCTAGCACACCTTGTACTAGCTCTGCAGTGCCAGAGCAGACTAAACCGAAGCATCAAAATTTTATTACTTTTGAATAATTGTTACGAAAACCTGTGTTTTATTTTGATTTTAGTCCACTGTTGATTCTCACATTCGGTAATACTTCAAGTAATTTCCAACCACATTGTATTAAAACCTACTGCTAGGCATGCTTCTAGCTAACATATGCTTCTATTTTCGAAATGAAAATTGCATCTCTGCTATGTACACGATTTTTCATGTGGAATTTTACATGGGTGGAGGATATCAGAAAACACATGTTTGTTTTGGGACTGAATCTCCCTTTACCGAATATATTTACCTTCCTGGTGTTACAGTTTCTCTATCAACTGCAATACGGTGATGAAAACGAGGGATGAGATAGCTTTATCGAATTTGACTAGTGAAGCAATTCGCGTAATGGAGAGGTTATCTTTGCGTTATCGAATTCATTTGTACTCCCACAGAAGAGCTTCACTTTGCAAATGCACCTAGAGAAAAACATATGAGAAGAGATCCGTAAAAATTTGCAGGTAAATTTTCCCATATTACAAATCACAGACTGTGCAAAGTGCAAAAACAAATGAAGGTCAACATATTTATCTAGCTAAGAAAAATTTGATTAAAAGGCATATTACACTAAATGTTAACAGATGATTGTATATGCGGTATGATAAAGAAAAATAAAATATGTGACTGCAATAGAATAAATCGATTCAGCAAGTCCACATTACAAAATAAATCATATGTTTCGTTTTACACTCACGGATTGTTGCACAGAAATGTACGAGGCATATTTTTTAAATCAGCACCGTTTTGGAATTAAAAAAATACGTGCATAGATATCGCAATAATTTTATTTTTACATGAAAGCCTGTACCTTAATCTACTTTTCTACATAATTTCCATGAATATTGGGGCACTTGTCATAACGTGGCACCAGTTTTTGAATACCCTCCTCATAAAATTCTGCCGCCTGACTTGTTAACCACTGTATCACAACTGTTTTGACTTCGTTATCGTCTTGAAGACGCTGACCGCACAGATGTTTCTTCAAGTGCAGGAACAAATGGTAGTCGCTGGACGCCAGATCAGGGCTGTATGGAGGATGATCTAGAGATTACCACTGAAAAGATTTGATGAGATCTTTGGTCCGATTAGCCACATGTGGACGGGTATTGTCATGTAGCAAAACGATAACCTTACTCAAATTGCTACGTGTTTTGTTCTGGATTGCACGGCGCAGATTGTTCAATGTCTCACAATAAGACGCTGCATTGATTGTCCCAAAAAACTGTGCACATGATTTTCGGGGAAGAAATTGTTTGCTTAAACTTCACTTTTGTGGGTGATGATGAATGTCGCCATACCATGGATTGTTGTTTCGATTCTGGTGTGACGAAGGCCACCCATGTTTCGTCACCAGTAATAATGTGGCCTAAAACATCTTGACCTTCATTGTGGTACCGCTCAAGGAATATCAATGCACTGCCTAAACGTTTGGTTTTGTGCAAATCCGTCAACATTTTCGGAACCCAACGTGAACACAATTTCCGATACTTCAAGTTCTCGGTCACAATGCGATACAAAACACTACGAGAATATTGAGGAAAATAGTCGCACAATGATGCAATTGTACAGCGTCTGTTTTCTCTCACCGTTTCGTCGACTTTCTGCACCAAATCTTCAGTAACGACCGAAGGACGCCCACTCCGCTCTTCATCATGCACATTTGTGCGGCCATCTTTAAATGCTCTCACCCATTTCCTTACCATTCCATCACTCATAATGGTTTGTCCGTAAACTTCACATATCTCACGATGAATATCGATCGGTTTTACGCCTTTAGCACTAAGAAATCGTATAACAGCCCGTACTTCACAATCGGCGGGACTCACGATTGTCGGAGGCATCTTAAACACACAGTAACCAACGTATACAATTAAGAATCAGACTTTAATGGCGTCAGTGCGTAGACAAGAGATGTAGGTAACCAGCGCGCATGCGCGAAACGCCGACCGTAGCGCTGCGGCGACGGAATCGCAAAACGATACTGACTTTAAAAACATGCCTCGTAGATTGAATGCAATTTCAATTCTTGTTACTACTCTTTATCACTTTATTACGGGTGTGATCATTTTAATTGGAATTAAAAGGTCTAGAAATTTCAATTTGAGAATTTTTACTTTCATTAGCTAAACCAGCGAGGATAAGCTGCAAATTTCAAGATTTGCAGGAGTGAATTTCCTGTGGTATAATTTTTTTCTGTGAAAGCGGTTTGTGGTGTAAACATTACTTAATCGATTGTCCATTCTGTTTAAAACCACTTCTAAGAATTTGCCTAAAAACCAACCGTCGCTAGTTACCGTACATATTATCTTACACTTATACTCTATTCGTAATGTATTGTCAAACTTATGATCCCTTAACATTTAACACAAACGCAGAAAATATTTACATTTGATTTTATTATAAGTAATCATTTATTTAAGTTATCCATAATTTCCGATTCAAGAGTAAAAATCCAGCGGTGGTGATAATGAACCCAATTTAAGCACAACAAATAAATATTTGACACCCGACTGACACTGCTGCTGCACACAGCATCATCATCTCCTAAAACTGCCACTGCAACTTTAGCCCCAAGCATGATATCCAAGTGAGAGACATTCAACCTCCAACCTCCGTTACAGGCCCGGGGTTTGTAATCACACAAATTTGTTTCCATCTCTTCTAAATCTTTTGCTGCTAATCCTCTTATATGTCATGTTCCCACCCTCAGTTCTTCCACTATTGCAATTTATGAGCCCTTTTTCTGCAGCTATGTTGGTCCAGCTGTTTGTACGAGGCTTAACAGTAATGAATATGTCTTGTCTCGCTCTGCATTACGAGAGCTGCGTAGTTTAAGATCAATGGTGAAGCTGTCATCGTGGCTTTGGTCAAGCAGTTTTTTCTGTGATAATGTTCCTTCCCTCAGATTGCAGAGGTTACCCCCTTAGCGGTTGTGAGGTCCACAATGTCGGTCGGACAGTTTCACGATAGTGGAACAGCGCTTATTGATTCATTTTATGAATCGATGTAAACAAATGAAATAAAATGTAAGCTTAGAAAACCGAGTGACATGGCTTAAGCGGTTTCTTCTGCTGGTCACACTTGGGAGGTCCGGCTTCGATTCCCTTGGTCGGCTTACCTGACCATCGGTATTTTCGGGGGTTTCCCGGATTGCCAGGTGAACGCTGGGTAGGTTAATTGCATTCCCCGAATTCCCCTAGGGTAGGTTAATTGCATTCCCCGAATTCCCCGTCCCCTTCAGCTGCCGAGGTGCGGGCGCTGCGGACCCTTAGTTCCCGTGGTACCTCTGACGTTACTAGAGTTACCTCGGGCCGAACTGCTGAGCCCCTCCCGTAGGGGAGTTGTTCGGATTGGGTTGGACTCGAGGGGGCAGTGTGTTCCGGACACCCGTGGGGAATTGGGCACCTCCGGGGAGGCTACGGCCGCCCGGAGGGCGTAGAGGGTTGCAGCATAAGTCCCGGGTACTAGCCTGCAGAGCTAGTAGAAGGTGTGCTAGTTCACCAGGCGGCCCCACCGAGGTTTTCGGTAGTCTTCCCTGCGGGGTTGACGCGCGTAAGTGGCGTATCTCCTTCCATCCCGTCTTGACGTTGTTGTCAACGGGGAGGGGGCTTTTTAAGAAATCAGGTATTACCCTATGGAAAGAGCCCCGGAGTATCCATCGCTCCCAGATAGAAGGAGACCCGGGTCCTTTGTCCTACGGGTCCAGGACTAATGGGAGTAGAACCTCTGCGCTTAACTTAAGTAACTGTCCCTCCATTTTATCTCCCTTATCATTTCGTATTATCTCTCATCTGAAGGTCTCTTTCAGGCGGAAGTTTTAGCGCTGCATGGCAGAATGATATGCTCCGGTAAACACTTCTTTCTCCTATAGGATGGTATCCGGGCCGGCCTGGTGGACCGTTTCAGGACCTGCCGGGGAGTTTCCAGCTGGTCAACTGAGGCACCCAGTCTTCTGCAATGGCATGACTCCTTAATTCTTATTTCACTTAAGCTTGCCCCGTAATCTCTTAACGGTCACGTGACCTTATCACCCCTCATTGGCTGCTATTGTAGTATAGACTGTTGTGCGGTAAAAATTAGTTCGTTATTTAACATAGTGATATACCTTTATATGTTGGAAGCGAATTGTCAAATTTATATTTTTGTAACTGTTTGAATTAAATATATTACGCAACAGTGTTGGTTTATCTGAAATGCATGTTAATTCTTAAACGAAGTAAAGAGGAGGTTCCTTTGCTCTCAAGTACATGGCACGATAGCACGTGATTTAGCGGTAGTGATGACATATTTGTTTATATGACTTTTATCACTGACCTTGTTTTGAACTGGATTAGTCATATATCGATATCGCCATTCGACGGTGTGCTATGCCGAATGCGAGAGCTAAATTATTTTATTGATCGTTTGTTACGCGTGTACTTATTATATATATATTATATATATATATATATATATATATATATATATATATATAATGGCTAAGTTTACCGCCAGGTTTTCACTGAAGCATCGCAAGGGAAAGCCTTTACAAAGCGTCTAAAAAAAATTGTGGTGCATGTCTTTAATGCACTCACAGAGAAGAATCCCTCTTTGTCAGTCAGAGAAGTCAAACAGTTGTACTCTGAACCTACAGATGTGAGTGTTAGATGCGTAGGAACATCGCGACATGAAATTGAGACAACAGGAAAACTTGCTACTCCAGGGGCGATATTGTTGTGTAGCGAAGACGTTATTTAAGGACAGTCAGACTGTACCGGGATACAAGTTTCATTTTATACTACTTTGACGAGACCTGGGTGAATGAAGGACACACGACAAGTATGGCGTGACACGACTTTTAAGACTGAAATACAAGCATTTTTGCAAGGTATGTGTGCTGGTTTAAAAAATCCTAGTGGAAAAGGCCGCATTCCTTTCATTATAAGCTTCGTTCAGTTTCATTGCTCATTCATTCAGTTTCAACTTGCTAAGTTTCATTATAAACTTGTATTTTTGCATGCATTCATATTCTTATTTGTATGATAATATCTATCTTCCTGGCAATTATCATGACGTTTACTGCAGGTTTAAATGTGACGGGAAGGCACCGCCTACAGCCTATGACGCGAAAGCATTAGCCAGTTATGTTGAGGGGGAAGGTAGTTGCACGTAGAGACATGTCAGCGGGGCAAGGCTATATGAAACAGAGATTAATCAGTTGCCCCCCCCTCTCTCTCTCTCTCTCTCTCTCGATGATGATGATGATGATGATGATGATGATGATGATGATGATGATGATGATGATGATGATGATGATGATGATGATGATGATGATGATGATGATGATGATGATGATGATGATGATGATGATGATGATGATGATGATGATGATGATGATGATGATGATGATGATGATGATGATGATGATGATGATGATGATGATGATGATGATGATGATGATGATGATGATGATGATGATGATGATGATGATGATGATGATGATGATGATGATGATGATGATGATGATGATGATGATGATGATGATGATGATGATGATGATGATGATGATGATATATATATATATATATATATATATGGGCGCTCAACTACGGCGGTCATCAGCGCCCTTTAGAAAACTGGCAAAAGCCAGATATAAAACTTTCTAAAAACTATACAAGTGTAACAAAACCTATTAAAAATACACGTACATAAAAAATCTATCAAAACCTACTAAAAATTTTGTTCACATATTTCACCCTTTTTTTTCGCCTTTCCACCGACACGGGTCTCCACGCACGGCCTACACGTGGGGGGCCTGTTGACCGTCTCCCTCAACCACGAAGAGGAGCCCACACGAGGGAGACTGTTGGCTCGGGACCACGGGTGCGCCAAACCCGTACCTACCAAAGTAGGCCCCTGGGGGGACCTCTCTCTCTCCCCTATCACCTCATCCTTCCTCCCGGGACGCCAATCTTGAGATATAGGCATAATAGATCCAGACTGGTCGCAGTGCCGAATGCTCTCCGTAGCATAATACAATCCAATCGAAGCGTAGAAAAAATGTAAGACTGACAAAATAGTTTGTAATGGAAGTTAATACTTTCTTCATACTAGCCGTAAATAAGTTAAGGTTTCTGATAGGGTCAACATGAAAAATTCAATGACATGGCCGGGATTTGAACCACGGATCTCCTGATTTCCGTTCAGTCCCTCTTACCCATTGAGTTACAATGGACAACGTGCCGTCCTGACATTATATTCTCCATTTGACTCGTATATTTCCTCGGTAAACTACTAGGCGCTCTCGCATTCGAGATACACCGTTTGTGGCGACTTACTCTGTCGAGTAATATCGTTAGTTGTTTGGGGGAAACAAACTGCTTGAGCGTTCAGCTGCGTTGTGTGTTATTAGCCTGGGTTATCAAAATACTATTAAATACGTCGTTATGGAAGCAAGGGATTAGAAGTAGACCGAGGATTCATAGCCCATGACGAGTAATAAGAATACCTAAATTCCGAATCCAAGTAAATATTTTGATAAAATATCTAACAAATTGTTACTGTATATGTTTTGCCAGCACTAATTAAGATCTATATATTTGTTTGCAAAAATAGAAGGTAAAGAAAGGAAAAACGGGCATAATGTAAATATTTAATCACTGAATAATTATCAAACATCGTTTGTCACTTCTGCTTGTTACACTTACGATAGACAGTCAGGTTTGAACTTCCTACACTTCCTAAAACATTTCTGCTGCAGCCGTTCATTACATTAGATGATACATTCATAGTGTGGAAAAATGACTGTCTATGAACAAAGTTCAAACCCAGGAGTCCTGAGGTAACTACCTCACTAATCGTTGTGCTTAACTTAAGGCGATATGCCATCCAAATATTATACATTTGTTGGTCCGCAGATTTAGTGCTTGTGCATTAAAAAAGAGTAAACAAAACTCATCGCAAATCCGCGTATGCAAAATACCAGGGACGGTTTTAGTCTTGTGGAGATTACGTGCGCCAATAAATTTTAATTTGTTGCTAAGCTTTTCAGTCAGAATAACAAAAAATAAAGTAAGACAGGCTGGGGTACGGGGAGAAGGGTAAAAATACCGTACAAATGAGATCAATGCTTTGCGGTTATGAGCAAAACAAATTGGGAGAGCATCCCTTTGCAAAACAGAAGGGAAAAAATTCTAACCACTCCCTCTTCCACCGCAACCGCCATATATTAAAGTTATGAATGAGAAATTTTCGTTATAGAAGAACGGAAGGGTTACAAAGGAGGTTACGAGGGTAAGGCGGGGTAGGAAAAAAAACTTTTCCGGTATTAATATGGAAGCAGACGGGACTGGTTGTAACTGTAGGAGAAGTATACATACAGACAGCCGTACAAACACACTGTAAAAGGGTAGCTGCAGGTCGTATACGCCAGGGAAATCTTGCTAGTGCATTGGGAAGAGAAAGAAAACAGAGCAAGAGAGGCGGTACGTCAATGAACCTCTAAAGTTGCTGGACCTCAACACCAGCATAAAGCCAACACGCTTTTTTCCTCTGTAAGATGTGATCTTATGTTTAAGACACGGATTTTATAATTTTATATCATGTCATTTAGAAATTCTTTCTTAATTTAGCCAGAGCAAGGGACAATTTAGGCTTAACCCTTTGTTGCCTGACGGTACTCAGAAGTACCGATAACTTTAAACTGGGCTTGATCCTTATTTGTAGCTCTAATGGTTGTTCTAGCCTATTGGTACTCACAAGTACCCTGTTTGCAACATATTTGCTCAGTTGGCAACATATCACTGCCTTCTACATCGCTATGACTTCATTTGTTCATCAGTATGCACCAGGCGAGAAAAGTTGAATGGACTACATCTGTTGTAATTGGTGTTTTTGATAACTGTAAACGCTTTCTTTGGTGGATTTGCACATTTATATAATGGAGGTAAGTTGAAAATTGCTAATATTAACATTTTAATAAAGAGTAACAAACCTTATATTGTTAAATGGGACAAACATTCCATGGTACTGCAAAGTACCGTTAGGTCATTGGTAGACATTTTGTTATAGACATAACCTCAAAACATTTTTCTGTTTTTTGCGTCATATTGCTGCTTTAATTTGTAAAAATGTTGCTAATAAAGCACTCTATTTGCATTTTACAGAAGTATAAGGTCTACCTGCCAATGAAGAAACTCACAGAGTAAGAAATGCTTACAATTTTCATGGATTTACCTTATGATAATAATGAGATTACTGACATAGAAGATGATATTGAGGAGGGAGAAGATAATGAAGGCAATCTGGGCAATCATTGTAAGGAAGAAAACTTCAACAGGGTATTTGAAGTTGAACTTATAGGGATTGGCTGTGAAAATGGGAGAGTTTTGGGGCAAGTGCAGTGACAAGTGACATGGGATATGATTTGCCACAGCTTAGAGCAGCAGACACAGACTCAGTTGATAGGAAGTGGAGGAAAAGGAATGTAGAGAGTAATGCTTCAAAATACACTGTTAGTGTAGGAAAGAATTTGAGGAAGAATTTGAGAACTGCATGTTAGGGGAAAGAATAGTTCTGGGACTGTATAAAAATATTGGGGTCAAAACAGGATTATATAATTTGATAAATTTTTCATAAGTGTAGCTTTTAGAAAAACTGAAGCCTGAAAACACATTAGACTGTGGAACAATGAGAACAAATAGGAAAGGTTTCTCTTCTAATTGGTCTCTTCCAACAGTTGCCACTAGAGGGGAGTTTGATTTCAGATTTTGATACATGGATATAGGTGTCTTTCAATGGAAGACTAACCAGGTTGTGACATTTGCATCCAATTTTCATGTAACAGAGACTTCATGTATTTCAAGAAAAGAAGAAGATGGTAGCAGGTCCAGTATTAAATGTGCTACTGTAGTAATTCATAGGTGATTTACTGCAACCTTTTTGGCCCAGTAACATTATTAGAATACAGAAGGCAAGCGACACAACGATTTATCAATTGTAAGTGTACGCCAATTGACAGAGCAAGTCCTAAGGATAAAAACACGAGTGTGTATTTACATAATTCTGCAAAACAAGGGAAGTCAGATTTTTCTGTAACCAAGGATGTTAGAGTAGGAAGCAGAGGTAATCATTTTGTGATTTATGCAGCCAATTAAGGCAGATGTGAGATGTGCTCAATAAAGAAAATTCAGTCACGACCATACTCCAAATGCACCACACGTGGTGTATTTTTGTGCCGCAATGAAAAAGACAATTGCTTCAGTGAATATCACAAAGTTCCTAAGTAGTATAATAAGAGTAATAAACACCAATGTAAAACTAAACACATCTGTTCTGATATGAAATAAAATGGACCTAAATGTTCCTTGGGTCCTGATGGTACTTCTAAGTACCATCATTGTAAAAAGTATAGTTTATAAAAATAAAATTTTGAAAAAAAAAATAATCTGTGTTTTTATTAGCCTTCTAAACAGGTGATACCGAAATTAAGGTTTGCCAGAAGCGAATAATCATGATAGATGTCAAAAGAATGTTGGTTCCTTGTTACGACCAGGGCAAGGCCAGTTGAGTTGGGGGAAAGTGTATAACAAAGCAATATAGGAAGCAGTGCCCTTAGAAGATTTCTAAAGTGGCTCGCTTGACCAGGATGAATAGGCAAGTCTTTGGATCATTTACAATGGCGACAAAACAGCCACAAAGGGATTTTGGTGGAAAAGGAATTTTGACAGTGAAAGTTAGAGATACACACACGCGCAGCTGTGGTCAAAGAGCACTCTTCGGCGTGAAGCCGATGTGGCTAGTTCGCGGCTAGGAAGCCATTATAAGCAGTCTTCGGCGTGAAGCCGATCAGAACAGTCTTCGGCGTTAGGCCGATGAGAAGAGTCTGAGACGTGAAGCCTATTAGAGCGGTCAACTTGTTCTGTCTTGAATATTTGTCGGGTCATCAAAATTTATCGAGTAATAAACAATTAGCATTCAGTAACTCTAAACTGAGATTGGTAACCCTCGGTCGGCAACTTCCATTTCGATGTTTGAAAAGAAGAAGCAGTGAATAAATAATTTGGAGACGGGCATTCCAGTGTTGTGAAAATCTCCTTCTCACACCCATCCACGTATACCCTGAGAGAAACCTCATTGCTCGCCGACTTGTTTGCTCAACCATAAACATTTTAGTTACAAATTGGCGCCGCAACGTAGAACTCTTTGTTTGCCACATACAACTTTTGCTTCACAGGAATCCACAAAAAATTCCATAAAAGTACACTTTTTCTTTGATCAGGCAACTTGCAGAGGAGAGCAACAAAGGTGCTAGAGCAGTATACGTACAGCAGTCTGTTGCCCTGCTTAATACCCGGTTTCGAACATTTACTATCAAGTTCTTCAGTTTTGCATTCTTTAGAATTGCTTTAGCAACTCTTCTACATACAAATTATTCGTACGAAGGCTGATCAATAAAGAATAATCACAAATCTTTTTTGACAACGCACCTTTACTCATCCTCATAATTTTGAAGGTCCTTCTCAAAATAGCCTCCCCAGAATGTGATGCACTTGTCTCATCGTTTCTGCCAGTCTTCAAAGACATGCTGGAAACCATTTTTGAGAGATCCTTCACAATCACAGCCGCGCCTACACCACTGCTTCTGATGATGGATAATGCCTCCCACGAAGGCGTTTCTTCAAGTTAGGGAATAAAAAAAAGTCACATACGGCTAAATCCGGAGTATAGGGAGGGTGAGGAATAAATTTCACGTTGATTTTTGCAAGACATTCAGCAATAACATTGGCAACATGCGGCCGCATCCAGCCTACTTCACGGAAATGTGGTCTTTTGCGACTGATATGGACTTACAATGTTCTCAGAACATCCCTGTAGTATTGACCAATTACTGATGTGTGTGCAGGTACAACATGTTGATAAACCAATCTATGAATATCAGAGAATGAGATAACCATAACTTTCCAGCAGAAGCAACCACTTTTGCTTTTTTGGAGGGTTGGTGATGAAGGAGATTTCCACACTGAGCTTTGCTGTTTGCTCCCAGGATCAAATTGATGTAGCCAAGTTTCATCAGCAGTGATTACGTTTGAAAGAAACTCCGAATCTTCCTCTAACATCAACTTTAACCGCATGCGAATGTCCTTTTGGTCGGGAATCAAGAGTCTTGGAACCCATCGCGCACAAATACCTCTCATGTGTAATGTTTTTGTCACCAACGTGTGGGTGGCACCCAGTGAAATGTCCAGTATTTCTTAAAGTGATGTTAAGGTAATTCGTCGATCCTCTCTCACAATAGCAGCAGCAGTGTTAATGATTTCTTCTGTAAGAGCAGTAACTGGAGTGCTGGGTTCACCTTCCTTTGAAATTGATTGTCTCCCCTCTTTAAACATTTTAAGCCACCTTCGAGCTGCGCTGTAGGGAAGAACAGATTCCCCGTAGGCCTCATGTAACATTGTATAGGCCTCAACTGAAGTTTTGTGGAGACGAAAGCAGAATTTCAAACCCGCATATTGTTCCTCACGTGTTACCTCCATTACAGCGGTAGGCGATACTGAACATGTCTGAACTTGCCTAGTTCTCACAGGCGGGAACCAGCAGTGTCAAAAATGAAACTACTACGGCGTGTTTGTTTCACATTAAGTTAACAGAATATAAAGATTGAATTTTAGTGCGAAAATTATGACCGTAAAATAATTATGATTATCCTTTATTGAACAGTCCTCGTAGATATTAATTTGTGGAACAATCTCTTCTTTGAAAATAGACCTTTTCTACAGTTTCGCTTACGGACGCTATGATTTTCTCCTATTTAGCGTTTCACACCATTAGTTAAAGTCAGTTCAATGCAGTGACGTATACTCAGTCAACATATGTTCTTAAACTCTATACGTTTTACAGAATTCCTCAACTTAGGGTTCGGCCACTAAACAAAAAAAACACTAAACACGAGAACACAAAACAAGGTGTCACGATGACATTTTTGATTCAAGCGCTTTACATAGCCCCTTTGCCCCTTTCCGTTGGTATCGTTAATTGGATCTCAACAGTGAGAATTTATTGATCAGACTATATGCGAAACAATTCTATACCGAGGGGTATGCTTTTTTTCTGCACCAAATGGAACGTTCGGTTGCTGCGCTGTTTTAGTTTTTTTCTTTGGTTTGGTCATTCTTTCTCTTCTTTCATTGGTCGGCGACAGTTCAGGAGGGTATAGGTGTGTTATGTCACATTCGAAGCGCATATTTTACACGTACGAAATGTTCAGATATATGGTGAAAGCATTTGACACATCATTTCTCCGGAAAATTGTTATTTATACTGTACCTCAGTTGTTTTAACATTTCTCATATGGATGTTTCCAGCGCTTTACTGATAGTACAAAAGCGTATTATATCAAAATGTGTCAATAGATTAAAAATTCGATTCTGTTAACATTACACAACGCGTTATTTATTTCAGATGAGGATTATCACATCGGCTTGCTCTATAATATAACCCAAACTTTTCTTTAAGTTCTTCTTTACGTAATGACTTTCTAAGAATATTAATTCACAAACTTCTGATGCCGCTAATACGATTACTATGCTCGAACGAGGCTTAAAAATATCTCACTTGCGTAGTTTATTTATTGATTCTAAAACTTCCTATTTATAATGATAGGATAGAGCCAGACTAAAAAATTCAATGCCATAGACGGGAATTGAACCACGGATCTTCTGGTCTCCGTCCAGCCGCTCTAAACCATTGACCTACTATGGCCAACGCACCAACTAGTCATTAAATTCCCCAACTGACTCGTGTTTTTTCCTGGTAAACCAGTTAGGAGTTCTCATAAACACATGAAACTACCTTAATGGCGACACACAATGCTGTGAGAACCTTAAGGCCCGGGTTTTATAGTTCGGACCACTATTAGGTACAATTAATGGAAATTAATTGTTATTTCACACTAACCGTGTGTAGGACGCACTATGATAGGGTAGAGCTAGACTGAAAAATTAAATGTCATAGCCGGGATTTGAACCACGGATCTTCTGGTCTTTGTTCAGCCGCTCTAAACCATTGAGCTACTATGGCCAACGTGTAAACATTATATTAAATTCTCAAACTGACTCGTATTTTTCCGGTAAACCACTAGGAGTTCTCATAAACCATGAGACAACTACCTTAATGGCGACTTAATATGCTGTAAGTAATTTAAGGCCCTGACTTTATAGTTAACCACTATTAGGCCAATTAATGGAAATTAATTGTTCTTTCACACTAGCCGTGTGTAGGACGCACTGTGATAGGGTAGAGCCAGAATGAAAAACTCAATGTCATAGCTGGGATTTGAACCACAGATCTTCTGGTCGCCGTCGAGCCTTTCTAAACCATTGAGCTACTATAGTCAACGTGCCATCATGACATTATGTTCTCCAACTGACTCGTGTTTCTTTTTGCTTCCTTTTTTGTACCTAATAGTGGTCATATATATAAGGGCGATCAACTACGGCGGTAATCAGCGCCCTTTTAAAACTAGTCATGGCAAAAGCCAGATATGAAACTTTCTAAAAACTATACAAGTGTAACAAAACCTATTAAAAATACACGTGCATAAAAAACGTCAATCAAAACCTACTAAAAATTTCGTTCACTAAATCCTAAACTCTAAACTAGACAAGAATCTAAAAACCTTTTCCACGGGTCTCCACGCACGGCCTACACGTGGGTGGGCCTGTTGACCGTCTCCCTCAACCACGAAGAGGAGCCCACACGAGGGAGGCTGTTGGCTCGGAACCCCGGGTGCGCCAAACCCGTACCTACCGAAGTAAGCCCCTGGGGGGATTAATTTCCTATTTATACTCCAACTTTAACTTCAGTGGTCATAAGTTTGAAATATACTGCTTATATGCAATAATTTTAAGACGCATAGATTGACTTTTATTTAGCTCTTTTCAAGGAGATTGCACACACAGACACACATTCATATTTCCCTACTTTAAGAGAAATTCCTACCTATCACCTTGGATTCAAAACCGTGACCCCTCGCATACAAGACTCGCGGTCAAACAAACTGAAACTTACCTTTATTCGCAATATAAGGATACCAATAACGGACTGGCTTTTCCTTAGAAAACAATAAAGTGGGAAAAATATTAAACTTTAGGGGATAATAATAATGTTATGTAGTAGAAACTATCGTAAACTGCTCGTGAAATGGTAAGAGTACATTTCTTTCAGTTTCCTTAACTTAGAACAACGATTAATTTCAAACTTATGTGCTTTAACAATACAAATAAACAAGGGTTATATAAAATAAGACAATACACTATCAAAATTCACATTACAGAACAAAAGACTGTTTTCAGTAAATTAAATGCGTGGTCAGGAGATGGCATGAGTATAGAAAATTAATTGGATCAAAGAAACGTAGCTACTTAAGTTGATTAATAATCTGTATTGATCTGCACTTCTTAAGTCGACGGATTCGCATTTCTAAGGCCGGTTTCCAAGAGGAGCTCAACTGAAATCCAGCATCAGGATCAAGGGTACTCCTCTCGGAGGAAATGGCCAAAGCTCCTTAATTCTCCGCTTCGAGTAACTGTTGCATTTTTCCAAGATGATCATCTCCATAAATTTGGCTCTATGGTCGTTATCAAAACAATGCTCTGCCAGCCCAGACTTCTCAGGTTGCATTAAACGAATGCTCCGTTCATGTCCCATTATTCTAGTAGCGATGGTCCTTTCGGTTTGTCCTATATACGGCGTCCCACATTCACTGGGAATGCGGTACACTCCCGGAACTTGGAAGTCCAGTTTGTCTTTCACTGGTCTCAACACATGTTTAATCTTCGGAGGTGGCTTGTGGATGGTCCTGATGTTTTATTTAGTGACAATTCTGTTGTTTCTGCCGGATAGGTTGCCGGAATGCAGGTTATATAATACATAATAAACAGTGTCAATAGAGAACTGTTAAATTCATATAGACTACATATATGCCATTCATGTATTTCAACATGCTGATAGCTTTAAAAATAAATAGGTTAGTCATTATTATAGTAATTTCCTTGTTATACAGAAATCAATAATCTTCCTTCTTTCCAACCTAATCCTGTGTTTTCATAGGTTATCGTTTGAATAATAAATTAACTGCTCTCTTATAATAGTTCCCCTTTACTTAAGTGAGCTTTAAAGTGTTTCCAGTTTCCTGCACTCTTGTGCCAATAATGTTTGCAACAATTACTCACGATTTAATTATATAGGGAATTAAAATATTGCTGCACTAATTGGTCACACCTGATCTAAATTATAAGTATACCAGTATTTTCCATATCGCAGTTTGAAGCTCCCAACAGTAATTCACATCTCGTTCGGATATGGGTGTTCCGGTGAAATACATGTTCTTGCAGTCTCCACTGACAAAACCTTCTGTAATATTGTGCGTTCCAATCTTGTTATCAATTACCTGTTTTCCAGTGTAATTAATATATCATTATACATAACAGAATTTAATGCCTGAGAAAATCCTATACTTTTAGCATTAGATTAGCATACTCTAATTGCCATTTTATGTTTTCTTCACTTCCATCGCATGATTCTTTTCCACGAGGAGAAGTGAAAAGTCAGTATTTTGTATCCATTTAAGTCATTCTTCAAAGTAACAAAGGTTTAAGAATTCCTTCTACATTTTTCATACGACATTTGGGCTCCGTATCCTGTAGTTGCTTTTATTTCAGATTTTATGGAACCTTGTTTCCAGAATGAGAGTTAATTTTAGTGAGAGGAAGAAGCAAAATCCGTTAAAGATTTGTTTACTGATAAAAGCAAACATTCTAAGGGATTTGGTATAATTTCTTATGTTTTAACTCATGAAAGAGGTAAAAAGGAAGCTGCTGTGAATTATGGAATAATATGAGCTATAAAGGGGTTAAAAATTAAATATAAAGTAAACCTTAGCACAGTAATAAACCAAAAGAATTAAAATAATCATTTCGCAAGAGACATGAGTAACAACATGAGAAGTATGGGATGAAGGAAAATGCCTATAAATCTTAGGCACTTAACCTAGTGAAGTACTCCTTCGGGTTCAAAATGAGGTAGCAAAGAAAGTAAAATGTACCAAAAAAATGTTATATTCAGGAAGTCAAAGGATGTTGCTGTTAAAGAAGCTATTAATATAAAACGAAGCATTTTCTACGGACATTTGAAGATTTAAATAAGAAATGTTCGAGCCAATTTACTTGAACATTTTGTTTTTTACTAATTAATATCTATTAGAATGTAATTCTACCGCAAAGTGGGATTTGTGGTAGACAATATGGTGCTGGGGTGGGTTTCCTCCGGTTCCTCCGGTTTCGCCACCATCATGCCATCAATTGCTCCATCAATCATTCATCCCAGGCGTTGGGCTGACCCCTCAACCCTGATCACATCAGGTCAATATTGTCACCTAATTATCAGCTGGCATGGCCAGCTAACAGCTGGGTGGGCGACAGGAGGCATTTAGACCACGCCTACCCATTTATCTCGTGGCGTTCACTAAAGGGGGTGGTGAGGAAAGTGTCACTGGTCGCTGGCCGCCTCTTTCCCCTCTCCCTGACGTCTGGAACAGTCGCGATATTTCATCTAACCCGAAACCTTCTAGATAGGTCCGTTGGTCTTATATAAGCGACGCACCGGGCTGGAGAGAGTTCAGTTCTTGGCGAGCAGCCGTGAGGAGCGCCGCGCTAGCGAACGAACTGAAAGACTGTGTACGGGTATCAGAGGAGTTGTACATAATTGTGAGTGTGGAGTGGACCTGCGACAGACAAACTGGTGAATTGTAATTGTGTGCGCTACGTAATTCTACGTAATCGGCAAGTGTTCCAACTGTAATTAGTTGGAAATAAAGAACATTTTGAGTTTGTGCAATTGGACGAACCCACAAAGCCACAATATGCTTCGGCTTCCTCGCTCTGAGGGTACCCAAGCGACTCCTAACACCAGCATTGACGAAAAAGTGAGACAAAAAATTAATTCTTGGAAATTTACGTTCGTTTTATCTTACTTACTTTTTAAATACTTATGCTTGACTTTCAGTTAATATGGCACCGATTACTTAAAATTTAAGGTGCGTTTGGGCTAGGGAAACCTTTGGGAAGTAGGCATTTCAAATATTCATACAAATAACAAAGTAGCTTTTTAAATAAATTGACCAAATATCCTATATGTCACTTTCTTCTCCGGCAGCCAGCCAGGTGAAAAGATGATTAGATATCAACGTTTCGGGAGTGTACATCTCTCCCATCATCAGGATATTTATTAAATGTTATAACCACAAATGAAACACTGGGTATAACACAACTATAAACAAAGACAAAACACTATCAAAATTCGTATTACTGAACAAAAGACTGTTCTCAGTAAATTAAATACCAGGTCAGGAGATGGCGTGAGTATAGAAATTGTGTCAAAGAAACGTAATTACCTATTAAATTATTATTAATTAATCGTGATTAATCGTGATGCTGGATTTCAGTTCAGTCCTCTTGGAACCAGCCTTAAAATAAAAATCCTTTGATTTAAGATGAAAAGATCGATACAGCTTGATAATCAAGTTAAGTAGTTAGGTTTCTTTGACACAATTTTCTATTCTCACGCCATCTCCTGACCTAGAATTTAATTTATTGAATACAGCCCTTTGTTCAGTAATGCGAATTTTGATAGTGTTTTGTCTTTGTTTATATCTGTGTTACATCCAGTATTTCATTTGTGGTTATAACATTTTATAAATATCCTGATGATGAGAGAGACGTACACTCCCGAAACCTTGATATCTTATCATCTTTTCACCTGGCTCGTTGCCCCAGTTCTTATTATTGTATATCTGTTTTAGAAAAAGAGCACGAAAGATGAACTGTGATGAGTTTGGTCAGAAAAGGAACTCGCGTATTTTCTGTTCCAATTCTCGTTGAAGATAAGTTCCTTGTAAAGAGGCGCTCTTACGGAGTGGTGAATGTAATAAAGAAACAACTTTGCAAGTAATGCTAACATGTGATTAATAGGCGGCAGTAAAACGGAAAGTCAAAAGAGGGGAAAATGAGATAAAATGAGACTGCAATTCTGTGAATTCAATAAGTATGTGTAATAAATATTGTCGCGACGTTAGGCATAAACGTTTCGGCAAAAACGGTGGATATTGTTTCACGAGCTTGTATGAGCAGTTAACGATAACGCAGCGAGTGATCACAAAGGTGGCAAACAATGTTATCTCAGATAAAGGACTCGCCACCACAGGTAGGCTTTCATGTTTGGACATTTCTAGAGATATCTCGATTGTCGGAGAGTGGTTGTTTTCTTATTTGTGCGAGAATGTTCTCGACTTATGAATGGACATATAAAAAGGATTGTGACACGCCAGAGTAGTAGTTGTGAAATGAGAGATAGCCAGCTGTGTTGCTGTAACGACAGCTAAAGATGTAATCTGCTTGTTATTGTCATCGACCTTGTAAGACTGTGTATATGTGATTTAATGTTCTTACCTGAGAATTGGACAGCGTATTGCCACGAAAATAAAGGATATTTTTAATTTCTGCAACTCGGCCTTTTAATTCTACGAACCCACAAAGTTACAATATGCAACCTTTCAAGCTAACAATACAAAATAAAATTAAAATTCCAAAATGTAATCAGTTCAGCTATAAAATTGGCTATACTGTACATAATTCAATATTACAACATAGAGAGGAGCCACCTGGAATACTTATTATTAGAATGTCTTACGCTAAACGACAAAAAGTTAATTTAAACTTAAAGCAGAATCAACAAGGAATAAAAGAAATACGTAAAATAAAATGTGCGTTTGTTTATATTGGAATATAAAGCTTTTGTTAGGAATACAGTGTTGTTTTTATGAACAAGATCAAAGCTCAAAGAATTTCAAAGTCTTAGTTTTTCAATCCAGGTATTTCATATCTTTCAAGTGGGCTTCTCGTTGGTAAGCCAACAAAGGAGGGCTGTACAGCAAGTAAAACCTGGGACTGATCTTGTGTAATTCAGGAGGACAAGAAGAAGGGATGGGGTGTGTCAGAGCCAGTAGTTGTGGAGTGGATAATAGTGCTGTCACCAACACACTTTTGTCTCCCCCTCTCTGTTTGCCTTTATTAGCAAGAGAAACTGCTGCAGTTCTAACCTGGAGAGCTCCCTTCTGTCCGTCTGTACGCTAACGGTGCAGAAACCACCAGGAACAAGATGTATTCGAGATATGATGACGAACAGAAACTCGGTTATATGAAAATTTGTGTTTTGCCCAGACTTTTGGGTGGACCTTTATAATATTTAGGCATTTAGAAGGTGCAAAAGCAACAAAATAAAAAGTAAATAAATACCTATATAAAAGCTTTATCGTATGACAGATAAAGACAGATTTCTTTCATAGACGATCAGATTTTGAGGATAAGAGTTACGATATACTTTTACTTAGCCCACCACGTAGCTAGTAGATAGCAAATATATTGCATTCCACCCGCTACCTATTCCATTTCAATTTGAGATTACAGTCTAAAAATAAGTCTTGAGGCCTTCGGAATAACAAAATGGGAATAGTGTTTCTAATGAACGTACAGAGGAGCTTGCAAAGAGAGCTACGATTTCAGATCTTCCAGAAATTTACACTCTATGCCCTTTTTCTTATGTGAGACAAACATTAAAGGAGATTATCATCGACGACTGGAATGAATACTAGTTAAAAAGTGATTGTGGTGCTTTGACTAAGCATTTACATTTCTCAACAGTTTCTGACAGACAAAAATGTAAATTCGTTAATAATAACTATGTTCTCACAGAATTCTTAACTGGACTTGGCAAATTTTCTGCTTAATGGAAATTAATTGCTCTTTCACACTAGTCGTGTGTAGGACGCACTATGAAAGGGTAGAGCTAGACTGAAAAATTCAAGTCCATAGCCGGGATTTCAACCACGGATCTTGTGGTCTCCATCCAGCCGCTCTAAACCATTGAGCTACTACCAACATGACATTAAATTCCCCAACTGACTCGTGCTTTTCCCGGTAAACCACTAGGAGTTCTCATAAACACATGAGACAGCTACCTTAATGGCGACTTACTATGCTGTAAGTACTCTAAGGCCCGGGTTTTATAGTGCGTCCTACACACGGCTAGTGTGAAAGAACAATTAATTTCCATTAATTGTACCTAATAGTGGTCCGAACTATCAAGCCCGGGCCTTAAAGTACTTACAGCATAGTAAGTCGCCATTAAGGTAGTTGTCTCGTGTGTTTATGGCGAGTCAGTTGGGGAATTTAATGTCATGTTGGCCAAGGTAGCTCAATGGTTTAGAGCAGCTGGACGGAGAACACAACATCCGTGGTTCAAATACCCGTTATAACATTGAATTTTTCAGTCTGACTCTATCCTTTCAAATTTTCAGCTTACTTATTTCGATTCAAAGTCAAATTCACTTCTGATTGTATTTGTGGAAATCACCTTCATGATGTCCCTCACATTTTATTTGACTGTCCCTTTTTTCTGTATTGAAAGATACGAACTTGAAATATTGCTTCAATCTTTGGGTTGCACCTTTTCAAAGCCACTTACACATATTCTGATGAATTACAATACTTATCAATATATCATTGCTTTCTTAAACAAAATATGTCTTAGCTAAAGGACTCATCTTGATGTTTACTGTTTGTCAGCTTGATATTGTATTTGGTTTTGTGTTCATGAATTATATTATATTCATAAATGTGTAAATTATGCTCCTAATACATCATTTGGTAAAATAGGAATCTCAAAAATTGGATAGTAATAAATAAATAGTATTTCTAAGAGATTGACTAAAAAAACTTAATAATGCATCAATACCAAACTTTATATTCAAATTGCACAGTAAGATTTTCAAAATATTCCCATCCTTTTTATACCAAAGGACCATTTTTGTGAAAGAGTTTCATTATTTTTATTTTCTCAAGAGTGGCGCTAAAGATTTCAACGAACATGCGATATGTAGAGTATATTAGTGTAAGTTGCATATCTTGGATTATCTGTAAATATCCCGAGAAATGCTCTTTGTTTGGAAATAATTTTGCGTAAGTAATAAGAATTGCACAAAACTTACTGAAAATAGAGCAAATTAAAGAAGTAAAAAGTTTCCTGTAACCACCTTATACGACGGCTGTTCAATAAAGAATGAGCACAAATTTTTTCACGATGCACCTTTACTCATCCTCATAATTTTGATGGTCCTTCCCACAATAGTCTCCACTGAATGCGATGCACTTTACTCAGAGTTTCTGCCAGTCCTCAAAGACATTCTGGAAACAATTTTTGAGAGATCCCTCAAAATCACATCCGCAGCTTTCACCACTGCTTCTGATAATAGATAAGACCTCCAACGAAGGCGTTTCTTCAAGTTACGGAATAGAAAAGGTCATATGGAGCTAAATACGGAGTATAGGGAGGGTGAGGAATGCACTTCACGTTGATTTTTGCAAGATATTCAGCAACAACATTGGCAATATGCGGCCGCACATTATCGTGGTGCAGCATCCAGACTGCTTCACGGACATATGGTCCTTTGCGCCTGATAGTACTTGCAATGTTTTCAGGACATCCCTGTATTATTGTCCAGTTACTGATGTGTGTGCAGGTACAACATGTACCATTCCATGAATATCAAAGAATGAGATGACCATAACTTTCCCAGCAGAAGCAACCACGTTTGCTTTTGGGGGGGCGGGGTAGTTGGTGGTGAAGGATATTTCTACACTGAGATTTGCTGTTTTTTCTCAGGATCAAAATGATGTGGCCAAGTTTCATCAGCAGTGATTACGTTTGAAAGAAACTCTGGATCTTCCTCTAACATCAACTTTAACTGGACGCGAATGTTCTTTTGTTAGAGAATCAACATTCTTGGATCGCGCACAAACACGTCTCATGTGTAATGTTTCTCTGACCAACATGTGGGTGGCACTCAATCAAATGTTCAGTATTTCAGAAAATGATCTTAAGGTAATTCGTAGATCCTCTTTCACAATGGCAGCAGCAGTATTGATGTTTTCTTCCGTAAGAGCAGTAACTGGAGCACCGGATCCACCTTCCTTTGAAATTGATTCTGTATTGATTGTCTTCTCTCTGTAAACATTTTAAACCATCTTCAAGCTGTGCTGTAGAGAAGAACATAGTCTCCATCGACCTCCTGTAATATTGCATAGGCCTCTGAGATGAAAACAGAATTTCAAAGCCGCACGTGTTACCTCCATGTCTGAACTTGCCTGGTTCTCACAGGCGGGAACCAGGAGTAGCAACAATGAAACTACTACGGCATGTTTGTTTCACATTAAGCTAACAGAATATAATATGATTTAATTTTAGTGCGAAAAATTATGATCATTCTTTATTGAACAGCCGTTGTATAATCCGAATAAAATTAAAGGACATTATGTAGAGTGCAATAAATCATATATTTTCCATTTACATCGTTTTAAGTATCGCACCGAATTTATAGAAGAATAAATTCTTGAAGAAATGAAATGACGACGTCTTTACCTGAAATGGAACAATCCTAATGCTTGTAGTTTATAAAGTATCAGCTTCCACTCTGGCCTTGAATGTCAAAGTCTATATGGTTTACCAGTCAGCAGCTGTTCTGAAGATGTAAACTGCAGTTTTCTGCTAAACGTTGGGATCATCGGAAATCTATGGTCGGGAACCATCAACTTGGTAAAATACAAATTTCTAATGATGCAGGCAGAAATATCCTCAGACCCTTCTTCAAATTACAATAGGTAGTAATATATATGGCAATTTTCAAGCTAGAGAATGTTAACCACAGAATCCCTCCAAATATTTCATCCTGGTAGTTGGCTAGTGATAAGCAAATATCAAAAAACCAACCTGACTTGAATGATTACCCATTTCGACTGTGAATCCGAAATCCCATATCCAATCGTCTTTTCAACTGGCTTGTTGCCCAAGAAGAAAGTGAGCAAAGACCTCAATCACTTTATATATTTAACTAAAAGCAAGGAAAATTAATGAAACAGGGAGGAATAAACCAAGGAAGCACAAAAATACAAACCATAATAATGCGCAAAATAAGAACAAATCGCATTGTTTTAAAGCTCAAACATAATTGTAAATTCCTGCATTCATTGATTTGCTTGAACATTAGTGTACAATAATGTTACACATACAAAGAGCATGCTAATATTTCATCAGTTTTGAAACAAACTCTATGACTTAATGACCCCAACCCGCTTTCTTTCAAAAAAAACTAAATGCGACTTTTAGCTTGATTGCACATCTGTTTTAACTTCGCTTGAGAAGTAAGCCACTTGTGGAGGTGCTCGAACCTAGGATCTTTACGAAGTCAGAGGCGCGTTAACTCATGAATATTCCCAGAACGAATCCCCTACCCTTCCACTTTCCCGAGAGCACTTCAAGACCTCCCACGTACAGGGGGCTCTTCTGAGCACAATTTTTCGCAAGCTGTACTTCTTCCAACTGACTTAATTTGATTACTGGCAAGGAAGGACGGGTACTTGCGGCAATAGCCCTAGAAAGAAGTGCTGACACTAGCCTAATATCCACCGGAGCGGAATGGATTGTGCACCGGGAGTACAGTACTTGCCTCCGCGTTCTTTGCGCTCTCAGCAGAGATGTGGTTCAGCTGCTCAAGAGCACCAAACTTTCTGTACAATCACTTCCACCTAAATTATTTTTCACCAAGAATGTAAACTACTAAGCGATGTTCAAAACAACTGATGGTTCAGATATCAAGTTCTGTGCAAATCTTATGAACTCATATCAACAACACATTAGCATCAGCTAATGAAACAAACTTTCCCTGGTCACTTCCTTTATTGCTGGTTTTCAAAAGCTCTTATTAGGAAGGCTTACATTTATATTTATTTACTCTTTTAGCAAAAATTAGGGGAGATGTGCCCAGTACAGCACAGTGCCCAGTACCGCTCGGTGTCAGTATCTCGTAGTTGCCGATAGATAGTAGAAGCTCATGGTGTGTATTTAGACAAACAACTATCTTTGTTACCAACGGAAAGTTTTCCCTCTTCTTTGACCGTTGAATCAGAAGTTATTGTTCAGAGAAGTCGTGTACTGAACTGGTGCTCTGCTGTTGTTAACTTGCTGACATTGCTGCTGCCTTGTCCGGTGAAGAACTAATTAAGTATTTGTACTCATATTATTTGGTATTAAGTAGTCTACACAAACACAAAATACAGTGTCGGTTTAAACGAATCAGCCCGTGCTATGACGTTATATATACGTACGTGTGAGTTGCTCAGTACCGTACGATAGCAATTTTCCCACTACCGTACGCGAAGGTATATTTTTATCCCCTGAACTTGCACTGATATTAGATTAATTTTTGTTCATAGTCATTCCTCTCAACATGGATGCCAAAACGAAAGGAAAATGGTTAGAATAAAATATGAAACAAGCAATAAAGAATGTGATAGAAGGATTAATGAGCCTGGGAGTAAAAGTATATATTGCTGAAACATTAACATCGACCCTGTATAAGTTAATATTACAGGATAAGGCAGAAAAACAGAACAAACCAATAGCAAAGGAATGCAAGACTAACATTAATAAAACTATAAATAGAGAACCTAGCTCTAACTCTTAACTGAAAATAGTGAAGAGGCTTAGAAGTCTAAAAGAAAATGAAATTTTGGAACCAAAACCAGTGTTGATTGAAGTGTTCTAACAGTGTATCATAGAAATCACAGACGAGGCTTGGGTTCAGTGTGTATCGTGCAAGAGTTGGACACATATTGAATGTACAGGGCAAAAGTACATTGATTTTTATAGATGCGATCACTGTGTTTAAAAAAAATATTTCATTATTTCTAAGACATTTTTATTTTGTTGTGATAATCTCTAGAGAAGGTTTTGAAAAAATATATTATCTTGTTACCGTGCTTTGTTTTTATCTCAAAAATGCAATAATTATGATAAGAATAATTATCTTATGACTTATTATGCACTTCCTTTCGTTCCTTTATAAATATGTATTTGTTTACGTCTGTCCAGTACTGGGAAACACTTTTTCAGATGCGCAGTTATCACTAATATTTACTTTAGCTTTTATCAGTCAACATGACTAATGCTGTTTCTGTATGTTATTAGCTACTTGTTCTCCATTGTATTTTCTTTAAATTTTGGAGAAAAAAAAAACCTTAGGTGTGCGGTACTTGGGCGCATCTCCCCTACCTCTGCTCAAATAATTATGTTGTATAATTCCTTTCTTATGAGTTCTTGCAGAAAGTAAAAGAAAAATAGCCTAGAAATGTAAGGAATACAAGAAAGGAAGATGAGGGGGGGGGGAGAATGGGACTAATTAAGTAACAAGGGGGCATGGAGGTTAAGAGCTACCTGGCAGAGCAGAAGACCAGGGTGTCATGTAAGCCAAGGTAGCAACAAGGTAAAGACAAATGAAAGTAGCCTAAAGTTGTATATTTTAAAATTTTGGAATACGCAGAATAAATAATTCAATTCAACGGGAATATCGATAGCCGACATATACATTATCCTGTCCTTAAAGTTCTATATACATCTAGGAATGTAGCGACAAGTAGCAACAGCTTGTCAAGTAATGATGTGTAGTACGCTCGTGTAATGGCTTTTCATTTTTGAAGATAATCGATTAAAATAACTCCATGACCATCCCAAAAAAAACCGCCGATAAAGCTGATTTTGATTTTTTTAAGTCGATTCTCCAATTTCAGTTCACTGTTTGCTCTGTATTTTTGTTTCGGGCGTATAATGGTGTATCCAAGATTCATCTACAGTAATTAATCAGCGCCAAAACTTGGATTTATTGCGCCTAAACTGCGCCAACAGATCGTTGTAAATGTTCATTCGAACACGTTTTTGGTCTAACGTGAACAAACGCGGCACCCAACATACGCGGATAGCTTTCTAATGTCTAAATGTTGATTAAACATGTGACAAACACGTTCTTTAGACATGTTCATAGACTCTAATATCTCTCTCACTTTAATTCGGTGGTCGTTTAGCACAATTTGGTGCACTTCGACGGTGCTTTCTGCGGTATTTGCAGTTTTTGGAGGTCCCGAACGTTCATCTTCTCCCAAGCTCCACGTTTAAATTCAGCTGCCCAAAATTTCACTGTGGGAAATGATGGTGCAGAGTCCCCATACACAGAATCCAGCTCTTCTTTGATATGTGTATGCCTATTGTCTTTCAAAAACAAATATTTAATGACAGCTTGATACTCGATTATGTCCTTTCTTATAAATGCACTCACAAGTCACCCAAAGGACTGTTACATAAATGGCTGAAACTTTGGCGAGTAACTGTCAACAGATTGAAAGCAAAATTCACTAGCTTTTATTTACGAGTGCTGCTATCTTCATGTTGAGCTCAGAAACATCAGACGCTGTAATCAGGAAGCGAGTTGTTTTATTACTACGCAAAAGACCCTTCGTGACCCAAATTCCATAGGCTTCACTTTCCAGAAAGACTATCGCGTTGGCGGATATATAGAGGTCAATACAAGGCCAACGTAGTCAGTGAGTAATCTGTCAGTGTGTGAAGGAGAGTGGGTCAGCCAGCAGTGTGGGCGGTGTGGTGCTTCTCGTGGAGTGGTGTTTTCAAACTGTGCGGTAAAATGTTGGCCGTTCACGGGCAGTAAGTGCCGCTCCGGATGAGGGATCGCAGAGCTGAGAAACCCGCAGCGTTTAGCCTAATAATTGGGTGAAGCTACTGTGCATTATGTTCTTTTCTTACGTTTATTAGTATATCTCATAATTTTTCAATAAGTAACGTTTACCAACATGAAGGTGTGCACCCATTTACCGAGCAACAGGACTTCGGTGGTACTATCTGTGAGAGGTCATGTGCTTCGTTTACGGGTCAATCTACCTGACCCATTTTGTTTCCTGGAGTTTCCCCGGTTGGTAGCCGAATACCGAATTCCTAATCATTTCATTTTTCCTAAATTCTAATTTTATTTCATCTTTCATTCTGGTTGGCTATTTCATGGTTTCAAGTGTCAGTGCAAACAGATCAGTTTACATGTGAACATCGGGGTTGTGTTCGGAATTGATGGGTAGTTCGTGTGAACCTGTACGTAGGTCAGAAAGATTATTTAAACACAAAGGGTGCGTGCTGAAAAGACTTAAAGAAACACTGTAGAGAAGTCTCGAAGTGTTGCATTTGAGTAAAAGAAAGGCTGATACTACGTCAGCAGTGAGCCAATGGTTTTGGTAGCAAAGAAGTTTTAAAGTTAACTAACCTTTATTTTTGCGTCTCTGTCACAATATAGTACAGTAACAGACTATTTTCGTTTGAGGGGTATACTTTGGTGAAGGAGTGTGCACTAGTACACACCTGTTGCTTTGGACAACCAGTTTCCTTACTTTAACTAGCGATATAGCATACCTGCTCATAGAAAATTCTATTAACATAACATTTTATTTGAGACCTTTCTTCCACCTCAACAAAAAATCTCGGTACTGCTTCCTCGTAACTTTGTACACATATTTATTTTGTAGGTATATTTAGATTAGATTATAGATTTAGGTTCGATTTTTATTGTGCATATTCCAAAATTTTACAATTTACAAACTTAGGCTGCATTTATTTGTCTTTACCTTGTTGCTACCTTGGCTTACATAACACCCTGGGCCCACCTCGGTAGCGTAGATGGTAGCGTGTCTGCCTCTCGTTCAAGAGGTCCCGAGTTCGAATCTCGGTCAGGGTGAGTTACCTGGATAAGGTTTTCCGGGGGTTCTCCTTATCCTCACAAACGAATGTCGTGTAGCTCTAAGCTCCATGGACCCAGGACACATTTGAGCATCATTTCACCCATTTCATTCACCGTCCGATATGACTTAACGTTGGAGCACGTAAAATTACAAAAAAAAATGACACCCTGATCTTCTGCTCTGCCAGGTAGAGTCTGTTTAGTTAACTCATGTGCACGTCGGCCGCTGCATTTGACGAACCCTTATAATCGTTTTACAACACTGACGCTCCTTCTCCCAGTCCTTTCTGCAAGGTTGCCACCTTTCTCGATACGTCATGGATATCGTACGAGGTTTCGTCTAAATAAATTATCTGTCCATTACTACAAAACTTCCTTAGTTTGGACTATACATATTCCAAGCTACAATTCTACTGGATTCCATAATAACCCTTTACTTATTCAAAGTGTGGTATTTGAAACCCAGCTCCTTTAGCAGACCGCACAAAGTGCAGTGCCCATAAGGAAAATTACAAATTTCTTGCAAATGTGCAACCAATTCGTCTAAGGTGGTCACTCTCCCTTTTGCATATAATCTATAAATTTCTCGGCGAATTAAAGCGCATGTGAAATTATCTACTTTAGAGAAACGTTTACTTTTGTTTTCACACGTGATCGGCGTCTTTGGTATTCCTTTCGTCACAATATTTCTTACTGTATTTCTGTGAATACCCAAAATTTATCATCAGGTTCATTGCACGATCCCTTACCAAGATTATTTTTCAGCACATATTTATATGTGTTCAAAACAAGCGCTTGAATTTGCTTAGAAACAGTTCCCGTTATAACTTTGTTTTTTGAGGCTTTTCCAGTAATATAACTCGGCCCAGTTATTCACACTATTGTCATCACTTTGATTATTTTCACTTGAATGTACGTTATCTACTACTTTACCTGCATTTACCACTGCATTTCCCTCCCACTGTCTCACATCGTGACACACAACGAATGTCTGCACGTAATGAAACCGATCAACTGGAAGTTTGAACTTTGGCAACCGAGACTCCACGTGGAGTAAACATGCGACCTTCACTTCCAGAAAGTCAGGGTTGCTATTGGTCCTCAACGGCAGTGTTCCATTTCTGAAGTGTGGAGATAGATTTATGACGGTCATTAGTGGGCGGGAGGGTAGTTTCCTGTGAGCGGCAACTGCACTCGCGTTCACTAGACAGACTCCAGCTCTTAACTTCCATACCTCCTTGTTACTTAATTAGCCCCATTTTTCCCCTCATCTCCCTTGCTTATATTCTTTATATTTCTGGCGCATTTTTCTTTTACGTTCTGCAAGAACTCACCGATACTTCTTATCTCCTTTCCTCCTTTCCCATGGACATTCTTATAGCTACTATCCTCTTCTCTACTTTCTCCCATTTTTTCCTTCCAAACCTTTTTTCTCCACATTGCAACCTCCTCGCATTCTGTTACATAGTGTTCTATGCTTTCTTTTCCCCCAAACAATTCACAAATTCCCTTTTCCCTAACTGTTATCCGTCTTAGAAATATTGTTCCTGTACTCAGCCAAGCTAACCCTTCTCTCTCTTGCCTATTGCGGTAATCTACATATGCTTCTCGTCCCCAATTTCTTTTTATTTGCTTGTGAAATTGTAATGATTTCATATTTTCTAGACTTCCCCATATTTCCTGTATTTCTATATCTTCTGTTCTGCATTTTACCAATTTACCCACATCGCTTGTATTCCTTTCCTCTAATCTCCACATATCTCCCATTACTATTTTTTCCATAATTCCTCCTATCTCTGTCAACCAACTATTTGAGTTCACAATTTTTTTTTTTTTTTTTTTTTTTTTTTTTTTTTGCTGTCTCATGCATAATGTCATAATTTCCCCTTCTTCTTTGGACAAACTTGTATTATTCTTTCCACTATTATTCCATTTCCTCTTGTCTTTCCTAATTCTACTAAAGCCACTCCCCTTGGTAATCCTAGTAGCTCTTTACAAAATCGATTATAGTTCAGGTTCACCGTTTTGTTTGCCTCTGTGGTCCCTCCAATCTCCACTACATACAACATTTTGGATTCAACTAGTGCTCAGTACTTCAAGGAACATTTTTAAGCTCCAACTCTTAGTAACCGATATGCTTTTCTTTAGAGGCTAACGTATGTCTCAATAACCACTGTAAAACTCCCTAGAAGAGAGTGATCCCACAGAGTTATAGAGGAAATATTTTATTCTCGGGTCATTAATTTTCGTTTCCGGAATAGATTTCCGTTCTCGCGCTGCTTTAACCACCCTTGAAGTCCTTGTGGTGCGTGACCTGTCAAAATGGGATAGAAGAAAGTTCCTTAAGTATCCTGGCAGTGCGGGAAGCAAACTTTTCTGAAATATTAAATTGTTTCCACAGTCAGAAACTTTGTACCATGATTCCAAAGAATAAGTAATGCAGCTCCAATTTTAAAGCACACTACACATTTATCTGCTGCTATAACGGAACAGCTACACGAGTTTGTAACCTTTGTGCTCAAAGTGGAATTTGCACGTAGATGGAATTTGTTGACAATAGGGATGAAATTAATATTGTTTCTGAGAAGCAGGGTCTCGACAAATGAATATCTCTCATCGCCCAGTCGGCAATGGGTGATTACAATCGATGTTACTTCTATTAACAGTTTTCAAACGTGTGTATATTATTTAAGTAGTTATAGTTTCTCATTCTTGTAAATAACAATCTAAATAATACGCATACATAATCTAAGGGTTAAAATGTACAATATATACTGTCGCCCAATTATGGGAAAGCACGACCAACTGACAGCTGAGTAGGGGACCGGAGGCATTCAGACCACGCCAACCCATTTATCTCATGTCACTAACTGAGGGGATGATTAGGGAAGTGTCACTGGTCGCTGGCCGCCTCTTTCCCCTCCCACCAGACGTCTGGGAACCTCGGGATAATTGTGCGCGCCGCGAACCTTCCAGAAACGGCGATCATCCCTATATAAGGCCCGCAGTTGGGGAGTCAGTTGAGTTCTTGGCGAGCAGCCGTGAGGAGTGCCGAGTGAGCGGACGGACTGGAAGACGGTGTACGTGTATCAGAAGAGTTGTACGCAACTGTGAGCGTGCAATGGACCTGTGACAGATGAACTGGTGAATGGTAATTGTGTGCGCTAAGTAATTCTATGTAATCTGCAAGTGTTCCAACTATAATTCCGTGGAAATAAAGAACACTCTGAATTTGTGCAATTGAACTTTTAATTTCACGAACCCACAAAGTCAAAATACCGATAGTATTGTGCATACATGCTCGCCTAGCTTCCATAGTCGCCTATAGGATTTCAAGTTAGGATTATTCCGTCTTGAGATTAGTTTAAAACTGCCAGTTTGATATATGCAGCTGTAAGTAGGTATATTTCGCGTTTTCTATTTTGTTTTCTGGAAAAATAATAATATATTTGGCAGTGATTATTACAGTTTAAAAGCACAAAGCAGAAAAATTTAAAGTTTCTTGAGAGATTACAGGTGTTTCTTCCCCTTATCATAAGATGAAAGGGAGATGCGTTTTAATCATGTCAGAGGACCGAGCAGGATGGCTCAGGTGGTTTCGTCTGTGGCCCGCATTTGGAAGGTCCGGGTTCGATTCCCGTGGCGGACCTACCTGACCCATGGGTTTTTTCGTGGGTTTTCCCGGGTCGCTAGGCAAATGTGTGTGTGTATGTGTGTGTATGTGTGTGTGTGTGTGTGTGTGTGTAATTTACGTCCTCCAACTTTAAGTCATATCGGACGATGAATGAAATGGGTGAAATGATGCTCAAATGAGTCCGGGGTCCATGGAGCTTTGAGCTACGCGACATTCATCTTTCAGGATAAGTGAAAAACCCGGAAAAACCTTATCCAGGTAACTCACCCTAATAGAGATTCGAACTCGGGATCTCTTGAACGTGAGGCAGACGCGCTACCATTTACGCTACCGAGGCGGGTAGTGCTGGCTAGGTTAATTACATCCCCCGAATTTTCTGTGCCTCCATTTCATCTCCATCATCATTTCACGCCATCTCTCCTCTGGAGGTCTCTTCCAGGGTTGAAGTGTCGGCGGGTGTCTCGGCGGTGCATGGCAGGATGTTATGCTCTGAGGAAAGCTACTTCCTCCTACGGCAGGTAGGTTGTCGGTCTCCGCTCCTCTGCTGGGAGCATTTCGGGACGGTTAGCCAGGGATCTTTGGGCCTCGGCTGCTGAGCTCGTTGCCGTCCCGCAGTAGGGGAGCGTGTCCGTTGTCCTGGTCTGTCGGGGGAAGTCTCTATCCAAGTAAACTGTAGGGAACCTACCATCTGTACTGTCATGGCTCCTTGGGTCAGCCACACTCTGTCTCCTTCACTTCATCCTTCCTGCGGAGGGTGCCCCACTTGGGGGCATAGTAACAATGGGCCCAGCATGGTGGGATTCGTACCGAATCCCCTCCGTTATGAATTCCTAATCCTAATCCTTTGTCAGAGGAATAGCTACAAACGTTAGGATGTCTCCGCTCTTGGATTTTCACTCAGAGATAGCATTATGTCAACGTATGAAGCACTAGTGCAATCCAAAATGCTGTATGCAGTAGAGATCTGGGAGGGGCGCAGAATTAAACAAAACGGTGGACCAAAACTACAAAAGGTTTTCTAAAGAGCTACTAGGCTTACCAAGATCAGCACTTAGGTAAGTAGCTTTAGGGAATTAGGAAATACAAAAATAAATTGAATAATAATGGAAAGAATAATAACATTCCCGTATATGTATTTGGCTAAAGAAGAAGGGGAAATTGTGAAATTATGCATGAGACAACAAAAGAGATTAGAGAACTCAAATAGTTGGTGGGCAGAGATAGGAGGAATTATGAAAAAAATAGGAATGGAAGTTATATGGAGATTAGAGGAAAGGAATACAAGCGATGTGGGTAAATTGGTAAAATGCAGAATAGAAGATATACAAAGACAGGAAATATGGGGAAGTACAGAAAATATGAAATCATTACAATTTTACAAACAAATAAAAAGCAATTGGGGACGAGAAGGATATGTAGATTACTGCAATAAACAAGAGAGAGAAGGGTTAGCTTGGATGTGAACAGGAACAATATTTCTAAGAGGAAAAGGGAGTTTGTGAATTGTGTGGGGGGAAGAAAGAATAGAACACTATGTAACAGAATACTAGGAGGCTGCAACGTGAAGAAACAAAGTTTGGGAGGAAAAATGGTAGAAAGTAGAGAAGAGGATAGTAGCTATAGAAATTTTAACGGGAAAGGAGGAAAAGAAGGTAGAAGTATTGGTGAGTTGTTACCGAAAGTAGAAGAAAAATGGGCAAGAAATTTAAAGAATATAAGAAAGGAAGATAGGCGTGGAAGGGGCTAATTAAATAACAAGGAGGCATGGAGGTTAAGGGCTACCTGGCAGAGCAGAAGACCAGGGTTTCCTGTAAGCCAAGGTAGCAACAAGGTAAAGACAAATAAATGTGGCCAAAAGTTGAAAACTGTAACATTTTGGAATGTGCACAATAAATAATTCATTCATTCATTCTAAAAATTAGATGTTATGTAAATTAAGTTAATTCCTAACTTTTTCTTAAACATTTTTGTCATTTGATGGTACTTTCTATGAATGAGATTTAGTAACTTTAGAGAAAGTAATGCATTCCACCCAAAAAGTTGATATCGAGATGTAAATACACCTTTTGAGGTGCCCTTCTTCGAGAAAGGTCCATTATCTTTGAACTTTTGGTTTAAGTTTGTACATGCGCATACTGCTTGCTTACGCCTGTCAATAGCATAGCACAAAAATGTAAAGGTTAAATTGCATCATCATCAAGGGCACGACACAAAGATTATCAAGAAACTCCTCACATCTCATCCTTAACCTGAAAAAAAAAATTTCGAGCAATTAATCTACCATTTTGTAGTTGTATTGCCTTTAGCCACATTGCCCTGAGATTTCCGTACCCACATCATGCTCTGCCCAAATGACAGCAGCTGACCAGCCGAGAAAACAATCAACGAAGAACAAACCCAGCACTAACATACGACACTATCGCAAACATACAACAAAAACACTTAACATTGTTTTCAAGTACTTCTGAGGTGTTCGCAAATTTAAGAATGATGTTCGCTCCGGCCCAGAATCGAAGATGACGTTGACCTTGGTTCGTCGCGGGTCTGGTTGAACTCTCACTGTCGACCCAGAAATTGTTGACTGCTTCAAGTCCTCTGTGGCTGCATGAATGTTCTAATACTCAGAGTGAAAGTGATAGATGGCTGTTTAAAACATTTATTCTAATATGTCGAGATTATTCCATAATCTACATTGAGCATTAACTTTGCAAGGATCAATTAGAAGAAGACGCACTAACTGCATTTTAATATCACACTTATAATCTACAGCTTCGACGTAATATGGCTTCTCACTTCTGTAAAGGTGTTTTTCAGTCTCTATGGCAACGCACATTTTACGATCGCCCTGTGAAGGAAAACATTTGCCTAGCGATATCAAATAATGTTTTCATTTTATATACAATATTATAATTCAAGTTGAAGCTGCAAGATATTCTTTGATACTGGTTTGAAATTCCTAATCGTATTGCTTCCATTTGTTTTTCTCCTGCTCCTGGGAAGAGAATGGAGCTTCAAAGTCATCAGCTCATGAAAGGTGTGACCATCAGTTATCGTTAAACCTACTGTATACTCTTGTTCCTATTGTACCTACATGAAAATGAATAACTAAGCCAGTTCTATAAAAGTTTATATCGATTATCACGAAGCAAACATAAAAACAAGCTTCTCTAAACATAATATGTTAAACAACAGGTAGAGAAAGAATGAATCTAACGCCTTATATTCTCTAACAACCGTGCACAAACCGTAAAATTTTGGCTCCATATACTCGGACTACACGTCACTTTTTATAAATCCTCACTGGTCCCTGATCAGGTACCAAAGAACTCATCAATAGGCAGAAATTACTGGCTCTCAACGTTCTGAACGTGAGTATAAGAATAGAAAGACTCTTAAGGTAGACAGAGTTTCCTTCTCTCTACTTGATTTACCTATACATGGAAAAGTGATGAGTTTCAAGGAGTATGATAAGATTCAGATTTATACTAAGAACTGTTTCGGTTTAACGTAATGTTTTATAGTTGTACGTTCACTTAGGTCTTGAATTAAACCTTTCAGCTAGTAGTAGCAGCAAATGTCAATAATCATTGTTGTACGAGGGCTGTTCAATAAAGAATGACCATAAATTTATATAGTTATAATTTTTTGCACTAAAACTCAATGTTATTATATTCTGTTAGCTTAATGTGAAACAAACACGCCGTAGTAGTTTCATTGTTGGTAATCGTGGTTCCCGCCTGTGAGAGCCAGGCAAGTTCAGACATGTTCAGGATCGCCTAACGCTGCAATGGAAGTAACGTGCAGTTAAAGTTGATGTTAGAGGAAGATCCGGGGCTTCTTTCAAACGTAATCACTGCTGCTGAAACTTAGCTATATCATTTTGATCCTAAGAGCAAACAGCAAAGCTCAGTGTGGAAATCTCCTTTATCACCAACCCCCCAAAAAGCAAAAGTGGCTGCTTCTGCTGGGAACGTTATCGTCATCTCATTCTTTGATATTCATGGAATGGTTTATCAGTATGTTGTACCTGCACACACATCAGTAACTGGACAATACTACAGGAATCCCCTGTGAACATTGCAAGTCCATATCAGGTGCAAAAGACCACACTTCCTTGAAGCAGGCTGGATGCTGCACCACGATAATGCGCGGCTGCATATTGCCAATATTGTTGCTGAATATATTGCAAAAATCAACGTGAAGTGTATCCCTCACCCTCCCTATAGTCCGAATTTAGCCCCATGTAACTCTTTTTTTTCTCTTATTTGAAGAAACGCCTTCGTGGAAGGCATTATCCAACATCAGAAGTAGTGGTGAAGGCT
This sequence comes from Mantis religiosa, assembly GCA_030765055.1. Lineage (NCBI taxonomy): Eukaryota > Metazoa > Arthropoda > Insecta > Mantodea > Mantidae > Mantis > Mantis religiosa. The sequence goes on along the minus strand of CM060952.1, from coordinate 188,584,738 downwards.
GCAGAGGCGATTTTGAAGGATCTCTCAAAAATGGTTTCCAGTATATCTTTGAAGACTGGCAGAAACGCTGGTACAAGTGCATCGCATGCAGGGGAGACTATTTGATAAGGATCATCAAAATTATGAGGATGAGTAAGGGTACGTTGTCAAAAAAAACTGTGATCATTCTTTATTGAACAGCCCTCGTATATGTGGTAAAAAGTGATCCAAATTACGATTTCATGTATCAACCTATAAGAGATAAACTAACACTAGATACTGTTTTTTGTAAAATATAAGTGCATAATACTGCAGTGAAATTAGTTTCTAATACATAATGGGTGGAACAGGAATCCTGTTAATGTTTCTCGGTGTTTACCGAGCGAGAGGCCCGAGTTCGATCCCTGCGTGGGGATTTTCTCCCTCAGGGAGACCTGGTACGGTTTGCACTCAGCCTCTTCAGGTCCTGGAGGACCAACTGAGAAATTACTTGAGGGAAAGGGGCGGCTCTATGTTGCAAAGATCACAACTGCGTTAATCTCCCTCCAGTACAGTGTTCCGCTTATGACACTTTGTGGGTAGAGATAGGCGACACAGCAGTCGGACAGGTTTAGTACAGCATCGAATGTCGAACCGAGTAGATTTTGGTTAGTTTATCAAGTTGTGTGCAAACATCGCCGATATATCCACGGTCTTTGTTAAATCTTGTTCCAGAACCGAATTCCTTCTCCCTACCCCTTTTTTTCTTTTTTATGCATCCCTGCAATACATAGAAATACAAGCGTTGTCTACTTCGTGGATTTATTGCATATTTACGGCAAATGGCCACTACCACTTTTGGATCTCTACTTTCATAAAATGTTGTTCCTCAATACAGCCTATGTGGGAAATAAGAGAATGTATTTGATTAATAAATTTAAAATATTAGAGAAGAATGAAAATATGTTACAAAATCTGTTTAAAAAGCAGAGAAACCTGGAGAAAATTATGCTTTTGGAAATAAATAATAATGCGAATTTAGTTGAATGAAAACAGAGACGTTAAGGAAATGTTCGTTAGTTGGGTATTACTGCACTGAAGCCATTTCGATGAAACCTTGATTGAAAGGTATCATTAGCAATAATGACTTTGTACATATAAGTCGAATATCGGCTGGCCCCGTAACTCAGTCGGCAAAGCACCTGCCTGCTGTGCTAGGGGTCCCGAGTTCGATTCCCGGTGGGGATTTTTCTCCAACCAAGATGATTCCCCATCTTCCCCAGAGTCTGAAAGTATGAATGAGAGTGTAAATGTGTGCGTGATCTAGTGATACAACCCCACGTCTATGAGTTCACACCATCGATATGTTCCAAAGGAATACCGTCGCCGATATGACCGCTGCAGTTAAAGGCGGTGTTAAATCCTCAGTTAAATACTCTAATAAATGGAACAAAAGTCATTTGAATAGAATTCAGAAAAATAAAGCGGATATATGTTTTTGATGTACACAGTGGGAAATTGAACATCAAACATATTTCTGGCATTAACTAAATAATGTATTACATTCTTTAAAAGAAACGAGACAAAGTTGGTTAACACTAGAGGAATTAAAATACAGAAGAGGGACTTAACAAAACTTTTAGAAAAAGAAGAAAGTGAAGAAAGAACTATCTGGAATGCGCAACTGGAATATGTTTTGTTTATATCATTCAGTAAATACGCAATATTATTTTAATAAAATTATAAAATCTTCTGGAAGGAATCGATTTTATACATTTTCTCTGAGATGTAAATAGTGTAATGTAATATCCCAATTGTGCATTATATTCTCCCAAAGTTGCACGTGTGCCCTATTATTGGTAAAAAAATATATGGCATATTGAAATGGTTCAGGTTTATATGGATCGCACTATAGCACAGTTAGAAAACTGGAACCAGAAGCCTTTGGTACATGTCACATAGTTTGTTACTTTAACATTACGTTATTTTGATTCTGCAGCAATACTGCTAGTATATTAGTTATTATTCGGTTTTCACATTCCAATAACTTATGTTTGGGCAGTTTCTTAGAACTTATTAAGTGGGTAGTTCTGTATTTGGTATTACATGTGTTCTGTTTTGATCAATCCGCACCATAAATGAAAGCGTAATTCCTATAAACATCCAAGACTTTAAATTATTTGTATCAGTAAATTTGTTGCTAGAACCCAATACACAGTTCAAATCAAAACAGACACATAGATTATACATTATCTCTCTCTATAACTGAGAGCTATATTTTCAGCCTCCTGCAGCATAAATGCAGTTCATAAAAAGGGAGAAATGAAGTCATAACAACGTCGACACTGTTTTCCTGTGATTCGTTTTCGGTACATAATATAGAGAGGAATTTATAGCGGACGCTTAGCCACAGGCGCCTATAATATATAAGCGTCATAAATTAATTTGCACACATGCACTAAAACAATAACAAAAATCATACGATTAATGTTTGAAATCAACATTATGGATGTGTACACAGATAACAGTTGTAAATCAGGCACTGCAGGATACGCATCAAAAAGCGTATTGACGGAAGCTATGTTCAGCTGTTTGACAAATCCAGTGCCATTTCTGTTCCGAAGTATTTTGACTCATTCTTTGATCAAAATTTATATTTAGCACTTGAAAAATAAGTTTATAATCAACTTTATAGTATGGAACTGTTAGAGAACAAAAGAAATACTACTCAGTCAAGAATATACCTTTAAAAACTTAAGCGAATCATCTATGAGATTTGAACATTTCTTCTAGCTTTAAGCTACTTAAGAACTAAAGCAGAGGAAGTATTATTTAAACTTGACTCGAAAGCAACAATTCACCATAAGATAGAAAATTTAATATATAGGTCAGTCACCATCAATAACGTAAGAAGAAAGCTTTATAGAGATTCCACCTTCTCGTGTAATTTTCATAGGAGAAACTTAATTACATTTTATATTTAAACAATGTTATTTGATTACGTAGAAAATGAAGCTAGCTACAGTGAATCAATAAATATTACACAAACATAAATATTTGCCACTAAGGCTGCATTTATCTTAAGAAATTGGTGTTAATAATTCTTTCTAATGAAGATCGATTCCACAAACAAATCGCTTCCTCAGTTCACAAAAACGAATTTCGCTGTCAAGGAATCCATATTTACCAGTTTTTTCTTATGTTTTCTTTTTAGTATTACCAACATCTGAAAACGAACTAAACCTAAAACCAGAATCAACTGCTGGTATTTCAAAATTCATTACGCGTTGTTTATTCTTTTAAATAAATATATTTTCCCAAACTATTTAACCCATCGGACCATTTAATTTTTTTAAGAATTTTAATTCTGGAAATATTTAATGGTTAAATAACCAAAAATTACCTTCTACGGTCAATTTATCAGTTTGTTTATACTTAATATTATGAAAATGTTCTTTCGTTCTGGTTTCCAAATTACGTTTCGTCTTTCCAATATAAACTTTATCACAATCGAAACAATTAAATTGGTAAATACCAGATTTTATATTATTAGGAATTTTATATTTTTGGAAAATGTAGTAAATTTTAATACTATATTTATTTGGAGGAACTAAAGTTGTACCAACTTCTTTAAAACAAAATTGAAAATATTTATTAACCCAAAGATGGTTAATGATCATTCTTTATTGAAAAGCCCTCGTATTTTCACCGATAAAGGTATTTAAATATATTTTTATATCACCGATATGATACAATTTATACACAAGCAAACTAACTCTAAAATGTAACACCTTCCTCCTTCTTCACATTTCTTTAAGTAAAGCAAAAGTGCAAGCTTCCTATCAGGTATTTTGTAAAAGTTAGAGGAAGCCATTCCTATATTGAAAACTGAATAAGTGCAAAGAATGGAGAGCAATGTTGCGAGATGAGAAATTGCTATGAGCTCATAATTTATTCCGCATGAAGTAATTCCGTGTAGAAGATTATTGGATTACTCAAACGTGCAGCCGCTTTCAAATCCACACGCTCCTTCCCACACATATAGAGGGCTGCTCCTCACTGCTGTTTTACACGCCTGCTTTATCAGACACTTGCTTCTGTGTTTTATTCTGGAGACGCAAACAGTAAAACAAAATGAATCTTGATACTTCTGTTACGATCTCGTGTTTACTGTTCACTAACTTTATTTTGTCTCTCATCAGCTCGAAAGTCTGGTGCCAGATAAATTCGCGGGTTTTGTTCTATAAATAGAGCTAGCTTCATGAATTTGTGACATATAAACTAGAATTAGTAACACTTATCTTATGAATTCTTATAAACAGGTGATTGTTTAAGTACTAGAGGTAAACAACAATTGTTTAAGAACAATATAATGGTAAACATGTAATATAAGTATAAACTTACGTGCTGTCCCTCCCGGTTAGGTGGATGCACGTGAATAGTTTCTGCTCCATAAACCTGAAGAACTCAATATCATAGTGATACAGGATGTAAATGAACTACACCGAAATACGAGGGTTGTTCTATAAAGAATGATCAAAAATTTTTACGATAATAATTTTTCGCACTAAAATTCAATCTTATTATATTCTGTTAGCTTAATGTGAAAAAAACACGCCGTAGTAGTTTTATTGTTGGTAATCCTGATTACCGCCTGTAAGAACCAGGCAAGTTCAGATATGTTTAGTATCGCCTACCACTGCAATGGAGGTAACACGCGAGGAACAATTTGCGGCTTTCAAATTGAACAAATCTTCAGTTGAGGCCTATACAATGTTACAGGAGGCCTATGGAGAGTCTGTTCTTCCCCACAGCACAGCTCGAAGGTCGTTTAAAATGCTTAAAGAGAGGATACAATCAATTCCAAAGGAAGGTGGACCCGATGCTCCAGTTACTGCTCTTACGGAAGAAAACAGCAACACTGCTGCTGCCATTGTGAGAGAGGATCGACGAATTACCTTAAGACCACTTTCTGAAATACTGAACATTTCATTGGGTGCCAGCCACACGTTCGTGAGAGAAACATCACACATGAGACGTGTTTGTGCACGATGGGTTCCAAGACTCTTGATTTCCGAACAAATGGACATTCGCATGAAGGTCTGCATGCAGTTAACGTTGATGTTAGAAGAAGATACGGAGTTTCTTTCAAACGTAATCACTGCTGACTACATCATTTTGATCCTGAGAGCAAACAACAAAGCTCAGTGTGGAAATCTCCTTCATCACCAACCCCTGAAAAAGCAAAAGTGCTTGCTTCTGCTGGGAAAGTTATGGTCATCTCATTTTTTGATATTCATGGAATGGCTTATCAGTATGTTGTACCTGCACACACATCAGTAACTGGAGTATTCTACAGGGATATCCTGAAAACATTACCAGTCAATTTCAGGCGCAAAACACCACATTTCCGTGAAGAAGGCTGGATGCTGCACCACGATAATGCGCGGCCGCATATTGCCAATGTTGTTGCTAAATATCTTGCAAAAATCAACGTTAAGTGCATCCCTCACGCTCCCTATAGTCCGGATTTAGCCCCATGTGACTTATTTCTATTCCCTAACTTGAAGAAACGCCTTCGTGGGAGGCATTATCCATCATCAGAAGCAGAGGTGAAGGCTGCAGAGGCGATTTTGAAGGTTCTCTCAAAAAATTGTTTCCAGTATGTCTTTGAAGACTGGCAGAAACGCTGGGACATGTGATTATTCTTTATTGAATAGCCCTCATAGAAGGGGTAAGGTCAAAAGCTACTCTCATTTATTTAAGGTGGGTTTTGTGAAAAACCTTAAAACAAAACTTCCTATATTTCTTGTCAAAACGTCATTTTGATGCCGTTTTCATGGTTTCGCTCTTTGATATAGCTGCTGCGGGCTGTTTATAATAGTGAACCAAGGGACACTTTGTCCTCAGTGTTTTAGCTGATAGTTGTGATAAATGACAACGCCAGTTACATTGGTAGGTATCTCAATTATTGGCCTCCATTAAAATTACCAACCAACTGTTCTCAGCACGTTCACAGAAATTTCAGGATGTGCTTTCAGTCATCAAGAAATATCTTAAGCGTAGGAATATTTTATTGAAAACGTCATAGCCAATTTTGAGAAAATCGGTATGTTCGAAACATGTGTCATGTAAAAAGTAGTCTTAAATTGATGGGATTTCTCTGAAATCTTCGTGTGGCATCTCTGGAAGATGCTGAGCTTATATATGAGGTGTGCAATTTAAGCTAGTCTCTCTTTTTACTTATGCTGCTCATAACACAAAATTGCTTTCTTTGGATATAGCATACCTCGAAACTTCTACTTTCAGCGAAATACAGGATATCGAAGTTTTTTGTGGCATATATATCACCTTCTCTACCTACTTTGTACGTTGTACATAGAAAAGCAATAGAAAGCATAATTCAAGAACAGACTTTACTACATATATCTCACATTACAACCAGTTAATGATTTAGTTTGGTTTGGATTGCGCTACGGAGGGGACTCCGTACGGAGTTCCAGTATTTCTCTCTTTTAACTATGCCACAATTGGAGCATCCCCGGCGCGAGAAGACAAAATTCCCATCCTCTTATTACGGAAGAAGTGCATTCATCCTAGGCCACGCCGTGGCTCAGTGGATAGACCGCTTGGCTCTCACCAAGGCGGCCCGGGTTCGATCCCAAGCGACTGCAAAGTGAGATTTGTGATGGACAACACGGCGTTGGGGCGGGTTTTCTCCGGGATCTCCGGTTTCCCCCGCCATCTCATTCCACCGGTGCTCCATCTTCATCTCATTTATCATGTGTCATCGCCTGCGGTGCCGTATGTAGTAAAAGCGGGCGTTAAACACTACACATTTCATTTCATTGCATTCATCCTATTGAAGTTACAGATATAATTCAATAGCTACAGTTCCGAGTAATAGGATTCGAAAATAGGTGAATGCTTCACGATAAGTCCGCCAACTCACTTCGAAAAGATCATTCGTTTTCTCAGATTTATCAGTCAATTTAACTGCTGCCTATCCTCACTGCCACGCACTAATATTTCGAGATTAAGATACAGTTCCAGTGAAGTAGCTGGTAGCAGATGCACTGCGGAACGAGAATTGTAGACAGTGTGAAATGTGACGTGCAGCAATTGGATTCGTGATACAATAAATTATTCTCCCGTTAACCCTTACAGCTTTCCGCTAATTTCTACTTTCTACCAGTTTCCGTAAATCCCAGTTTGTGTTTCAGAACTAAATGACGCTCAGATTGCTCTTTGCACTGTCATTGGCTTACACCAGTTTAACATGTTTTCATTCCCAGAATTATACTTTGTTTACTTCTGAAGCAGTTTCGAGATGGTGATGAAGGTATAATGGTGGTTGTCCCACGTCGCTGCAGCATTTGTAGCCGTATTCTATTGGTAATGTAGCGACAGTAGAGATGATATGATGCACCACGTCGTGACGTTATTTGTAGCTCCGGTTTGCATCAGAACATATCTCGGTCGGTAGCATCGGATACTTGGATTATGGAACTTAATGTTAGGGAAATAAAGAAGTTGAAAACATTATCTTTAAGTTAAATTCGAATTTAACTTGCTTTGTATATGAAATCAATACTATTATACAATTTAAACCAACATTTTCCCCTTTCATAAATGATTAATACAACTTAACTTCTCTGGTTATAAACCAGACTTTTGCAAATATGCAGCACGGCTACACACGCGGCCGTTCACTTTGAAATCGCAACGCATCATCTAACTTTCACTGTATCCAAGCTTCTACTCACGTTGATAAACAATTATAATTGTTGTAATTCTCAAGGTTGCTACCTGCTTTTGCTGAATACATGCAGTATTCTACACGCACGTCACACACGTGTCTGTTCCCTTTGTGGTCGCGTCGCAAAGGACTCTAACTTCTCTTTTTCATTTATTCATGTTTACGTTATTGCCATAGGAACAAAATATTCTAGTCTACATCACTTTTAATGCCAATGCACGAATTTTAAATTACACAAATTTGTGAGTTTCCAAATATAAAGGATTTTTTTTACAGCATACCTTTGCTCATCCTCATAATTTTGATGGTCCTTCTGAAAATAGTCTCCCCTGAATGCAATGTAACTCTCCTAACATATCTGCCAGTCTTCAAAGACATGCTGACATGCTGGAAACCAGTTTTTGAGAGATCCTTCAAAATCGCCTCTGCAGCCTTCACCACTGCTTCTTATGATGGATAATACCTCCCACGAAGGCGTTTCTTCAACTTAGGGAATAGAAAAAAGTCACATGGGCTAAATGTGAACTATAGGGAGGGTGAGGGATGCACTTCTCTTTGATTTTTGCAAGATACTCAGCAACAACATTGGCAATATGCGGTCGCGCATCCAAACTGCTTCACGGAAATGTGGTCTTTTGCGCCTGATATGGACTTGCAATGTTTTCAGGACATTTCTGTAGTATTTTCCAGTTACTGATGTGTGTGCAGGTACAACAAGCTGATAAACCATTCCATGAATATCAAAGAATGAGATGACCAGTAGAAGCAACCACTTTTGCTTTTTGGGAGTTGGTGATGAAGGAGATTTCCACACTGAACTTTGCTGTTTGCTCTCAGGATCAAAATGATGTAGCCAAGTTTCATCAGCAGTGGTTACGTTTGAAAGAAACTCCGGATGTTCCTCTAACATCAGCTTAAACTGCATGTTACCTCCATTGCAGCGCTAGGTGATACTGAACATGACTGAACTTGCCTGGTTCTCACAGGCGAGAACCAGGAGTATCAACAATGAACGTACTACCGCGTGTTTGTTTACATTAAGCTAACAGCATATAATAAGATTGAATTTTTGTGCGAAAAGTTATGACCTTAAAAAATTATGATCATTCTTTATTGAACAGCCCTCATAATTGTATCTTTCTATTTAATTTATGATATTTACCATGTATTTTGATTAAACATTAACATTCATCTTTACCTGTCTGTGACCTACTCTATACAGTCATGGCCACCTATAACTCATACCAATTCAAAACAACACTCTCATCATTTTAAATACATCAATATGAAGCATAAATGAATAAATTTAACATCGTTTTGGCACTTGACATATTAATAGTTGTATCATTTTCACTCTAAATTTCAATGCCTAACCTAAGATTGTTATTGTATCTCCTTATTCTTAAAGTGCATGACTATCATTATTAAATATCACGAATATGTTGCTCTCTTACGAGATAGTATAACCAGATTCCAGTGTGTTATCAGAAGTAATACAAATATAACTTAAAAGTTGCTATGTTCATTGGTCAAACATTACTAGTGTATTTCTTACATTGTTTACAAATCGTTTGGATGCTATGCATTTTAGTCTGCTCTTTAATGATGGTAGAGAGAACAACCAAAATGTTCTATGAATATGGACTCAAAAGTATGATTGAACCCCCTGAAGGACATACCGAGCTTAAACTTGACACCTGATGACGAAGGAAAGCCATACAAATCGGTTTCCTCCAATTACATGCCCCACTTCTCTTATTTGGAACAATCTCTCCAGAGTTGCATATTTGCGGTGAACATTTCTGATGTTTGAATTCAAGCTGGCGCATTGGAAGCTATTGTTTACCTCTTCCCTGATAATGTCACTAATGAGAAGTTCATGAGAAGCTGTGTAGATACTGTAAGGTTACCAAAAGATTAGGGTTACTGACTACTGAGTCATTTTTGTGAGATAGCAAAAAGCTGATGGACATTCCCCGATTTTCAGGTACGTATGTAAACTGGTGATTAAGTATATTAGTTATTAGTTTCTCATTCTGTTTGGTGACCTTTCAATGTGCAATACACAGCTACTCCATAAAATACGAGTGCTGCTCAATAAAGAATGATCATAACATTTTTTACGGTCGTAATTTTTCGCACTAAAATTCAATCCCATTATATCCTGTTAGCTTAATGTGAAACAAACACGCCGCAGTATTTTCATTGTTGGTACTCCTGGTTCCGGCCTGTGAGTACCAGGGAAGTTCAGACATGCTCAGTATCGCCTACCGCTGCAATGGAGGTAACATGCAGTTAAAGTTGATGTTAGAAGAAGATCCGGAGTTTCTTTCAAACGTAATCACTGCTGATAAAACTTGGCTACATAATGTTATCCTGAGAGCAAACAGCAAAGCTCAGTGTGGAAATCTCCTTCATCGCCAATCCCGCGCCCCCCTTCCCCCAAAAAAAGCAAAATTGGTTGCTTCTGCTGGGGAAGTTATGATCATCTCATTCTTTGATATTCATGCATTGGTTTATCAGCATGTTGTACCTGCACACACATCAGTAACTGGACAATACTACAGGGATGTCCTGAAAACATTTCAAGTCTATATCAGGTGCAAAAGTCCACATTTCCGTGAAGCAAGCTGGATGCTGCACCACGATAATGGTCGCATATTGCCAAAGTTGTTTCTGAATATCTTGCAAAAATCAACGTGAAGTGCATCCCTCACCTCCCCTATAGTCCATATTCAGCCCCATGTGACTTTTTTCTATTCCCTAACTGGAAGAAACGCCTTCGTGGGAGGCATTATACATCATCAGAAGCAGTGGTGAAGGCTGCAGAGGAGATTTTGAAGGCTCTCTCAAAAAATGCTTTCCAGCATGACTTTGAAGACTGGGAGAAATGCTGGGACAAGTGCATCGCATTCAGGGGAGACTATTTTGAGAAGAACCATCAAAATTATGAGGATGAGTAAAGGCACGTTGTCAAAAAAATTTGTGATCATTCATTATTGAACAACCTCGTAATTAACCAATATGCAAAATTAGCTACATTGAATGGCCAAGTTTTCTAAAATTCATCTAATTTTTGGATTACTATTAACATGTGTGGTATTTAACTGGTTGTTTTTAATTTTCAAGTGTAATAATCTAGCTAGTTTTGAAAGCATTTTTTAAATACTTGCGACTTATAATCCTTTTCAAGAAGATTTAGTTTACTAAAAACCAAAAGGTTTGCTACTTAGTCCTAATCGTTTCAAATACTATCAACTAAACATTGAAGCCCTGTCTTAGGCAAATGACCTCTTTCGAGTTGGTGTTTCTGAAGAAGTGTACTGTGTTGTTGGATCTGCGAATAAGCGACCCTTTTTCTTCTTCTTCTTCTTCTTCTTCTTCTTCTTCTTCTTCTTCTTCTTCTTCTTCTTCTTCTTCTTCTTCTTCTTCTTCTTCTTCTTCTTCTTCCTCTTCTTCTTGTTTTTCTTCTTCTTCTTCTTCTTCTGCCTCACGGCTTTGGATTGTTTAACCCGTTCCGGCTCCAAATTGGTCTGCCCATCTTTTCTTCGGTCTTCCCTGGTTTCTTCTTCCTATAGGTTTATAGTGTAAGGCTATTTTTGATATTCTGTTATTATTCATCTTATGAACATGTTCTTTACATTGGTTTCTATTTCTTTCAATAGTATGGTTTATTTCTTCTACTTTTAATTCTGTCCTAATATCCTGACTACGTTTTTTATCAATTTTGGTATATCCAGCTATTGCTCTTATGAATTTCATTTCTGATAACTGCATTCTCGTACTATTTCTTTTTGTTAGTGTCCATGTTTCTGATCCATAGTTCAGAGTTGATATTGCCATTGTTTTGTATAGCTTTATTATAGAGTCCTTTCTTGCTTTATTTTTTAATGTTCTTTTTATTGTGCCTGTTATATAGTTAAATTTATTTATTTTCTCTATTATATCCATTATTATTTGATCATCTGATACAACATAGTTTTCAATTTAGCTCCTGATACATTAATGCCTCCATTGACTTTATTCGACCAAATCCTTACTATTTCGTCAATATACAAATTAAAAATTGCGGTTGATAAAGGACAACCTTGTCTTACGCCACCATTATTATTGCTTCTCTTTTATTTATTTTTATTTTTGTGTACATACTTTTTATAACTTCAATTAAAGGTATGCCTCTATTATTTAAAGTTTTCCACAGTATCATTCGTGATACTTTGTCAAAAGCTTTATAATAGTCAATAAATAGTAAGTGCGTCTCTAAATTTTGTTCTCGTCGTTTTTCTATTATTTGTTTAAGAGTAAAAACATTGTCAATGGTGCTTCTTCCTTTTCTAAAACCAGATTGTTCTTCTAGGAGTATTACATCTGTTATTTTGTTTAACCGAGTACTTATTATTTTGGCATATATTTTGTAGGCAGCACACAATAAACTAATCCCTCTATAATTTTCAGATCTTGTTCATTTCCCTTTCTTAAATATTGATATCGCTTTAGCTATCTTCCATTCTTGCGGTATTTCTTTTGTTTCCCAACACTTGTTATATAGATACAGTAATCTGTCATGTAATTCTTTAGGAGCATATTTAATTAATTCTAAATACATATTATTTATTCCGCAGGCTTTCCTATTTTTACTTTTAGCTATACTTTCCATTAATTCTTCTACTTCTAACCGGTCTACTTCTGCTCTGTACAATTTATCTATTTCCCAATTTTGTTTATCTCCTGTGTTCCAGAGATTTTTGTAATATTCCTCTAATTAGCGACTCTAAAAAACTATAAATATTTTTGAGAATGGCTACTTTTTAGGCACCTGCATTCAAATCTAAAATTCCACTTAGGTTAATGTGTGGTGCCAAAGCTAAGAATAGAGTAGGTAAAACAATAGACTGACTCCTAAAATGATTATTACGTGCATTATATAGTTTCAAAATAATGTTATTTCAGCTATTCAAAATGTTATCTTAAGTTAACGTATTTCGGTTATTTATAAAGTATATGCGACGGCCGAAGAAACGTAATGAAATGGAGCAATATTCTTTCCTGAGAAGTACATTGTGATTCTTATAAATCTGAACCATTTCATGAGGACATAAATTTTGATCCAATAAGTAATGAGTAATCGGAAATAGCTGTACAAAGGCTTTCATCTTTTGACAAAAAGTGTGAGGTAAAAGACAATATAAGTAACTTCTGCCACGGCAAATGCTCCAAAAGAGCTTCCAAGTGAACATAGTGGAAACAAGTGATTCTGTCGGAGATCAACTGACCATGCCTAGGGATCCACTGAAGAAACAAGAGAGAGATATGCAGAAGTGCGTGGATGAAACAACAGAAGAATGGAGAGGGAAGAAAAGAGAAAGAATAGTGAGGGAAATCTAGCGTCATGAATAAACGTAGAGAGTTGACAACTGCGAACCGCTTTACAAAACATTTTCGACTCTGCAGTAGGCAGGAGGCCATCATTTATAAACAGCGGGAGGGCCGTTCGTGGTGTAGAAACAAAGGGGATCCTGGTGAAATGGGGAGGCAAAGCGGAGAGAAAGCGAACGTGCCCTACGAAGGAAAAAGTAGAAGAGAATGTGAGACAAAGATGGCACTAGATAACCCACAAGAGGAAAACAGGGCATATTCGTGTTTTCTCAGTGTTTTTGTTTTTTAACTCTCATTTTTGTTAAAGAGGCAAATGGAAGCTTGGCACTGTGACTGCAATTTTAGCCTCCTGCAAAAATGATATACTTCAAATCTATTCTTTCTAAAAAGAGTTTCAGAAATTTGTAAGACATTCCAATTGCAGTAAAATATACATTTGCGTGTCTAAAATGTGTTCAACTTGTAAAATGCATGTCTATCAAGTCTAAGAGAGAGTTACTCGTATAAATAGTTGGCCATTTTCTATACCAAAAGGGGCTCAACCTGTTCCCTTATGTGCAACTGGTCCCGTTACCCTACCTTCTTAGTTTTGGGCAAATCTGAAACTCTGGTAACTGTCAACAAATGAACAACGAAATTTACTAGCTTTTGTTTATGAGTGCTGGCATCTTCATGTTGAGGTTGGAAACTGTTCAAACCACCCTACTATACAACCAAATATGACATATGTCATTTATTGTTTATATATGAACCATTAGGTGAATTAATTTGAACTTCTATATTGTAACGGGAGCGCTGGAACACCCTGTGAACCAGCTGGGAACGGAAGGTAGGGGAGGTTCGGTTAGCCACACCTCCTCCTCGTTTGTCTTGTAGTGGTGACAGGCAGTGGTTGGGAGGAAAAACATCAGTGTGCCGCCTGTTTCTGTCCACCTGGTTCTAGAAATTACGGTATCGCTCATCATCTGGAAACGTCGAGAAGACGGCGAGATGCCTATAAAAAGGGCTGCAGCTAGTCAGTCAGTGTCAGTTGTGTCAGTTGGTCAGTTGGTTAGTGAGTGTGAGCGAGGAGACAGTCGCAGTTCTTGGTGTAAGAGTTAGTCAGTGACGTGTTAATGTACGAGAAGATTGTGCAACGGAAGACTGTACGAACTGTGTATGTGTATCGGAGTTTATGTAATCGCGAGTACAAGTGAAGTTGTAACGGACGAACTGGTAAATTGTAACTGTGTGCAGCACGAAATTTTGTGTAATTGGCAAGTGTTAAACTGTAAGTCGGTGGAAATAAAGAACATTTTTGAGTGGTGAAACTGGACTTTTTATTCCACGAACCCACAAGTCACACTGGTGTCAGGAAGCGGGAAAACAACATCACCGAACATTACAACCATGGATGCGGCATTGGAAAAAATTTTGGAGAAGATGATGGAAATGAAGGCCAAACTAATCGGGAAGATGGAAGAAATGCAGGCCGAATTAACAGAGAAGCTGGAGACAAGAAATAACCTGGCCGCGGAACTGAAACTAATCAGGACGGCTAGGGACAACATCGCCGAGAAGATGGAACAAGTGAAGGCCGAGTTAACCACGGAAATGAGGGCAGCGAATGACGGTCCGGCTACCGAAATGAAGGTGGCGAACGAGGCTCTCGCCGCCAAGTTTGAAGAACAGTTGGCCGGCGTGAGGGATGACGTGACGGAGCTGGGCGAGCGGAAGGGTCAAGTAGACGACCGCCTTAATGATTTAGAGGAAAAGGCCGACAACATCGCAAAACCCCTCACCCGCCTGACGGAGGAAAACCGGCCTTATGTGTGGACGGAGGACGCCGAAGACGCTTTCCAGCACCCGAAGGGGACCCTGTGCAGTGCTCCAATTTTGGGTTTCCCACAACCGGGTGGCGCCTTCATTGTGGACACCGACGCTAGCGACCATTGCATTGCAGGTGTCCTATCGCAGATCCAGGACGGCCATGAGCGCACAAGAGTGGAAGAGAAGGAGCGTGCCGCAGCAGTCCGAGTAGTTGTGGTAGTGCCTGCTGAAGGCTGGGATAGCGCAGGCCTGAGGAGGGAGCAGCTGGCGGACGCAGACTTGGGGCCACTCTTGAGGGAAGTGGACGCAGGGACGAGACCAACCTGGGAGGACATCGCACCGAGGAGCGCCACCTACAAGTCGTACCGGGCCCAATGGGACTCGTTGAAGACCAGAGAGGGCGTGCTGTTCCGGGTATGGGAGTCACCCGATGGGAAGGCGCAGAGAGAACAGTTGGTACTTCCCCGGAGCAAGGTCCCGGAAGTCTTGGAGGAAGTGCACGCCGGTACTTCAGGAGGACACCTGGGAGCGAACCGTATGAGTCACAAACTACGGCAGCGCTACTTCTGGCTGAGACTCCGAGCAGATGCTGGTGGTACACCTGGACCGCCTCGCACGCTACGATGGGGCTGTTCGGGGCGAACAGCTTTGAGGAGGGAGCAGTGTAACGGGAGCGCTGGAACACCCTGTGAACCAGCTGGGAACGGAAGGTAGGGGAGGTTCGGTTAGCCACACCTCCTCCTCGTTTGTCTTGTAGTGGTGACAGGCAGTGGTTGGGAGGAAAAACATCAGTGTGCCGCCTGTTTCTGTCCACCTGGTTCTAGAAATTACGGTATCGCTCATCATCTGGAAACGTCGAGAAGACGGCGAGATGCCTATAAAAAGGGCTGCAGCTAGTCAGTCAGTGTCAGTTGTGTCAGTTGGTCAGTTGGTTAGTGAGTGTGAGCGAGGAGACAGTCGCAGTTCTTGGTGTAAGAGTTAGTCAGTGACGTGTTAATGTACGAGAAGATTGTGCAACGGAAGACTGTACGAACTGTGTATGTGTATCGGAGTTTATGTAATCGCGAGTACAAGTGAAGTTGTAACGGACGAACTGGTAAATTGTAACTGTGTGCAGCACGAAATTTTGTGTAATTGGCAAGTGTTAAACTGTAAGTCGGTGGAAATAAAGAGTGGTGAAACTGGACTTTTTATTCCACGAACCCACAAGTCACAATATTGTAAAATTCAATTTTAGTTTGAAGTTCCTTTGCCGGATAGGGGAATCGAACGGGCATCAACTGTGTGAGAAAAGTAATTATTTTCATAAAATGCGCTTACAAAAATCACAAATATATTGAAGATAGTCGGGAGAACTCATAAATCGTGAGGCATCAGCAGTGATCCGGGTAGTCAGTGTCTGTCGATTAACCAAGACGCTACCATCGACCGCGGGATCCAAGACGACCGGGCCAAGAGAAGTGCTTCGAGGCAAAAGAGCAGATAAGCGAAGCATGTGCAATCATCTGCGCATTCATTTAGGCGGTCAACCGTAACAAGTTGAGAGTCACGGTCGGTTGGTTTTACTGAAGTGTAGGCTTACCGTACATGCCTCTTTGGCGTGGGCGTCCGTACCTGGTCCATCCGATGAGAATATTCCAGTTTTATAATCTGTGTTGAAGTCAAAGTTGGGTTCAATCTCCTGTAACATAAATTTAGTTCTGTTTCTATTGTATACACATTTCATCAATACATTTTCTCCAAAATAGACAACATTATCATCACTTACAGCTTCCAGGAATAAGTGATAAAAATTGATTGACATGCTAGATCTCAAGTATTTCCTACTGTTGAAGGCTGTGAACTTGCTACTCGTGCTTCTATCTTGGCGAATAATTACGAGGGCTATTTAATAAAGAAGGATCATATTTTTTTACGGTCATAATTTTTTGCACTGAAATTTAAACTTTTTGTATTCTGTTAGCTTAATTTGAAACAAACACGCCGTAGTAGTTTCATTGTTGGTACTCCTGGTTCCCGCCTGTGAGAACCAGGCAAGTTCAGACATGTTCAGTATCGCCTACCACTGCAATGGCGGTAACACGCGAGGAACAATATCTGGCTTTGAAATTCTACTTTCGCCTCAACAAATCTTCAGTTGAGGCCTATACAGTGTTACAGGAGGCCTATGGAGAGTCTGTTCTTCCCTACAGCACAGCTCGAAGGTGGTTTAAAATGTTTAAAGAGGGGAGACAATCAATTTCAAAGGAAGGTGGATCGGTGCTCCAGTTACTGCTCTTACGGAAGAAAACATCAACACCGCTGCTGCTATTGTGAGAGAGGATCGACGAATTACCTTAACATCACTTTCTGAAATACTGAACATTTCATTGGGTGCCACCCACACGTTGGTGACTGATAGATTACACATGAGACGTGTTTGTGCGCGATGGGTTCCAAGACTGTTGATTCCCGAACAAAAGGGCATTCGCATGCAGGTCTACATGCAGTTAAAGTTGATCTTAGAGGAAGATCCGGAGTTTCTTTCAAACGTAATCACTGCTGATGAAACTTGACTACATCATTTTGATCCTGATAGCAAACAGCAAAGCTCATTGTGGAAATCTCCTTCATCACCAACCCCCCAAAAAAACAAAAATGGTTGCTTCTGCTGGGAAAGCTATGATCATCTTATTCTTTGATATTCATAGAATGGTTTATCAGCATGTTGTACCTGCACACACATCAGTAACTGGACAATACTTCAGGGATGTCCTGAAAACATTGCAAGTCCATATCAGGCGCAAAGACCACAGGTAAGTACCGCCTCAAGCTGTGCGTTATCGTTTCCACAAGCCCAGTGGCACATAACGTGCAGCCGGTTCAGAAACTTTTGGCTCTCCCGTTACAAGGCAATATAAGCGCTTTTCAGGAACTTAGGCAAAATAATCCGAAATCTGCTCTGAACCACGATCCACGATCTCATCCAAGCAATGAGCCAACATTTACTAAAGCCTAAACTCCACTCTTCTAAGTTTTCTGGGTTTCCCACTCCTGACTTCCAATGCTCTGCTGCAACAGAATTTCTACAAACTTTAACATATTTGGCCTTCACTTCCAAACACATACAATTCTCAAAAATGCAACATGTTATTCCAAGAACCTCGTACCAGTACTCTGCTGCTATCATGAGAAGCCCACTTAATGACCTGCTTACTAGCGCTCGGCGATCAACCGTATTTCAGGAATTGCCACTCTAAATAGGTATTACTAATTACCTACATCCCGAATATTTTCAGATTCTAGCATAAAATTCTCATGAACTGATAGTTTTACAAATGTTACTTTTATACAACAAAATATTAAGCTTTTGGGAGTGATACCGAAATTAAGGTTTGCCATAAGTAAAGAATCATGATGGATGTCAAAGGAATGTTGGTTCTTTTGTCACAATACGTGCAAGGCCAGTTGAGTTGGGGGCAAAGTTGTTATAACAAAAGCAATGTAAGAAACGGTGTCCTTAGCAGATTTCCAAAGGGGCTCGCTTGACTTGCTGAATAGGGTGTTCTTTGGATCATTCATAATGGCGACAAAACAGCCACAAAATGATCTTTGGTTGAAAAGGAGTTTTCAGAGTGAAAGTGATACACCCACGTGCATCTGTGGCCATTCAGAACAGTCTTCGGCATCAGGCCGATGAGAGCAGTCTGAGGCGTGATTAGGGCGATTAGGGCAGTCCTCTTATTCTGTCCTGGATATTTGTCGGTTCATATATACGTGAAGAACGAATAAAGTTTATCGAGTAATAAACATTCTGCCGTCAGTAACTCTAAACAGGGATATTGGTAACCCTTGGTCGGCAACTTCAATTTCGATGTTCTAAAAAAAGAAGCAGTGAATAAATAAGTTGGAAACTGGCATTCCAGTGTCAGCAAATATCCTTCTCACACACATCCACACATACCCTGTGAGAAACCTCATTGTTTTACCCTGAGCTAAACAAAAGTGCTTCAAACTGTATTGTCAAGTGGAACATTGTTCGCCACATATATTATTGCTTCAAATTGGCGTCACAACGTGGAATTGTGTACACCCATAAACGATTTTATATCAAACTGACGCCCAACGTGGGGCTTGTGTGCACCCATAAACATTATTGCTTCAAATTGGCGTCCCAACGTGGAATTGTGTGCCACCCATAAACGTTATTGTATCAAACTGGCGCCCAACGTGGGGCCCGATACGAGAAGGAGGTTTGACACGAGCAGCAGATTCAACCCGAGGAGGACGTTCAACTCGAGAAGGAGGTTCAAACTAGAAGGAGTTTCAACCCGACAACGAGGAGGAGAAGAAGGTTCGACACGAGGATGTTCGACAAGCGGATCTACAACGGTTCTACTGGAAGGAAGAGAGACCGGCATCTACAGTGACATCAGGAGCCAGTAGTAAATGAAAGGTACAGAGTGTTAAATTACATACTAGACTATTGTGAATGTATTTGAGGAGTGGAAAAATGCTGAGTCAAAATTCTGTAGAAAGCTTGGAAGTTCAGGAGGTTGATGATAGTAGCAGTAGGCAGGAAGTTGAAGTAGCAGAGTGTAGTATTGTCACAAGTGCTGTCGAGAGGTGCAAGAAACACACAAACTTTGGACATTTATTGGGGATCATAGTAATTGGTTATTCTTGAGAAAATTACATATTTAAAATTTTCTTACTTTCTGGAGTTTCTCAACTCTTTGTGAATAACAGGAACTTTGTGGGTTTCCGCTTTCCATGGCACTCCTAGTGCTACCATGACATCAGCCTCCTATAGGATATCCCGTCACGTAGGACTTAGGTTAGTCATGTGTCTCTGGAAAGTTTACCGGATGTTCTAGAACATCCGCTTTCTGTAAGAAACCCCAGTCATGCAAGACTTTGGTACTGATCTTGCGTCTCTGGAAAGTTCTCCGGAAGTTCCAGAACCCAGACAGGCGACACACCATATTTGGTAAATCTGCGCCATTGTCTAGGGACCCCCGCTAGGCAGAATTGGCCTATATAATAGAGCTACTGGCCCATAGTGGGGTCTCTCTCTCGCTCTCGCTGACTCGCTGCTCGACCGGCTCAACGTACCCTCGGGGTCCGTGAAGCCGGGGGCTCTCGACTTCTCCGAAGCCACTCCGTAGACGGCTGCACCCACGACAGCACTACCACACCTGTCCAAAGGTAAGCCCCTTGTGGGACAACCCATATTAGCGAGTATGTAACTTGTTCATTACAATTGTGTTCCAAAGCCATCAATCATTACTGTCAATACTGTTATGCTTACGCTTCTATTGCCATAATAAAGTGGGTTATCTAGCAGCTTGCGAGTAATCTCTACCCCTGAAGATTCCTTCACAGTTACGTCCCTCGTCACAGCACCATGCTCGTGACATATGGTAGAGGCGCCGGTCTCTCTTTTGGCTGTCTAGAGAGGCACGGTTCGACCCCCGGTCCTCACTAGTTTATGTGTTATTTCAAACCTCAACCTGACATTATTGCTGAAGGTGCGATCTTTGCGTTTATTATATAATATACTCTTTAATTCCGTTAATAATGTACCACATATGGGGTAGTTTATTTGCACAACATGCCTGGAGGCGTAAGCCTCTCAGGCTAATTTTGGGAAAAGTTCGACCCCAGTACTTTGGCTAACTGCACCAATGGTACGCCTCACGTTTAGGTTGTGATATAGTCATGGTTAGAAACCTCTTACTTCTCTGTTTCTTTCTTTTACAAGGTGTGACTTTATGTATTCCATGGTACAATGTGACAGCAAAATTGTTACACGACTGTGTTGAAGATATACTTGGTCATGTTTCTCCCCTTACTTTGATTTTTGAAAACAATGGCAAAACTTATTTTCTGGATGTATATTTGAATGCGGTACTGACTTTAACTACTTTTTCTGAAAATCATATTAGCAGTGGTGAAATCTTTGTTGTAGGGAACCCTGAAATTTGTCAGTATTTAGGAATAGTGCAAGGTAACAGAAAATCTTGGGTAACTGTTTCAACATATGATGGTTTGAAAGGAGCTATTTATGACGGAAGTGAGGTTTTACATTTGGGAAAACTAAATCAGAGTAAAAACTACATTTCACATTTCTTACCTGTCCACGAGGACCATTTGCCAACCGCCTACCAAAGAACATATGCACATTCAACCTTTAAGGAACATAGTAATATTGGGTTTCACAAGCATAATCAGGTTAAATATAAAATAAAACGAGGTGCGAATGACATTAAACTACCTCCTGGTTTTAATAATAGGCCGCGCATTCTGGAGTTATTGTTTGTTGTGGATTATCCACTTTATCACAAATTGACAATGAATCAAAGAAGCCTAAGCCAGCATTGTTTGCACTTGATCAATCTTGTAAATGCCCTGTATGCCCCTTTGAACATAAAAATTGCACTGATAAGTGTCCTCATTTGGTCTAATGGTAACCAAATACATGTTACTGATAATAGCCATCAGGTATTGAATGACTTTTTGCGCTATCGTAGAGAATTTCTGATCCAGGCGTTTCCGAATGATAATGCACTTTTACTTACTGCCACTACATTTAGCCGTGGAGTTGTTGGAGAGGCGTATCCCTATTCGATGTGTACATATGAACATTCTGGCGCAGTAATAAATGATGATATAGAAAATGAGGAATTAGTAACTGTAACTATAGCTCATGAATTAGGTCATACCTTTGGAATGCTACATGATGCGGGTTGTTCTCAGTGTGAATGTTGTTGCATTATGGGAGGATCAATAGGCTCTAATATACCCACCCAGTGGAGCCCCTGTAATTTAAAAGAATTAAATGATTCGTTAAGCCATAATATTGATTTGTGCCTTAGAAATATTCCAGTAAATACATATTCGAGTCCCGTCTGTGGTAATGGTTTTGTAGAACCCGGGGAGGAATGTGACATTGTTCATTCATGCTGCAATTCTTCCACATGTTTGTTGCACCTGAATGCTACCTGTGCAACAGGTAAGTGCTGTAATACTGAAACATGTCATCCTAAAATTCAAGGTGCAGTATGTCGTGCTGCAGTTACTGAATGTGACTTTGCAGAATATTGTGATGGTGTCTCGGAGTATTGTCCCGAAGACGTTTATAAAATGAATGGCATCCCTTGTAAGAAAGGGCAAGCATTCTGTTATCAAGGGTCATGTACAACACATACTGATCAATGTCGAAAATTGTGGGGTAGGTCTGCGAAAAACATGGATAGGGAATGTTATCAGAATAACGACCGTGCTAGTATAACTGGAAATTGTGGGTACGACTTTCTTTCTGATCGTTATACAAAATGCAGTGCGAAGGATTTACTTTGCGGAATACTACAATGTGGCCATCACAACAATACACTTCAATTTGGTATACATAGTTATGCTAGAGTAGGCAAAACGCTTAAGTATAGTACTGATGAAAGATGTACTACTGTTATTGTTGATTTAGGTGTAGACGTTGTTCAACCGGGGCTTGTGCATAATGGTGCTAAATGTGGGAAAAACAAAATGTGTTTACATCAAAAATGTGTTTCGGTTATATTAGTTCAAAACAAAACATGTCATTGTTATGGTGATGGCGTATGTAATAATAAACAACAATGCCATTGTAATGCTGGATTTGCTCCTCCATTCTGTAACACAACATTAAATAGTAGCGCGATAGATGATGCTCCTATAACTTCTAATGTTCGTGCAGTACCACAATTGTCTTTCTACGCAATTTTCCTAGGAATATCTCCTCTGATCCTAATAATGTATACGATTCGAAACTATTGCAGGAATACTCTGGGTAGTCGTGGCACTAATTCTCGTGCTGAGAACAATGAGTTAGGAAATTTTTCACAATCAGGCACATTCCCATTGCTACAGGATCAGGTTTCTGGTTTCCAGGCAGAAAGCCACCCACTACACATTATGCGACTTGTATAAATACCATAGTAATAACCCCTTGGTAGCCACTTCGGACTGCTTTTGGAGAAGTCGAGTAGCGAGGCAGCCAGCACGATTAAGGGTAAGAGGACCTAAAACTATCCTTAAGGATAACCCTAATAATAACTTTGTGTTATTTGTGTATTAATTGTCCATTTCCTTTATCATTAAGTTGCATGTATAGATGGCTCTTATTTTTAATTTAAGTTGATGTATTTTAATGTAAAATACTAAGTATATAGTAATAGCGAGGTACACCTGTATAGCAAGTTTGTCATTACGCTATCGGTTATCCTGAGTAAGCAGCAGTTAGAAATGTTAAAGTGATTTTTTTCGGAGTAACTTATTTTCTGTATAACAAATAAACCCTCCCCCTCACGGGATTAAGCATATGAATCCATGCGTCGATAACAACCCAAACTATAGAATGTAGTGTATCACGGTAGATACAGGTTAGAATATATCTGACACATCATGTATTGAAATTAAGTTATATGTCATAACATGAAATAAATTATGATATAAACTAGGAATACAGGAATATTCCGAAAACACGTTGTATTTTCAAGGAATTAGCCAATACATTCTTCTATGTTTTGTGTGTTAGTAACCATTTATGTAAAACCCGGCATAGTAATGACAAACCCCGAGAAAAATCCCTGCTTTTCTGAAATAAAATGCTTCTATAGATAGGTACGATGCCAAGCTGTTATTCACTAATGCTTTGGTACCACACCCCACTACATAAAATCTCACTGTGATATATTGTATAGAATTCATGACATAAGAGAACATCATCAATAAGATCAATCGATAAGATCGATACATGTGCCTTATGAACTATTGCAAAAACAATTCCAGTTTCTTAAAAAAATAATCTTAATCGGCAGAATATATTCACTGTTAACTGTCCCTATGATGCTTTGCCTATAACTGTTTATGTACCATAACTATGTATAGTTGCATAATATTTTTCATTAATGTTCATTTTGTTATGCTGTTATATATGCTCTGTGTACATGCGAGTAAACTGCCAACACGACAACTGCAGTAATAATAATGCTTGTAATGCTAATAATACCCATATTGCATTAAGCATGTGAATCGTAATGATACACTGTAATAACTACCTTATCTATGTCAGCAATATAAATTTAACCTTTAATGCAACCGCGAAAAAGTAGGAAAATTTCCAGCAAACTGTTTCTCTATTTATTACTAAATTACCACGAAGTTTTCAAAGTTGGCGAAGAACGCAAAACCGCAGCACTAAAAGTTAGCCGGAAATACGTAACCGATTTAACAGACACTAAAATGCAAATATCTGTCGCTAACCTTAGTCCAAACGATTAATATTTACCACTGTTGTTGCCTAGAAGTGGTAGCATAAAACAACTATAACAACGTATCGTTCATAATTACAGTTAATAATTGTAATAGCAGTCACACATTCAGTCATATAAACTACATCACTTTGTATACCCTTTGTTAAAATTGCTGAGAATTAAATGGTTTCACTCACCTCATACACACGCTTGGAAACAGTACACGGCCGGTATTATTTCACGACTTATTCTTCAATTGCCTTTGCACTATTAATAGTTTCCGCTTTCGCATATTTCCTTTACATTAATAATAATCATAATAATGATAATAACATTACTGGCAGTAATAAGCAGGCTTCCTTTTGTTTACAGTAACCAACATTTATCCCAACTTTCATTTGTTACTTATTTATCCATAAATAAATAAAAATTCATACTTCACTTTTTTATACAAAATGCATATTGTCACTCGTATGTATATTTTATAAGCAAATCTTTTGCAATTTTATAGTAGTACATTGTATCAGGTGGAATATTTTGGCATGAAAACAACGCTTATTATTAACACCGCACGTATTAATGGTCTACGCGTAGTTAATTTAATTAACACACTTTCTTTATAACAATTCTTTCCTTTATTTCAATATTTATACCCGCTGGAACTGCACGATTGTGAAATAGCATATTATGATCAAAGATTGCCTATATTAATGCTTCATTAATTGCACGGTCTACGGCTATAAATACATGTAAGCTTAACACTGGCCGTGGAAGAACTCATTACTTAGTTACGGCAGATTATTGGTTGCTTCACCATCTTTACGCATAATTCTTCTGTGAATGTTATCGTTTTTTTTTTAAACACGTTGCACTCTATAATCAAAAGTTTTGTACTCACTTCTTTAGATGCGCAGATGTTGCACTAGCAGTCCCAAATTGTTGTAAATAATTCTGCATAATTGTCTTTCGCTCGGCTGGCAGTCTTTCGTTGATGTGGACATCTGAATGCATTATCCACCACACTCCAACTCTGTTACCGGAAACTTGTTATCTTCCTTACTTCCTTTCCTGGTTTTGTAAAGTTCTCGGCAATCACATACAGTCTTCGCTGTGTTCCATGAATTTTACGTGGAATGCGATACTTTCATTATTACTTATGACTTATTAGACTATTGAATCATTCCCCCACCCTGATTGGATTATTTCTACTGCGCGTTATACTAGTTTTTCTTCGCATTGGAGTGATAGGCTTGTGTGATCTAATGTAAATATACTTTTCTCGTATTAAGTTCACCTTCTCCCCAAATTCCCGCAACTACAGTACAGTGTCGCGATCACCCATCCTGGCTACTTTTTGGAATAAGCTTGGTAGTGCATTTAACTGCAATATTTATAAATTCGCTCTATAATACAGATATACCTGTAATACTTCTTTTTCCACATTTCTCGCCAGAGTTTCTTGTGTTTTTCCCATGGCTCAGTGGCGATGTTACCGGTGCCCACATCCGTTGGCACAGCACACCTAGGATGTACTGTTTTAGTGTTACACAGAGTTTTCATATCAGGGAAAACCAGTTTATTCACACAGAAAAATACACAGTTAATCCGACGATTATATTATGTTATTAATATAGTTCATTTTGTTCTTATTTCAAGCATAAAGAGACTTAATTTTCTCTTCTCTTTCATTAATGCATTTTTGCTTCACCAAATATTGTATTTTTTTTTCTTTGCATTTTCTTTTTCGGATGAATTTTCTACCTTTTACCATCATTGCGTTGTATAAATTCCTTACCGCTCTGAATGTGATTAATAGCGCACTGTTTATTTTCATGCTTTGCTGTTTTCATTCATCATTTCGCCTTCTTTCTGTTATCTGGTCTTTTTACAGATATTTGTATCTCCAATAACCCTCCTATTTATAATTGCCTTTCTGCACACCGTCGGTATGGACGACACGTCAGGTAGAACAATGTGCATTGCTACTGGAGCAGCACTTCAACGGCTGCCAAATACCATTGCGTACCAAGTATCTATCCCTTTAAGTTTTCGAGTTCTTTGCCATTCATATCTCTATTATTTATTTGGACCATATTTTTAACATTTGATTTTTAGTTGTGCTGTGGCTTACCGATCTCTTAAGTTATGTTGGCAGGTTTACCACCTACATCGAACCAGTCGACGTCCAGGAGTTTCCAATGCTGAGGAGCATTCTACTAGCGGTGTTCTACTATTCACGACACCACCGGTAGCCGCCAGGCGCATACCACCCACACCTTTAGAGGCGATACCGGAAACCGAATCACTGTAAAATTTCTTTTGCAAATTGGTAATGTCAATTAGTTTTAAACATCTTCTTAATCTTCCTATTAGAGAGGATACCAGGTTTTTCACAGGAAGTGGACGCGCTCACTTCCTGTTATCCTGTTTACTTACCCGCTGTCACTACTCCTTGGGAAAATTTGTAGAATCCTTATCATGCAATGTCTTACACAAATTGCCAACTCACAGTTGAAATCTTTTTGTGACTTATATTGATTTCCCACTAAAATTAGGGTATGCCAGATTTACTTCTTTGCTATGATTACGACTTTATTCCTTGGGTGCTTCGTGAGAACCCCTCGGTGGTAAGGCTCGTTAAGTAATAAGTTACGATGATTACTTTCTACGATTGAGATGGCCGCAGGATTTTATACATTACCAACTTAGCGCATGACATTTTTTTTTTTTTAAGTGAATATCTTGTACCAAGTACCGCCCTAGACTACTCATTTTTACGCCCTTAATGCAAATTTAATTTTTGTCTTTAGTTTGCTTGCCGTTTGCATTGGACTTTGCTTGGATGATTACACCTATAGTATGCGTATTTTCTACTTTCTGTTTTTCTACCTGCAATTAAATTGCGAGTATACTTATAGTGGAATAATACTTTATACTCTATTTTAGAAACTTTATTCTGGGAGTTATAGTATTGTGAAATCTTTTCTACGTATGATTTTACTGTCATTAACCATTTATGTTGAGGTATATATACACTGACACAGCCTTCAAAGTATTTTCTGGTAATGTAATTTTTTTCTTACGCTTACATCAGCTTCTTGTGAGATACAACAGTTACAGCTTTGTAATTTTTTTTTTCTGGATGTGGTTGGCCACTTCTTGTTGTTGTCATTACGTTAAGCTTGGCTGTCAGCGTCATGGGATCATGTTGCTGTTATAAAGATATAATAATGTATGAATATTGAAATTTTATTGTTAATACGTAGGAGGGGTCAGAGGTCGTCTTATTAATTTTTTGGTATACAACCTCACTTCAAGGGTGTGTCGCATGACCCCCATGGGATTGGGGTTGTTCGTGTGATGTGCGATTAAAGAATGTTTGTTTGATTTCGGGGATTATCATGATATGATAATTAAGGGAGCTAATGAATTATTGGGGCATATGAGTTTTCTATCTGTCAGGGAAACCGCAGGGTCCTGTCAGGTAAAGAGCCCGGATTATATCTGAGCTATTTTGAAGTAATGTGTTTTTGGTACCAGAATATTTATTTTGAGGGTTTCGGCTTAACTACCTTGGTACGTCGCGAGACCCCTTGGTGGTTTAAGTCAGGGTAAGGAGTCAGTGGTTAAACTCCTTACCTCTTGTGGATATACCGTAAGGTCCCACAAGACGAGTTTTTGACAAGACATTAAAGAGAATGTCTTTCTTTGAGTTGTTATATGCGTGCACAAAGTCTTATTGAGTTTATTATTGTGTTTATAAGATCGCTCCTTTGTTGTAGTACTACGGAGTAATATTTGTGAGTTATGAGTGTCTCGAGACGTTTACATTGAGTTATTATTTTATGAATGTGTGAAATCGTGGATATGGCCACCACGACTGTGTGTTTGTGTGTAATACTGACTCTGACAGCTCCTCGTATATTTAATTGTACGATCCCTTATGAAAACTTTAATTATGTTGACAGCCCTAATCTTATTTCTATGTTCAGTTAATAATGACATTCACATCAATTTTTATATGTACTAGTGATTATATTCTCTGTATGACACATTAACTAAAATATTAATGTACATTCCGGATGCTTGATGTATTACGGCCTTTGGTTTATCTTGTAATTTAGTTATGTCTGATACGTTCAGACAGTATTTTACTGCAAGATCGTTCATAAATTCTTTTTATTACAATGCGATACTTTATTTTGCGACAGTCTTGGTTAGTCGTAAGGATGCGCGTCATTATTTTTACTGGCAATTGGTAATATATTATCTGATTTTGGCATAGTATATGGTCTGAATTATGAATTCTGCTCTTTCGTGAAGATGTACCGGTTGGAGCGGGACGCTGCTTCAACCCTACATTCCTCGCATTTTTCTTTTGGACGACATTTCTTCGATTAGTTTGAAAGGAGGATCTGTGGCAACTTAGTGTTCTCATACTAGTTTTAAGGTTTTGTTGTCTCAGTGCTATTTTTCAAAGGTTGGTTGTTGCTTACTACCTTTTGTGTACTTGTGCTTTTAATATAGCACATGCTTCATAGCTACTTTGTTCACTGTGGCATCCTTAAGACTACTCAACTGTATTTGTTACTATTATCAGGTACATTGCTCACGTTTATTGTAGTAATTGTGACTTACATAATTGCTCAAAGTGTAACTTTGCAACCATCAAATCTATGAGAGCCTTCTCCGATAGACCTATGTCCCCTAGTTTATATACCACTGTTACGTCACGTGTAACATTCGTCATTTGTTTTTCTCTATGTCAGTCACTTCTATTTGCTTCTTTAATCATTTACTCTGTTATTTGTTTTACTAACGGAAGTTTAATTTGGTTTAACAATTTCTCTTGTGCAGGTGAAACACATGTGGATTACACATAATTACAATGAAGTGTAGTGTGGCCCTCTGGCCTTACACGCTTTGCAATGGTAGCCTAATTGAAATTGTCCAAATTTAATATGGCTATATACTACTCCTTTGTTTCACATTGTTAGCCATTGGTATTTTAAACCTTTTTCGATAATTATCCACATAGGTTTCACCTCGTTTCTCTGAGTTTTTGGCTGTATATATTCAGTTACTCAGTTATTCTTTATTTTTACTCTAGACGCTAATTCCTGTTTGGCGTAGCACCTTCTCCGTTTTATTCCTGAATGATCCTATTACATCCTAATCAATTGTTTTTGTTATGTTGCCTTTGACCCAAGTCATCTCCTCCATATTCCAAGTAATCTATTCTCTTTTATTTTTTTGTTTCTGTTACACGACCTTATTTACACCGCCTGACACACCTGGAGCGCCTCGCGACCTGGAACTTCACGAACCTCCCTCCGTACTGCCTGGCTATCTTCGGGCGGGAGAGGTCCTGCCCGCCACTATCATCATGGGAACATCGCGAGGTCTTCTAGAGCCCTCAGGAGCCCTTGTGACCTGGTTTACTGTATCATGCTTCGCACGTCTACCATGGACTAACACGTGTGTTTGCTAACTGCATGATTGGCCTCTATATTGAAGGCACTTCGATGCTCAACGTATTGGTGCTCCGAAGAGTGTTGGTGTTCCCAAGTCTTGTTGGCATATTGATGTGCAGTCGAACTTTGTCATCGAACAGTTGTTGATGTGAGCGCAATACGTGCGCCTAGCGACAGCGCTTTGGACATAGCGAACATACAGTGCAGTACGTGATAGGTGCGTTCGGCAGCAGAACTCAGGGGACGTCTCCCTTTCCTTGTGGTGCGCTCGATGTGTTGTGTCACAGTGTCGGAACATGAACCTCGCTTAGGTGACCACTGGTGTTGTGTGGTTCATGGACGGTGTTTGTTTTACTTCATAGTGTAACATTCCCTACTTTTGTCCCATCCTTACTTTTTTTCAGGTGCTACTCTTATATCCTTATGCTTTTCTATTTGTATTCAATGTTTAATTATTATTGTGTAAGACTTTGGTACTGTTTCAGACTTTCTTTTTGTAATTTTTGTGATAACATTTATTGTACGTGCCTTCGCTCTGAGCGAGGTAGAAGTGTTGTCTTATTCCTCGGCGAGGGCGCCGAGTTTACCGGTGGGGCAAGTGTCACAAGTGCTGTCGAGAGGTGCAAGAAACACACAAACTTTGGACATTTATTGGGGATCATAGTAATTGGTTATTCTTGAGAAAATTACATATTTAAAATTTTCTTACTTTCTGGAGTTTCTCAACTCTTTGTGAATAACAGGAACTTTGTGGGTTTCCGCTTTCCATGGCACTCCTAGTGCTACCATGACATCAGCCTCCTATAGGATATCCCGTCACGTAGGACTTAGGTTAGTCATGTGTCTCTGGAAAGTTTACCGGATGTTCTAGAACATCCGCTTTCTGTAAGAAACCCCAGTCATGCAAGACTTTGGTACTGATCTTGCGTCTCTGGAAAGTTCTCCGGAAGTTCCAGAACCCAGACAGGCGACACACCATATTTGGTAAATCTGCGCCATTGTCTGGGGACCCCCGCTAGGCAGAATTGGCCTATATAATAGAGCTACTGGCCCATAGTGGGGTCTCTCTCTCGCTCTCGCTGACTCGCTGCTCGACCGGCTCAACGTACCCTCGGGGTCCGTGAAGCCGGGGGCTCTCGACTTCTCCGAAGCCACTCCGTAGACGGCTGCACCCACGACAGCACTACCACACCTGTCCAAAGGTAAGCCCCTTGTGGGACAACCCATATTAGCGAGTATGTAACTTGTTCATTACAATTGTGTTCCAAAGCCATCAATCATTACTGTCAATACTGTTATGCTTACGCTTCTATTGCCATAATAAAGTGGGTTATCTAGCAGCTTGCGAGTAATCTCTACCCCTGAAGATTCCTTCACAGTTACGTCCCTCGTCACAGCACCATGCTCGTGACAGTATAACTGTACCAAATAATGTAGCAATGGATAGGAATATGTTTGAGGCACTCAGAGGAATGTTGGAAAGTTTAACAGAAGACAATGAAAGTTTTAGAAAAGAGATGAGGAATGACTATGAAAGTTTAAGTAAAAAGATAGATGACAGGAATCAAAGTTTAAGTGAAAGTTTAAGTAAAAAGATAGATGATAACAATCAAAGTTTAAGAAGGATAGAAGAAAAGTTAGAAAATAAGGTTCAGAGGTTAGAGGTAGGCCAAATAGAACTAGGGAAGAAGTTAGAGAATCAACAACAGGCGTTAGATAATGTGAGGAAGGAAGTTAGTCAGGAGATAGAGAATTCTGAAAAAAAAATTGTTAAATTAGTTACGGAAAAATCAGATAGTGAAAACAGAAAACTGAGGGAGGAAATAGCACAGAAATTAAACAAAGTGAGAGAAACAGCTAGAAAAGAATTAGAAGAAACTAGAATTAGATTAGAAGTATCAGAAAGGGAAAGTAGAAGGCAGACGAGGAATGTGGAGGAAACCATAAATCAAATTAATGAGGTAGCAATAGAGATCACGGTGACGAAAGAAACTGAAGTTTCCAATCTAGTTAGTGAAAGGTCAGATAGTGAAAACAGAAAACAGATGGGGGAAATAGCACAGAAATCAGACAAAGAAAGAGAAGTGACTAGAAAAAGGTTAGAAGAAACTAGGAGTAGCTTGGAAGTATCAGAATGGGAAAATAGAAAACCGACGATGTATTTGGAGGAAACCAAAAATCAAACGAATGAGGTAGTAATAGAAATCACGGTGACAAAGGAAACATTGAAAAGCATTCAAAATCCAGGGATAAACGAAAGAGAAATATTAAAATATTTCGGGCAAGGGGCACGGTTCCATCAGAATATGTGTAGAAGAGATAGGACAAGATATCGATGTACAATACCTAAGCTAGATATGGAAAAATCATGGGGATGTAGAAATAATAAGTCCTATGCACATGGGAAAGTCCGCCAAATGCATTTTTTAAGTAGATTGTGGGATGATGAATTTTCTTGTAACTGGTGGGAACTTAGGCTAAAATATTTAAGACTACCATAACAGATTGTAAAATGAGAAGAAACACAACATTGGTAAAATGTATATGTTAAGTATAAAAAGTGTGGTGTAAAATTTATAGGTTATATAGGTTAAATATAAACATTGTAGTGGCAGTGCAGTGAAACTTAACACTAAAAAGTGAAAAAAATTATTAATGAAAATCAGAACAATGAAAGACTTTTGAAAAGAATATTTATATAGAATCCGGAAGAAGAATTTAGAAATGTTGTAAAAATATATATTATTAATAATGTACAATGGTTTAGACATGGCAGTGTATATTTTTGAATTGTTCGAAGTGTAACAATAATATGAATTAATTTTAAGTAGATCAGATGGAGAAAAAGAGAGAGATGATGTAGATTGAAATATTTTCCGAGTAATATTTAAAAGTTGAAAATTGCAGATCAGAGTGTTGATAAATACTAAATGAACTAGTGTTATGTAACCATGTGAACAATTTTTATGAAATGTCATGCAAAATTAATGTTGTGAAAAGAAATTGTAAAACGAATTGGAAGTTGCTGACAAAGGTCTAATATTTTGCGTTATATTCGGGCAAGACATATATATTATTTCATTATGGGATAAAAAAATAATATCTATTGGGGCATTTGATACCGAAATTAAGGTTTGCCATAAGTAAAGAATCATGATGGATGTCAAAGAAATGTTGGTTCTTTTGTCACAATACGTGCAAGGCCAGTTGAATTGGGGGCAAAGTTGTTATAACAAAAGCAATGTAAGAAACGGTGTCCTTAGCAGATTTTCAAAGGGGCTCGCTTGACTTGCTGAATAGGGTGTTCTTTGGATCATTCATAATGGCGACAAAACAGCCAAAAAGGGATCTTTGGTTGAAAAGGAGTTTTCAGAGTGAAAGTGATACACCCACGCGCATCTGTGGTCATTCAGAACAGCCTTCGGCGTCAGGCCGATGAGAGCGGTCCGAGGCGTGAGGGCGATTAGGGGCAGTCCTCTTGTTCTGTCTTGGATATTTGTCGGTTCATATATACGTGAGGAACGAATAAAGTTTATCGAGTAATAAACATTCTGCCGTCAGTAACTCTAAACAGAGATTGGTAACCCTTGGTCGGCAACTTCAATTTCGATGTTCTAAAAAAAAGAAGCAGTGAATAAATAAGTTGGAAACGGGCATTCCAGTGTCATTAAATATCCTTCTCACACACATCCACGCACACCCTGTGAGAAACCTCATTGTTTTAACCTGAGCTAAACAAAAGTGCTTCAAACTGTATTGTCAAGTGGTACATACATTGTTGCTTCAAATTGGCGTCCCAACGTGGAGCTTGTGTGCACCCATAAACATTATTGCTTCAAATTGGCGTCCCAACGTGGAATTGTGTGCCACCCATAAACGTTATTGTATCAGGAGGATGTATTTACTTTGCTTTCTTATTAATTTTAATAAATTGTTCATCATAATAATAGCTACTCATTCTGATAACTCTCAAAGTATAAATTATTTAATGGACCCATAATTATCACTTCCGGTGATAGTGACATAAAACTGTAGGGTGAGTAAGGAAGAAATAAACAAACTAGTGTGCTGACGGCGCTGTCAATAGCTATGATCATATCAGCGCCAGAATTTTACTCCCCAGGAGTTCCCTTACATGTCAGTGAAACTACAGACATGGGGCTGTCGGCTTTATAGGCATTTGGATACCATGGACTGTAACCTGGGAATGAGTGGGCCAGCGCTTAACCAACAGTCCTTCAACTGAGTCATAGGGAAAGAGGTGAAAGATAAATACTCGTAAAATATCTTTCTGCTTGCAATAGAGGTGTAATACTAAAATAAATGTTGACATGTCGTTAATATCACAAGTACAAAATATTATTTCACATACAAATGCCTATATTTTTATGTCCTCTGTACTTATCTATGACAGACAACATAAGAACTGAAATATTCGGAAGAGAAACTCTGCAACCTACTGCCATGTTCTACAACTTTAATTAGATTACGTGTGGACAACAGCGTAGTGGTGTCTGTTTCATTTTTTTTTAATTTACGTCCTACAACCTTAAGTCATATCGGACGATGAATGGAATTGGTGAAATGATGCTCAAATGAGTCCGGGGTCCTTGGAGCTTAGAGCTACCTGACATTCCTCTTAAAGGATAAGGGAAAACTCAGGGAAAAACCTTATCCAGGTAACTCACCCTGACCGAGATTCGAACTCGGGACCTCTTGAACGTGAGGCAGACATGCTACCACCACGCTACCGAGGTGGGCGTCTCTTTCAATGGCCCACTATAACGGACATATGTACAGTCGCGCTGCTGGAACGGTTACCATGGCTTTAGCTTTAAAAGAAACCTCTCAGATAACGCACACCGCCCGCCTCGGTAGCGTGGTGGTAGCATGTCTGCCTCACGCTCAAGAGGTCCCGAGTTCGAACCTCAGTCAGGGTGAGTTACCTGGATAAGTTTTTTCCGGGGTTTTCCCGTATCCTGAAAGACGAATGTTGGGTAACTCTAAGCTCTATGGACCCCGGGCTCAATTAAGCACCATTTCACCCGTTCATTCACCGTCCGATATGACTTAACGTTGGAGGACGTAAATTACAACAAAAAAGGAGAACGCACTGATTATTCCTATAAGAGTGAGAGGGGTACTGACGTACCCCTCGTTCGTCTGCTAAGCACCAATGAACGCATCACTTCAACCAATGGAATTTGCAGGAATCACAAATGACAAATAGATGTTTACTCCACGAGGAGTAATCAGTGCGTTATCTGAGAGGTATCTATTACCAAAGATTAATACATGCTAACCGTTCGAGCAGCGCCAGAATACATAAATGCACAAGAAAGGAGTTTCATGTTACAGTATTGCATCACATACATGCCGTAATCCCAACGGGAATTCCCTTTCGATTTGTTACTCCTGTCCTTTCTAGTAAGACGTGGCCAGGAATGCCTAGCTCTAACGATGAGTTGAGTTACCTGACATTGTTGTCACCAAGATGCCGAAAGTAAAATGTTGAACTTTTTTTATTGTTCTGTTTGTGAAATAGTTCTCGAGCACATTCAGCGCAGAGGGAAGGTTCTTTCTTTTTTTCATTTATATCCCGCCTTTAACTGCAATGGTCATATCGGCGGCCGTTTGTAACGGTTCCCCTTGGTCATAAACATAAACTCGCTTAATATACGTTATTTCAAAATATTAGTAGGTTAGCATTAGATATTCTATACTGGTTATTTTGCATGGAAAGGAAATACACAGCTATTACAGAAAAACACATTATAATAGATAAGGCATGTGTGTGTGTGTGTGTGTGTGTGTGTGTGTGTGTGTGTGTGTGTGTGTGTGTGTGTGTGTGTGTATGTGTGTGTTTTCTCAAACTTGAGGTACCTCATACTTCTGTTTCTCCGTTCATCTACATTTCTAGTCCATCATACTGTTACGTGTATAGGCTGAATTAGATTTGGAAATTTCGGTATTCTGTAAAGGGTATTGATCCTAACAGAAATGTATGTCAAACGTAAATTCCGCTGACTGGCAGTCTGTTGGCATAAGGAAATAATTCACAGGTGACCCAGGCTGGTTCTGCTGATCAAGAGGAAGAACGGTTAAGTAGGTAACAGGCTTAAACATTTCCTCAATAACGCAAAAATGCATGATGCAAAATTTATAGTTAGTGGGAATCGCTGAATTGACTTTTTGTAGAACCGCTATTTAAGCCTGGTAAAGTTAGCCCTCAGTGTGAAACGTCGTAGGGATGCCAGAGGGGACTCTATGTCGGCTTATCTGACAGTGTTTCTACGAATACCATAACCCCCGCCGGACTCAGCAGATTATACTTCTTCGGACCAGCCATACACCCAACACATCACCAATGGTAAGATCTTATTAAATTATTATGTCACCAAGTATTACTAAAGCACCCCTGGTCTCTTCTAGACTCAGGAAATACTCTGTATAATTACTAGATTTCTTTAAATAGAGTTAGTCAGTTTAAGTTGATTTAATGTTTTATTTTGCTCTACCATCCCTATAGCTACACTCCCAGTTGTAGATTAGGTTTGTAAGTCTTTCCTCCCCCTTACAATCCTGGTATGCAACAATGTGGTGTTCGGCACCGGGTTTCGAATCCTGTATTTGGTACCTCTCGTAATTCCTATCAACACCCACACCTTCGTGCAACAATGTGGTCTCGGCCCCGGGTTTCGAATCCTATACCTTGGTACCTCTCGTAATTCCTACCAACACCCCTACCTTCACACAGCCTGTGGCGGAGGCTGCCGGTTTCTACCACCCTTAAGGTCAGAAATATGGTTTCGATCCTTGTACCTCCAAACCCCCCTACCTTCATGTAATAGTATGGCAAAGTACCAGGGTGTTCCATTTTGCAATAGATAAATAACGATTTTCATACCTCAAATTCTCTTAAGTTTGCTTGAATTTTATTGCTACTTTTATTAAATATATTATTTTCAAGTTTAATCATAATAGTATCTTAACTACCCTCCCAACCCACCCTAACGGATTTTAGATTATTTTACAAGTGTGAAATCAGTTTTATTGTAATTCACAAATAATTCTTGTTATTATAATTTTGTCACACATAGAATTTCCAATAGCAGACATAATAAATGTCAAACACTGTTTTTATGCTTTCCTACTTGAAATTTTTTTTTCTGCAAACTCAAAGATTAGACATTTTGTTCTGTTTGTTCATTGATTTCAGGTTGAAATTGTGATAATGATGCAATCTTTTTGTGTTATGAATACAGATTATTAATACATGTTTTTTTCAGGATTATTGCTTTTGCATTTTCTTGTCATAATACAATGATTATCTGTTTTATATTGGCATATGTGTTGTGTGTATTTGATGTTTTGTGCTGTGGGCTGATTTCATTGACTTTTGTAAGCTCTCCTAAGTTATTGGCTAATTACTTAACTGTTCCACACATTCCTGACAAACGAAGAAGTTTAAGTATAGGAGATTTAACTGCATGTTCCTTTGATATACAAACTCCACCAATCCTCTCAAATTTAGCTTCTAAGTCGACAATAAATCACGAAATAATGAATTCTACAGTTCCACAGAAGAGTTCTTTAACCCGGAAGAACGTAAACAATAAATCTCCATTGTCTTTAGAAATTTCGTTCACACGTCCAGCTATTGACCCAGGAATCTTTGAAGGTCGATTAGAACAGGACATTTTTGCTTACTTGTACGACTTTGACTATGCTTAATTCTCTAAAATCTGATTATGCTTAATTTTAGCCGCGTATTCCCCATCATTATTCTGTGTAACTCACTCACACACTTGCTAATTTTGAACTTTTTGAAAATGTAGCTTAATTTTGTTTGAACCAAGTATTCTAATGTTAACTCCACAGGTGTTGTCGTGTTCCCTCAGTTACTTAAAAATCTTTCTGGCATCATTAATATATGTGATTTTATGTGGTTTTTTACAAGTTTCTTTTAATGTTTCCGAACTTAAAGGTTCAGTGCAAATGTTACTAATCACACTGTTTTATATCATGTGTAAGCTATCTGTTGTCTATTTACATCATTTTAAAGGTGATATTCAATTTAAATAACGATTGAGATAAATCCAGATCAGTACAATTGATAGAGCCACTTTAAATAATGTTTGATTTTTTTATAATTTCGCAACATAGATATAAATTATGAATTTCATTGATAATGAAGTATTGCTTCTGGTTTCACTGAAACATATTTTTATAAATTTTGTTTCAAGATGATATTTTCGGTCACCTTGTTTCCATTTGCATCCCCTTAAGGCATTACTGCCATATAGTGATCATTTTCGACTGTATGACTACTTCCTATACCACTAAGTGTACGTCATGTATGTTTAAATGTCATTTATTTTGCTGTAATGCTTGTTGAGGCAAGGACTATCAGGAACCATGTGTATTTGTGTGATTTAGGAGAGAATGTGAACTGACGACTAATATATTTTTATAGTGTTGCTGATACCAACTCTTAGATTCAGTCGCGAGACATCTTAAGAGCGTATCTAGCACTTAGATATTGCGCGCTTATGATATATTTTGTTCGTATATAATGTAGGATGGAGTTCCCTACCTTTAGTTTGCCAGGCAGTAAAGCCTGATGTTAGTA
The DNA here is from genome assembly GCA_030765055.1 of Mantis religiosa. Taxonomy (NCBI): domain Eukaryota; kingdom Metazoa; phylum Arthropoda; class Insecta; order Mantodea; family Mantidae; genus Mantis; species Mantis religiosa. The sequence continues at coordinate 188,546,458 of CM060952.1, read as the reverse complement.
AAGCGATACTAGGATAAGGGTTAAAAATCGCGAGATTCCCCCTAGTATAGCGATTAACTTTGCCTTCCATAAGTCAGATTAGCTGCGAAGCCCTGATTATGGAGGTTGGCATATCAGTTATGTTGATTAAGAGATATATTGAGATATTAATGATGAAGAGATATTATAATGCTGAAGACGTATTACTGATGCATCGTGAGATTTTAGCACGAGGATGTGCTTCTTTTTGTTGACTAGAGTGTGTGCGTGTGTATGTGTAAATGTGTGTCTACTGTACAGTAAGTGGGTCAGAGTAATTTTCCTGATATTATATATATTAAAGTAAGTCATACCGTTTGTTAATGATCACATTAATTTAATTTCCCCTCTCTAAGTTTTGTCCATGCTTAATATTTACGTGAAAACTCGTTATTCTAATTGCATCACTTTAGTGTAAATTGTTTATGCCTACACACATAAGAAATAAAACCACAACAAATTCAATATAGTTTTCAACTACTTTTACAATAATTTGTTTAAATTCTCACTCAATAAGATGATTCTATGATTAATCCAAATTTCTAGAATTCATAACAATCCACACAAAAAATAATCAAATTTCAAAAAGTGTCGGTAATATCCCTAATGGCCAAGGGCCGTGAAATCAACACAGTGGTACGTTGTTTTCATAAAAAGAGAGAAAAAAAAAAAGCTCTATAGAATTAATAACTATGATCTGATTCTATGACCAATCTAATTTCCCGGAAAAGCCCATAATACTTCAGAAAAAAAAATAAAACAAAAGACAAAGAATACATAAAATTATTAAAAGTGTGCCCTGAATTAATATTTAGTACCTATAATTCTCACTTAATGAATGGCTTTACATGAAATTTAAATTCTGCGTTACGCTCTTGCGAAACAGGAATCAATTCTTTTCGTAGTTACACATATGAATGTTTACCTCACCCACTCATGTTAAGCAATTCCAAACCTCTGGAACGCATTATACCTTCCACAAATTTATAACTAACGAATCCCCACACTCAAAATACAGAGAAAAATGTTCGTTTACCCTCACATGTAACTCCATTTACAACACTCGATGTGCTTAATCTGACTCAAAAAAAATTTGTTTGTCTCTTGATTATAAATTATCTTTCTAAATCTATAATCACAATGGGTGGTATTTCACTGACCTGATTTGGACCAGCTAGCATGTTATTTTATTCTATACAAACAAAATAATACAGATTAAGTTCAATAAAATAGCACGCGACGTATTAAGATGACATTCACCCATTAAACGATGGAAAACGATTTAACTCACTGTCACTTTACTGCATTTTTTCCCTCCCAAAATTATAAATACGTAGAACTGACCCACAAATATAATAATTACGTATCTGTACACGCTAGTACGCGGTGCTCAGGAAATGGCACACTGCCGACTTTCATAGGCCAGCAAAAACTAAAATACTGACGTTGCGATTACACTGTGAAATATGCAACTTTGCAAGCTAAACGTTGACCGACAGGAAAGACAGACGTGTTCACGCTAAAGAACAAACTTCCATCGTGGATAAGTCCCGTGATTCATATCTAACACATTATTTATATTTTCAAGCAATACAACGTTATAATCACAGTTTCTGAATAGGTATTATATCTAACACGTATTAATATTATTTTCAGCAAAAAGCCCCTTCCTTCATCCGTTATTATAGACAGCTAATTCCTTTCTAAATCATCACTCGTATGAATGATTATTTGGTTATACTCATTACTTCCTGTTACTATAAACTTTTAGCAATGTCTCGGCAAATGGATTCCCCAGCCCTTAGTAACCCCACCAATCCTCCTAGGGAACATTCGCCAGTATGACAAGGCACACATTCAGCCCTTTTCTTACTCCCTCCCCTCCGAGAAATAAAAAAATATTAATAACAACAACTACACCAGCGGTACACCGTGTTTTTTTTTTATTATAAATCATGTCAATGTGACCTTATATTCTCTATGCTTAAAAGTTATAAGTTATGATCGTTGTGACCAAATGCTTAGGATTTGTGAAGATAATGTATGCTTGTAGTACCCTTTGACCTTAAGAACAACCGCGAGGTGTTCTTAGAGGCTATTTCTAAGTGTTTATAGATTCTAGTAATAATGTGTTCTGTTCCGAATACATCGCAAGATTTTCGGAGACAGTTTTAGTGAATATATATGCATATACGATGGTATCTTCAAGTTTCAAGCTTTCAAGCTATAAGAGTTTTTTGTATGAGCGACAGAGGGTACATCCTTTGGTGTTCGCGAGACCCTTAGGTTGTGTATGCCTCTCATGGTGATTTGATATAGATAAAGCTGTTATAAAAGGGTTCTTTCACGCAAGTGATTTTCCCTATAAACATTGCCAATTTAAAGCTTATAATTACTGATCAGTTTAAATAAAGAAGTTGTGAAGACAAAATAGCATTAATGTTTAAGTATGAGTGATGACTGCGCAGTATGTATGTGAAGTTTTGTGCTATGGAGGAAAGGGCCCCCTTCATTAGCTTATAATAAAGTATGATTGTGATAGTGTAACTGAATAGAGATAACCACAAATCCTAAGATCATATAAGAAATTGTATTAGCTATGATGATTGAAGACCAAACTCAATAAACGACTCAAATCATGTGATAAGAAAAGCACAGATTTTTTTTTTTAACTAAGGTGTTACCTAAGGTTCTAAATCATAGAATTAAGCCACGTTTCCCCAATTCTCCTTTAAGTATTGATAAAGAAATCCATGACTTATATTTAGTTTTTATCAAAGTAGACTGATCAACTTGATGTAATTATCGGGGTATGCTATTCTTAGGGTACTTCCTCTTACACCTGTCAGTTTCTCCAACATTTATTGAATTCAGTGGGCAGCACATAGCTCAAATACTTCCTTTGACAATATTCATTATGGATCTGAGACATGACCAATGACCAAGATTAAACTAATCGTTATATTAAGTTCTGTTTACAGGTTACAGCACGATGAGATCTACAACCTACAAACCCCCTCCCCTGTCTGTTGCTATCACTCATAATTACCATGCTATAAAAGCATGCCTAAATTTGTTAGGGAATAATAAACAAGGGAAGACTTAATTATTGTCAATCAACATTTCATTTATAAGACAACCCAACGCACTATAATTTAACACTTGTTTTTAACATCCAGTGACAGTAGAGTACATCATATCTCCGGATAATAAGATCGATATTATTTATCGATATCTTTGATCACACCTTTTGTTTGCGAAAAGAAGAAAAGAAACATTATACCTCTTGTTTAAACAATCAGTGCTAAACCAGCAAATGTCAGAGTTACTTTTGCTATATTTATGTAAAAAGATAAAGTTATAGGATATCCTTATAGATTGTAAGATGATTGTATCAATGTGACCTCAATTACCATGTATTATGAAGGTATGTTATGTAACTCTAGAAACAATCACTTCAGTAGCATCAAGATTTATTGTAACAAAATAGAAAGACATGGTTAACTCTGATATTTGACTGATTGTATGACAACAGTAGACATTTGTTAGGCGTAGGTCTAATCCAGTATATAAATGCTATTATGGCAAGTCATTAGACATGATTTTTGTAAATAATGCCCTATAATTTATAACAAGTACTATTCTTTAAACGAACTCCATTTTTCTTTAGCTAAATTGTTATCATTATTACTACTAATTATGTATAATTCAATTGTATAATGGTCTTATGAAGAGTACTTGTAATTTATTCCAAGTTTATCACTAATGTGTGAACAACCATACTTAAGTGGAACATCTATGCAGTTTTCATAGGTTATTTACTTATGTTATTCAGCCATAAGGCAAACATAAAATTTCATTTTTTTTGGACTCTATAAACTTTAACCAAATTTATTTTTCCTTCTACCTCTAAAAATGGTTCCACATAAATTCCATACATGTTCCATTTATGTTAATTATATATAACCATAATTTGTAAATAGATATAAGAAATATTCATTTGGTAATGTGATACCTGAAAATCCCTTTCATTTAATTACATTCCCGTGAACTTTAACCCATCCTCACCCCATAGAAATATTCTTGTGCATCAATCCTAACTCTGGATCATTTGTTTTCTGTTGCGGCATGGATGAACAAACACGTCGAAGCACCAGGAAACACCACCACAATAAGGAGAAAGCAGAGGAGACACCTGGGTCCCTAGCAGTTACTCTTTCCTGGGAGAACCAAAGCACCCCAGATGACCAAGTATCACATCAGGAGTGGCACACAAGACTACTCGCGTCTGGAAAGGCACTTAATCTTTCCAGAGGACCTCCTCAACTTCATGGACTCATGGCTTTCGCTGTGAAACCCTGGGTAAAAGCCAAAGCAACTCTACCCAGCAAACTTTTACAGTGGCTCAAATACAATAACTTATAAGTCACTCTTACGTGTTCTCACCTGCAAGAACTCAGACCCAGCTGAGGTAGGCGAGTGTAAGCTAAGCGGACTATTTAAAAAATCATAAACTCCACTTTCGAACTTTTCATCGGCTCTTCAGTACAGACCTTTCCAAGCATTACCAAGGAGCACCGTACGCTTGAACACGATATCATATAAACAGTAAGCCACAACCGAGGTTCTTCATCAGCTTCCCTGTTCTAAAAGACTAAGTACAGACTATCAAACTGGAGCAGGAACCACATTAAACTCTTTTCTCTTTGAAGTTTACATTACTTGTAATAGCTAGGGCCTTGTTAGACAAACTTAAAGTAGTAATTACAACCCTTCAGTGATCAAGTGTTGTGAAGTGTCTCCCAAAACTATAAACTCATAGTGGTGGAACAGTGTGTTTCTATGGAACTATGGACTTCATTCAGCGTGGGATACTTCGAAACCAACCCGTATCTACTCATTCCCATTTTCCTGTCCTCTGATTTTCTTTTTCAGGTGTTACAATTATGACTTTTCAAAAAAAAATGTGTACATGTAAACGTTTGTAAGCTCTATTTGCCTATGAAGTGTAAATTATTATTGTATGTATTTAAAACTTTTTTTTGTTACCAGTCGTTTGGATTTGCTGAGGGCAGCAAAATCTAGGCGACGGGGATGTGTTACGTGTATAGGCTGAATTAGATTTGGAAATTTCGGTATTCTGTAAAGGGTATTGATCCTAACAGAAATGTATGTCAAACGTAAATTCCGCTGACTGGCAGTCTGTTGGCATAAGGAAATAATTCACAGGTGACCCAGGCTGGTTCTGCTGATCAAGAGGAAGAACGGTTAAGTAGGTAACAGGCTTAAACATTTCCTCAATAACGCAAAAATGCATGATGCAAAATTTATAGTTAGTGGGAATCGCTGAATTGACTTTTTGTAGAACCGCTATTTAAGCCTGGTAAAGTTAGCCCTCAGTGTGAAACGTCGTAGGGATGCCAGAGGGGACTCTATGTCGGCTTATCTGACAGTGTTTCTACGAATACCATAACCCCCGCCGGACTCAGCAGATTATACTTCTTCGGACCAGCCATACACCCAACACATCACCAATGGTAAGATCTTATTAAATTATTATGTCACCAAGTATTACTAAAGCACCCCTGGTCTCTTCTAGACTCAGGAAATACTCTGTATAATTACTAGATTTCTTTAAATAGAGTTAGTCAGTTTAAGTTGATTTAATGTTTTATTTTGCTCTACCATCCCTATAGCTACACTCCCAGTTGTAGATTAGGTTTGTAAGTCTTTCCTCCCCCTTACAATCCTGGTATGCAGCAATACACTTCTTATTTTATATATCTTCTAATCCATCATACACTTCTTATTTTATATATATAAAATAAGAAGTGTATGATGGACTAGAAATGTAGATGCACGGAGAAACAGAAGTATGAGGTACCTCAAGTTTGAGAACACAGGTCGTTCGGCTTTCTTCATAACAAGTCCACCCCTAGGAAAACAATACCTGAGAACCATGTAGAGGGCCGGTCTGCTGCTTTGTTCTCTCTTTCACGCCAATACGTACGTGATCGATACAATAGAGTCGTAGATTATCCGAATTCCTAAATTTTCGCAGCGCACGTGCTTCGGAATTAAGTAAGTGGACCCTGTGGGAAACTCTCTATCAACGTTCGCTCATGCGCACTTACAAAATTCGTACGATGGTTAAAACTCGAAGTTGAAACCAACCAATTACAGTTTAGAACTTCCACACGTGATTCACACAAAAATTCAAAATGTAACGAAAGAGGGGGAAATCCAGCAGATAGTGGATCCGTGATTTGGATAACTGAGACTCTCTGTCGGTCGGACGCAGTGGAATCATGTCGTGCATACCAGTGCGGTAGGAATACACTGAATACATAACACATGTAAAGAACTCTATCGTTACTGCCAAACACAACACACGAGTCAACAATCAGCGATTTTCCAGGTGGCGAGTGAGGTATCTAATTACAGTAGTGAATAAATCTATCATGGAACAGTCGAAGTGTTTTCTTCACTAATCAAACCACATCCAGTCAGGACGTATTCCAAAGAAGAGACTCCATGTAGAGCGAACCCTAATGAAATAACCCGACCTGTCCAGTAAACCTGCCCCATCCGTAAGCATCACCCGTCACCTTCCTTATTTTATGAGGTGTTGAGTACTGGGAGGACTCAACCAGGTTCCTAACGGGCAAGGACCGCCTCAAGTTCTTCTTTGGAACATATCGAAGGTGTTAACTCGTATTTGTTGGGTTTTAGTCATTAGATCACGCACACATTCACACTTTCATTCATACTTCCAGACTCTGGGGAATATGGGGAATTATCCTGGTCGGAGAAAAATCCCCACCTCCGCCGCCGGGAATCGAACCCGGGACCCTTAGTACGGCAGGTGCTCCACCGACTGAGCTACGTGGCCAGCTGTGGAAAGTTTCTATACCTTCATTCTTGTGGAAAATAGTGAAAATACGCCTCGAGCTTCTCTTCCTCTACGAAGGAAACAGGACCCACTACTCCGATTATAAATCTTACAAGATAATTTTATTTTGCTAGGTGTGCATTTTTGTTTATGTGTATTTCCTTTACTTAAAGTGAAAGTCACCAATAGTCTTCCAACTTATCATGTGTTGATAATGGTGAATGGTTTAAACACATTTTATTACATTTGATTTACTATGAAACGTTATATAACTACTTTGAGTGCTTTAAAAACAATTTTAGAATATTTTTAAATTTAGTTTCAATTTTAATGCATACAAATGCCTGAAAATAAATATGTATCGATAAATTATTTTACTATTTTCAGTGGATTTAGACATCATGACAAATAACTCATTATGTGTTACAAACAGATCATGAACAAATGAAATGTGATTCAATAATGAGCTCATTTAGCGAAACTACAAAATAATGGATATTCATTATTCTTGATTTACATAAATTCTAATATTATCACTCAGCAATTAATAGGTGTAGTATGTCATGCATTATGTGCATCAAAAAATTACTAAAATCTAGCATGTACAGTTAATATGAATTTCCAAATGATTTAATCCCCTAATTCTCCATAGTATATCCATACTGTTTAAATGAACGTTAGTCTTCTATCTACATATGTTAATCGTGAAAAATACCCACCTTAAAATGATCTAAGTTACGGAATGTTATTTGAATTGTAGGACAAATGAAGAAATGTTCAGGCACTTTTTGCCACATTCTCCGCAAATCTTAAACATATAAGAAATATTTAGGGACTGGAAGGAAGATTTATTTTACACATACGTCATTCTTCAATGAGCCCTACAATTACACGTTCGATGAGTCTTTGTTTACCTGATATTGTTCCTTAATGAAGAAAATCACTGGACAAAGTCAATTAGTTAATACTACCCAGCAAAACAAAAATCTTTATTCATATCTCTGCGAAAATAGTAGGTAATTCTTAAGGAAAAAGGTGCACTAATTTTGAAATTCGCCACAGAAATTTCTTCTTATATGGAGTGGAAAACAGGTTCTCATCTACGAGGTTTCAAATCAGATATCTTGTTACATTTATTATTGTATATATGCTGTAGGTATGAATGGTGAATTCTTTTAAAGTTAATTTCCATCCTCCAACGTTAAGTCATATCGGAGGAAGAATGAAATGGTTGAAATGATGGTCAAATAACTCCAGGGCCCCTAGAGCTTAGACTTCCTAATATTCATCTTTTAGGATCAGGGAAACTCTCGGAGAAACCTGGGACAGGAATTCGTTATCCGTAGTTAATTTGTCTCCATCTTAATCAGTCACACGTTCGGGCACAATTTGGTGCGGGATTTCTATCTCTAAGATGGGGTGCACGTTGACTTTTCGAAGACCCACGTCGAGAAGCCAGATATAACAGGGTTAATTCGTTGTATTTTGAGTTGTTTCTTGATGATTGTGTTTGATTAAATAAGAGTCATGAGAATCTTGGTTTCAGGCGTGGTTCGGAATAAAGTTTCGGAGAATTCAAATTTTGTAACTATTTAATTGTATTATTTAGATTACATTTTACTTGAACTTCCTTTCCCAGTCACTTCCAACATATCGATAAATTCTTACTTTGTTATTTTTAAGCAGTTCCAACTATTACAGAAATGTTCTTGATCCTGCTCCACTATTCACCACACTCACCATTACAACAAATCTCTACCAAGATTATTGATTTTTCGTAACTATTGTTACTCCTCTCTTAATTTTGTGATTGGCTGATTTAATTCCACGTCACAACATTGCGTCATACAATTATTACTTCAGCCAATCACAAATTACACATATTTTACATATTTAAATTATTAAATATATTTACATAATCATTTTTATAAATTTATAACCTTTTCATACCTTTTCTAAATATAACTCAAAACTACTGTTACAAACCTTATCCAGGTTACTTCTCATGACCGAGATTCTAACTCGGGACTTCTTGGACATGCAACCATTATGGTGAATTAAGATTATTTCAGAATTCTGTTTTACATGCATGCAATAATATCCTGACTATATATTTAAGTGGAACACCTGTACTTAGAAGAGCTTGGAACCATGTGATTGTCATTTGTCCTCCTGTCTTCTTACCCTCACACTAAACTAACAATAATGTCCTGATAAAACCACTTCCCTTCTTCATCACTAACATCACCCACATTTTCCAGAAAAAGGTCTAAATATGAATAGAGAAAATGAATTTTCAAAGACATTCTACACCCATGTCTTTGTAGCATTTCAAAACTTTTGAGACCTAAGTTTTATAGTCTATTTATTTCCTGTGTGTGTTTTAAGATAACTATGCAAAATTCTTGTAAATGATTGCCAAGGTGCTAATTTCACCGATTTTAACGGGTTTTTTTTTCCAAAAATTTCGTCTTCACGAGTTTTCGGATTTGAGGTTCCAACAAAAATTCCTTTTTTCAATCTTGCATAAGAGAATTACCTTGCAAGTAAGCAAATGCACTAACTTCCTTGTTCTTCACCTGCCCACATTTCATATATAAGGGAGAAATATCAGGCTCTACCGATTCTTTTTCTTGTAATTTACGTCCTCCAACATTAAAGTCATATTGGACGGTGAATGAAATGGGTTAAATGATGCTCAAATGAGCCCAGGTTCCATAAAGCTTAGAGTTACCCGAAATTCGTCTTTCAGAATAAGCGAAAACCCCGGAGGAAACCTTATCCAAGTAACTCACCCTGACCGAGATTCGAACAGGCTCTACCAATGGTGTTTGTCTTACATTACTCTTCCCTTGGACATTTCCTGCCGCTTTCCCCACTGTCGTACCATATAATGTTTTTGCGTATCACGGCTGTTCCACAAACACAAAAAACTACAACATTTTGTTAATCTCCCTTGCAATCCAAGCAGCAAACCTATTGGATTAGATTGGATTGTTCCTCACCTCGACCAGAATGGTCTTTTGTACCTATGCCCCAAGTGGGGACCCCAGGTATAGAGGATGAGGTGAGAGGGGACAGAGGGCGGCCGACCCCAAGGAGTCACTACAGTACAGAGGGCGAGGTCGCTACACTTTACCAGATAGAAACTCCCCGGCGGTGGGCTATGGACAATGGTCATCCTACTTCTCGTGGCCCCGAAATAGTCACGAGGCTGGTTAAGAGACTGTAGTCCGCCTCCCCAGAGCAGGATACTCCAGTCAGTCTTGCACAACCAGCATCCACTAGGCCGGCTTGGAGACCGAAGTCTGTCCCGCCGGAGGGAAAAGCGCCATGCACCCTCGAGACTCCTGCCAACAGTTCTACCCGGAAGGAAACCTCTAGATGAGAGATGATATGAAATGATAATCGAGATGAAATGTAAGTATAGGAAATTCGAAGGATGTAACCTACCCAGCAGAAAATCAATTACTTTAAGGTCAGCACACATTTTCCAACAATGAACCTCATATCTTAAAACACGTATAACTTTGGACATATATTCATAACTTTCTTTAAGATCTACAGAATGGAACATTGAAACAGATGGAAGTTCATTACCATTATGAGGTAACAAAGTCATTAATTTGAACCTTGATGAATCTATAAGCCATCGCCAGTAGTCTGGATTATCCAGAAATTCTAGCTCAATCATTAAACCATTGACATCTATACAGAAACATATTCTCTTCCTTTGAAATTTTCTTTTAATTTCTGATGTCTATATATATATATATATATATATATATATATATATATATTGGTTTGTCTCATAAATTCGTTCGATTCTTGTTACGTGTTTACGACAAAGAACGACTGCACTGTATGCCCGTAACACAACTACGGTAACGAAGTTGCCTAATTATCTAGGGGTAACCTGTTTACATACGCAAGGTCATCGAAAGTAATCAAGGCAATGATCTTTTCAAAACAAACTTTATTTTGTGCACTATGCACCATTATTATCAATAACATATCTCCATTTCTCAGGAAGCTTATCAATACCATTTTTCCAAAATCTTGCGGTTTTCTGGTTGACGAACTCTTCTACGGCGAGTCTGCAATCCTCCAAGGAAGTAAGATGTTTTCCATTAAGGAAGTTTTGCAGGGATCGGAATAAATGATAGTCGGATGGCGCAATGTCTGGAGAATAAGGCGGGTGAGGTAACGCATCCCAGTCGAAATCCCGTAATTTCTGACGAGTTACCATAGAATTGTGTGGTTTGGTATTGCTTTGATGCAAGACGACTCCACCATTAGATGCTAACTCTGTCCTTTTCTCCTCTAGGGCAACATTCAGACTATCCAGCTGAGAACAGTATTTCTCTGAATTGATGGTCTCTCCAGGAGGAAGAAATTCGTAATAAATAATTCCTTTCCTGTCCCACCAAGCGCACAGCATAATCTTCTCAGGATGAAGCCCTGGTTTAGGAATTGAGGGTGGTGGTTCCCCTTTCTTACGCCATGATTTTCTCTTTCGGATGTTGTACACAATCCACTTTTCGTCTCCTGTAACCAGCTGTTTCAGAAAAGGGGCAGTTTCATTGCGTCTTATCAATGCGTCACAGATGGAAACACGCCGAACTAAATTTTGTTCACTCAGTTCGTGCGGAACCCATACATCCCGAAGATTTACGTAACCAAGTTTTCTTAGGTGCCTGGCTACAGTTGCATGAGATAAGTTTAGCTCCTGACCTACCTCCCGAGTTGTTATTCTGGGGTTGTTCGTAATCATGTCCTTTATCCTTTCCTCATCCGTAACCTCAGGTCGTCCAGAACGAGGTTTGTCTTTCACAGAGAAGTTCCCAGCTCAAAATCGAGTAAACAATTTTTGACATGCCCGATTCGTCACTGCATCTTCTCCGTAAATAGCACAAATTTTCCGTTGAGTTTGTGAGGCTGTTTTACCTTTACGGTAATAAAACAGCATTAAACGTCAAAAATGTTCCTTCTGGCCTTCCATATTAACATTCACAAGTTACAACTTCACACTGTTGCATCCACAAACTCGTACTGAAGTTTGGTTACCAATTCTTACATAAGTTGACCTATTTACCTTTGGCCCTGAGGTCGCTGTGGTTTGTGTTCACAGCATTCTTTGATATTATTGTATTTGTAAACAAACCCTATATTGTTAGGCAACTTCTTTGATGTAAAAGTAATGTGGGCATGCAGTGTTCTCAGGTGTTCTTAGTCGTAAACACGTAACAAGAATGGAACGAATTTATGAGACAATCCCATATATATATACCAGGTGCAAGTAATTTCCATTGTTGCAGCGTGCAAACTTGAAGTTTATATTCCTCTTTTGAGAAATTTAAGTCATGTGTCATACAATTCTCTACGAAAATTCTTTCACATTTACAACTTTTTGCCTGAAAGTCAGGATCTTTTGAAGTAGAGGCCTGATTAAATTCCAGACCGCATTTTCATATTTACATTTTGTGAGGATCTGCATAAGTAACCATGTACGACAACACGCGTGTTACCGGCTGGATCGCGAACTCGTTTTCGATTATGTATATCTAAAATATATAAAATTGTGTCGTTATGTGTCATTTAAAGCATGATTTTCACAATCTACGTATGAAATTGGATTTAAAACACTTATCTTCCGCAGAGGTAAATTTCATGTGGATAGTGTAACTGTTATTCAAAGCCAAAATTCGCAATTTTATACCAGCTAGTGCAGTCAACTATGGTAAAGGACGGAGAAGGCGCCAGTAGAGTAATAGGTGTCATGGCACCTCTGGATTCTGATGCAGTTAAATTTAACTGCAGTTGAATGGCTTTTGTCCCATTATGTCTCAAAAAGCCTCTAAAAAATCCAGCCTATAAGTCCGCGTCTTGAGGGGTGAAGGGAATTGCCCATTGGGGACTTAGTGCTCTAAGGCCACTACGTCAGGCGAGAAGGTTCAACAGGTATTCTGAAACCTCGCAATGAGAGGATAGTCTGGTCTCCCAACAACTGACTAACCGTTCCATAAAAAGGTACTTTTAATAAATACGCATAAACTTTGCCTTGGAAAAATGACTTACTACAGACACTGGAATATTCTGCCTAAGTAGAAAGTATAATGAGGCACTACAGGCAAGGCACCACCGCAGTATTAACGGAGACCAGATGGAAACAGGAAAATAAGAATCTGGAGATTACATCCATATCTGCGGTGTGGTAGGAAAATTGAAACAGCAAAAGCAGAAGTTTCGATTCTGATTAAGAAGTAACGAGTATAATCATAAGAACTAATTGAACGGTTTATAATGATCACATTTGTAATGTATGCATACAGCGTATATAATTGGTACATTGTGAGAGAGATGATGCGTATGAGGGCGCTCAACTGCAGAGGTTATCAGCGCCCTTTTTAAAACTAACTGGTCATGGCAAAAGCCAGAATTAAATTTCTCTAAAAAACTATAAATATGTAAGTATACTTACAAAATAATACGTACGCGTAAAAAAAGAAACTACAAAAACGAAAGAAATATAAATCTAAAAAGTCATAAATTCTATTCGTCAAATCCTAAAATCTAATCTCGATAAGAATCTAAAAACCTTCTCCACTACTGCTTATCGTCCGCTAGCATTTCTGCAAAGCTGACCGGCAGCTGCAGAGACGTCCTAAGGTCTGCTAGGTGAAAACAATCTAGCAGCACGTGTCGTGCAGATAACGCTTCTTTGCAAAACGGACACAGCGGAGCAGGCTCCTTTTTAAAAAGAAAACTATGAGTAAAAAAGCAGTGCCCAATACACAACAGAGCCAAACTCACCTCCTCGCGACGAGATGACCGACAAGAGGTAACCCAGAGAATCGGAAGTTCTTTGACAGATCTAAGTTTATTATTGCGGAGAGCGGACCACTCTTCCTGCCAGCAGGTTTGCACAGCTCTCCGCAATAGGGCCCTAAAATCTTCCGATGTCACAGATGGTACTCGAACCCTGGGCTTCAAGTTGGCCGATTGGTACATTATGAAGCAGTATATTCAAATGTACAGGAACGAATGGAAAGATTAAATCTGCGGATGAAGACGTATAGAATCATAAATAAAAATTAAATTACCATCTTAACTGAATGGATATCAGTAGGCTACAAGAAAGTTGTTAGATTTTAAAACTAAACGCGAAAATAGAGTACCAGGACTGACGTTAAGACGTGAAAAAACCGGTAGATATCGATGAATAAACTACGAAGGAAAGTCATTTTTGGAACAAATGTACATTGGATTAAATCGGATACAATGCCGTGCTTGGAGAAAAGTGGCGGGTAACGCTTCAGTCGTTCAAGTTTGGTGAGTTAGATCGAAATATAGAATAGCTTTCAAATAAATTCTAATCCAACTTTAATACAAGGTATGTCCATAAAGTAAGCTCTGTTTGGCAATAAAATAAAATTGTGTGCAGATACAGAAAAATTATTTATTGCACAAAATTCTACAGCTCTTAAACTCCTTTTCCACATAACTACCGAAATTTTACAGGCATTTGTCATAGGAAAGCACAGTTTTGTATACCTTCTTCATAGAAGTTTGCCGCCTGTGTCTTCAACCAGTTGAAAACATTTTCTTTCAGCTCTTCGTCATTGTTGAAGTGTTCACCACCAAGGAAAAATCTGAGATGCAAAAACAGATGACTGTCGCTAGAAGCGAGGTCAGGGCTGTACGGAGGGTGGTCAAACACGTCCCAGCCAAATCCCTGTAAGATGTTTTTCGTCACATTTGCAGTGTGTTGTCGTGCGTTGTCGTTAAGAAACACAACACCATTTGAAATCGCAAATTTGCCGATAAATTTCAATTGGTTTCAATTTTCTAGCAATCAGAAAACGAATCACAGATCTGATTTCACAAGCGGCGGGATTTTCAATCAACACCGACATTGTAAACAAGCACAACAAAGCTTACGTGGCTGACAGCGATCTCACAATGACGCACGTTTCTTCTCCTTGATACAGAGCGTCTACCGCGCATTTGCAGAACTGCGATCGCAGCGCTGCAGCTGAGATAAATTGAAACAGAACTTACTTTCTGGACGCCCCTTGTAAATTATTGTTAAGAAAAATTAGTCTAAAGCAACAATAATAATGTTATATTGTATTTTATATATAAAATTTAACTATTATGCCATACTTCTATACTTCGTAATATAGGGGTAGAGGTGATTCCAAAAACATTTACAACAGTACACACGCAGCCTCAGAGGGATTGCCCGCCTCAGTAGCGTGGTGGCTGCATGTCTGCCTCACGTTCAAGAGGTCCCGAGTTCGAAATTCGGTCAGGGTGAGTTACCTGGATAAGGTTTTTTCAGGGTTTTCCCTTATCCTCAAAGTCGAATGTTGGGTAACTCTAAGCTCTATGGACCCTGAATTCATTTGAGCATCATTTCACCCATTCCATTCATCGTCCGATATGACTTAACGTTGGAGGATGTAAATTACACACACACACACACACACACACACACACACACACACACACACACACACACACTCAGAGGGATTGGGGAAAACAACTGCCAGAGAAGTTTACATCACTCTTGGGATGTTACCAGCCACTCCATATGCGTCGACAAGCAAATATCATGTGAGAAATCGTGTTCAATTTGTCACTCCGTGAGCAATGAAGGAGTGAATATTGTGTGGCGCAGTTGACAAAATGGATACGGGCTGTAGGACCAACATCTCCAGAGGCTGTAACTCCTATCTTCAAAATGACCAAACTTTGTTTGTATAATCTGATTAGCAGACATCGGAACCCGTACACCTTAGAAATCAATGTACTTTCACAGGTACTACACGAGGTTCCTTCAATAAATAACCGAACTAAGTTTTTAATTAACACATAATGCTTTATTTCACTAAAATTCACCTACACACTTTCGAAGTATTCTCCCTCAGACGAAATACAATTATTCCAATGATTTGACCATTGTTCAAAGCATTCGTTGAACCCAATTTTGGACAGTCTGTTCAGCTTACCCATGACAACATTGTTCAACTCCTTATCACTTTGAAAATGGCACAAGTCAAATACTTAAAATTTGTGATAACAGTAGACTATAAGATTTTTACAGTAGTAGGAACCAATGTATTGAACCTGAAGGCACAAAAGAACCAACCCGGACCAACGTTATGAAACCAAAGTTAATAATCTATGCTTCAAATAACCTTGTGTGTATCCCTTCGAATACCATTGCCTTCCCCTTTCCCCTAATTGGCTAATGCTTCTGGGAACAGTTCCTAAAGTTTTTATTCCTGATAACTATCGTAAACCGTAAGAGATAAATGAATCTTACAGATTCCCAAAAACTGCAGATCTCCTTAAAGAACGCAAAGTTAAATTGTGGATTTAACCTCTTTCTGACTATTCCTTCTTGTCATTTTGAATTTTAAAACACTATATATTTCTGCTTTTTTTTCTTTTCTTTCTTTTATATTTTTTACTTTGTAAAAGAACTGAATTTCAAAGAGACTAACCCTTAAAAGATTTGACCATCGCTTAACTGTAGTGTATTTCTGTAACGTGACTTTACTAACAAAAATATATAATAAAATCATTTACGCAAATGTTTAACTCGTTTAGCTTGAAGTAGATAGCAAGGTTGACATTTTAATAAATGTTGTATATTTGCATACGTAGAGAAAGTCTGGAGAGTGTAACACAACATATTTCCCCTTAATTTGTTTTTTGTGAAAACAAAACCTTTAAATGATATTATTATTTTAGTTGATGAATGGGAAATAATCATTTCTTGATGCCAGCCGTATATACGCTAAGGTTTTTGATAGAGTCAACATGAAAAAGTCAATACCATGGCCGGGATTTCAACCACGGATCTCCTGATTTCCGTCCTGTCGAATTCAATCCAGGAGAATTTAATGTCAGGACGGCAAGCTGGCCATGATAGCTCAATGGGTTAGAGCGACTAGACGGAAACCAGGAGATCCGTGGTTCAACTCCCGGCCGTGGCATTGAATTTTCATGTAGACACTATCAAAAACCTGAGCCTATATACGGCTAGTGTGAAGAAATGATTAATTTCCATCAATTAACTAAAATAATAAGAGTTAAATGATGATGCCTGGGACTCAAGTACTTACGGAAGTAAGTTGCCACAAACGATCTCGAATGCGAGAGCCCCTAGTGGTCTACCAGGGAAATATACGAGTCAAATGGAGACTTTAATGTCATGACAAGTTGGCCATGGTACCTCAATGGGTTAGTGCGACTGGACGGAAACCAGAGATCCGTGGTTCACATCCCGGCCGTGGCATTGAATTTTTCATTTTGACCCTATCAATATTTAAATTCTCTACCTGTACAAATTGTTTCTTTTTTCTTACAGAATCTGTATCAATTAAAATTTTAAACCAATTGCAGATTTGCATTCATGATTTTTTAACCTATTACCTAAAAATTTTAAACGATATGTAGCTATGGAAATAACATAGACCTTTGAATTTTATATTACTTTTTGTTTGATGTGCTAGGATAAATTATCAACACCAGAATATGCTCAAACTCCCTCCATTTTATTAGTTTCTTAAAAATAACTGAAGCTAAATTGCACACTGAAAATAAATATGAGCATAAGAATGGGAAATCCACTCCTCGTAGACCTGAAGAAAGCACCAGCTGAGATAAATAGAGTAATAGCAGAAGCATTTGGTAACAGCAAAATTTAAAAACTGCCATCCGGGGGCTATAAATCTCTGAGTTTTCCCTTGATGTATGGGAACCTTTGCAATATTGCATTACCAGTCTTGTGTGAAAAGAATCAATTAACGCATGATGGAGCCGACACGACATGACAAGAGAGATTTGAAGTAAATTAGTTGCAAGTCCTGGACGTCCCAATCAACCGCTCCTCACTATCCCCGTCATTTAAACACTGTCAAATTATTAAGCCATCGATTATAGCCTGATTATCCGGGGACTATTATTCTACTGCAGTTTCTCTCTCTCTCTATTATGTCAATGTACTCATGCGTGAGCAATGCGATGGATTCCTGAAACACGTGACAGTTTTGAAAATGTGTTTCCAACAATAACTCTGACTTATCTGCCCTACAGGTTGGCGCACGAATAACTGACACCACTTATCATACCACTTATTTTCGAAATGAAATTTTTCAAATTTTACTCACAGGTAGCAATTCTCATGCAAATGTACGAAGGCTGTTCAATAAACAATGATCACAATTCCTTTTTTTTTTTTTATTATTAATTTTTTGACAATGCACCTTTACTCATCCTCATAATTTTGATGGTACTTCTGACAACACAATAGTCTCTCCTGAATGCAATGCACTTGTCCCAGCGTTTCTGTCAGTCTTCAAAGACTTGCTGGAAACCATTTTATTGAGAAATCCTTCAAAATCGCCTCCACAGCCTTCAACATTGCTTCTGATGAGCAATAATGCCTCCTACAAAGACGTTTCTTCAAGTTAGGGAATAGAAAATAGTCACATGTGGCTAAATCCGGACTATAGGCAGGGTAAGGGATGCACTTCACGTTGATTGTTGCAAGATATTCAGCAACATATTGGCAATATGCGGCCGCGCACTATTGTGTTGCAGCATCCAGCCTGCTTCATGGAAATATGGTCTTTTGCGCCTGATATGGACTTGCAATATTTTCAGGACATCCCTGTAGTATTGTCCAGTTATTGATGTGTGTGCAGTTACAACATGCTGATAAATCATTCCATGAATATCAAAGAATGAGATTACCATAACTTTCCCAGCAGAAGCAACCACTTTTGCTTTTTTTGGGGTTGTTGACGAAGGAGATTTCCACATTGAGCTTTCCTGTTTGCTTTCAGAATAAAAATGATATAGCCAAGTTTTTTCAGCAGTGATTACGTTTGAAAAAACTCCGGATCTTCCTCTAACATCAACTTTAACTGCATGTTACCTCCATTGCAGCGGTAGGCGATATTGAACACGTCTAAACCTACTGGCGGGAACCAAGAGGACTAACAATGAAACTACTACGGCGTGTTTGTTTCACATTAAGCTAACAGTATATAATAAAAATGAATTTTAGTGGGAAAAATTATGACCGTAAAAAATTATGGTCATTCTTTATTGAACAGCTCTCGTATTTAACTTCTTATGCAGCTGATAATAATGTCACCCGAACGTCGAAACACCCTATAGAGCGGGCAAGCAGGGGACGGTCGGCGTTCGCCACGCCCCCCTCGTTTGTCTTGTGGCGGTGGCGAGGGGTGGCTGGGAGAAAAAGCATCAATACGCCGTCTCTTTCTGTTCCACCTGTGTTCTCCAACTTACGGGATATTTCATCTAATCTAGAACCTTCCAGATCGGCCAGCTGACCCTATATAAGCGACACGTCGGGCAAGAGGAGTTAGTCAGTGCTTGACGAGCTAGCGAACGGACAAGAAGACTGCGTACGTGCGTCGGAGGAGTTTACGTAATCGCGAGTGCAGTGGAATTGTAACGGACGAACTGGTGAATCGTAATTGTGTGCATTACGTAATCCTGTGAATTGGCAAGTGTTCAACTGTAATTCGGTGGAAATAAAGAACATTTTTGAGTGTTGCAATTGGACCTTTCATTTCACGAACCCACAAAGTCACAATAATTTAGTGAAGGCAAGGACGTCCACATGCTCCTTACAAATTTGGGACACAAGCCTTCGTTTGTCTCGTTCGGCTACTACACTATCCAAGCGCTCATTTCAATAATATTTTGTGGTCTCAAAAGAACAGTTTCCCTTTCATAGCGACTTAAATCTGGACCTAAAGGAGCCACAAATGCCGCCACTTGTCGCACTGAGGATAACGAGGGGATATCACACGATTACGGAATTTTTTCAGTAGAAAAATGCAGTACAACAATAGCCGCATGAAGTGCTATCCTACTTATACCACTGTGTGTTCACTGGAAGATTGGTGGCCAAAGGTTGTGACACAAGGCCCTTTTCCAACAGTTTGTTCATTATTGTAT
Organism: Mantis religiosa; assembly: GCA_030765055.1. Lineage (NCBI taxonomy): Eukaryota > Metazoa > Arthropoda > Insecta > Mantodea > Mantidae > Mantis > Mantis religiosa. The sequence goes on along the minus strand of CM060952.1, from coordinate 188,526,540 downwards.
ATTCACTTCCTCCCCAAACGTTGTTATTTCATTAACATATAACGGTTTGCTCTGCTTCAAAATCGAACATTTTGTTTGTTTACTGTTCCAATGAAGTGAACATAAGCTTCCTCTGTCTACTTGTGTTGAACATTACTCCTCCTTTCTTTCATTCCAATCCATTCTTTTGTTCTATTCAGTCAGCTTATGCAACACAGTCACTTTGTAGGTGAAACGCTTGAGAATACTCTGTAAAATTCTTGTACAGAATGATGTGATATTCACATTTCCCTTGCCGCCTGTCCGATTACTTGTTTGGACTTCGTTGCATGGGGACCCGTAGCGATGCCATGTTTTCTGGAGGTCATTTCCCTCTCAACAAACTGCCCTTTCTTTCAATTGTTCTTGTTAATCGGAGAATTGTGTTCCATGTTGGAGCCCAATGCGTGTGGAATATTGCAGTAAATCTCCTCTCGTTGCAATGACACTTAATTCAGCGCAAAACAGAACTGCCTTAACACGCTGAATCGGCAAACGTCTATCTCGGGCGAAGTAAGACACTAAGAAACAAGGGTCCACCTCGGTAACGAGGTAGTAGTGTCTGCCTCACGTTCAAGAGGTCCTGAGTTCGAATCTCGATGAGGGTGGGTTACCTGGATAAGGTTTTCCGGGGTTTTCCCTTATCCTGAAAGACGAACGTCGGGTAATTCTAAGCTCTATGGACCCTGGGCTTATTTGAGTATCATATCACCTTTTCCATTCATCGTCCGATATGACTTAAGGGGGGACGTATGCAAATATTCAGGATCTTACATAAATAGCCATAACATCCAAAGTTTTCAAGTTAGAGAAGTGCAGCTTAGTATACTCATTTAAGATAACACAGTTAATATGCACAATTTTTTTCATAATTTTCCATTGTTTATAACTAATGCTACATAATTTTTTCTCTATGCAGAGATATTTACAAACGTAAGCCCATTTTTTTTTTTTTTTTTTTTTTTCAAAATTCACATAAGGTATCTATCTGAAAATTTTGTATGTTATTTTAAAACACACTAAAAATTAATTTGTTGGATTTAGATTTCTTATTGAAGCTTTATAGAGTTTAAAAAAAATGTTAATCATATGCATCCTTTAAAAATTAAAATAATTTAATATATTTTCTATCATCACATTCCATCTGGAGCTTAATTTTAAATTCTAGAACAAACAAAATGTTTATTGTGGCATACGAAAGCTGTGTGCTAAATTGCATCACTATAGATGAAGTATTTTGAGAGAAAACTGGGTTGAAGTTGTAGAAAATGCAAGTTACGGGGAAAGGTAATTAAAAATACAATAAGTATTATTCAGTTTTCCTTTTAATTTTAAGTCAGAGCTTCCCATATCCATTGTCTGTATCCTCATTCTGGTCTTCTTCAGCCTTTCTTTTTAAATTCCTCTTCTGTCTTGCTTTTTTCTGCATTAATTTCTTAGCTCTTTCTGCACCAGCGGTGCGAATGTTGTCAATACTCTGCAAAATTGTTTCCATAAACACACCAGGTTGATACCCTAACTGATGCATAACTTTCTTTCTGCCAACATTCCCATCATTTAACACTATTGCAGCATCAAATGTAGCAATTTTCACCACTATGGAAGACACAAATGATGTTTCGGGACACCTTTTCCATATGAAACTGTTGAGACTTTCATTTGGGTTTTGTGTCTCTCCATAGAGACATTTTTAGCAAGTCTGGGTGTGCTAAGAATTTGTAGGTGGGCTTTATAGTTTCCAAGACAGCTGATGGAAGACTATGTGTTGCTACTATGCTACTATGCAACACTGGGGAATTTAATTTTCTAAAGGTACATACAGACCACGTACAGATATAATGTTTTGGTTTTTGATAGCTAACTCTATATACTATTTTACAAAACAATAAAAAAATAGATTTTTTGAACATTTTCTCGTACGTCCCCCCTTAACGTTGGAGGACGTAAATTACAAAAATAAATGAGAAACAAGGAATTGTCGATCCGTAGTATCGCAGCAACACGGCCTTCATCGATACTTACATGAAACAAAACACATTGAAGTGAAATTTGAAGCAAAATATAACTAGAATTACAGTTTTTACTCAATGTTAGAATGTGTTAACCACTCGTGTGCCGCTCTGTATCATACGCAGAATGTTTCAATTATTTTTAGCTTGCAACATGTTCCTTTAAGTAAATCAAACGACATTGTCTTGTAATGCACAAATATAAAGAGAATTTCATTAAAACTATATAAATTAATCCATACTCGTATTTCATTTTCAAAGTTTGAATACACTTGGTGAACTTTGTAAGCAATATAATATGAAAATTACTTTTATAAAATCAAAGGTAATGGCATTCATTGGGAAAGATCCAATTAGAACAAAAATAGTTATAAATAATCGTTGCATTGAACAGGTAAGCCATTTTAACTACTTGGGAACTGCTGTTAGTTATGACAAGGAATATGATGTCCAAATGACCTTGTTGTCGACGGGCCCTTAAACACTACACTCACTCACTCTACAATAAAATATCCAAATTTCAAAGAGTGTGTGGAACAATAAATAGAACATTTAGAAACAAAATACTTAAAGAAACAAAGTTAAAGTTCTACAAAGTTATGGCTGTACCTATACTGACATACGGAAGTGAGACTTGGACGTTAACTAAAAAGCAACAGAGTAAAGTACAGACTTCAGAAATGAAGTTCTTGAGAAGTGTGAAAGGATGCACGAAGAGTGACTTAATAAGAAATGAAAATATAAGAGAAGAGCTGGACATTTTTAGTATGAATGATAGGTTAAAAGGTCTCAAACAAAAATGGAAGGAACATGTTGAAAGAATGCCAGATAATAGACTTACAAAACAAATATTACAGTATCATCCTAAAGGTTGGAGATCGGTGGGCAAACCCAGGAAACGATGGCTGGAGGACTTCAAAGGCGGAACAGGCACTTGATTGCCTATGCCATGAAGTGAAGAAAAAGTTTGAATATACAAATACGTATATAAATCTCACCATTTGGTGTAGTCAAACATATGTTAAAATCCTTAAAGAAAACATTAAACGCTTCAGGCTAGCATGGTATCGAGGAAGGTTAGGGTAAACCTCCAGTCGTCTGTTCCACTTACCAACTGAAAACCAAATACAGTAATAGGTTCAGGATAAACTTTTTGTTCAAATTTGATTGAAAGAGTCAAGTGAGTGCAAGACATCATATTTTATAATTATTAAGTTTTCCAAGTAAAACTTAATTATTCTTACATGATGATAATCATTCTCTGCTAGAATTTTTCATAACAAATGTATAACAATCTTAGTGAATGTTTTCTCATAATTAGAGGAATTGTAATTTGGGAAGCTTGTTCACTTTTTATTTACTGAATAATTAAATATAAATTAAAAATATAAATTAAAAATAGAAAAGAAATTTTGTTTGTAAACCAGTTGATGCTTGAGTAAAACCACACCCGTTTGTTTATCATTTCTTCTAGCTAGACATTTAATGTACCTTATAGTATGCATTAATGGACAAGGTTCTGCAGGGTGAAAAACACTTTCCCGCCCCTTTTACCTTGATAAATATTGCCTAAGCACCCTACGGAATTGTGCAGAAAGGCAGTTACAACATACATTGGGAGTATTGTGTAACCGCAGTATCAGGCAGCGATCAGGAGGTGGCGAATTAATCGAAGTCAAATAATTAAAAGAGAAGATAAATTAATAGAAATGCTTTTCTAAACTAATATAACAATCTATATAATAATATAACAATGCTATAATAATATGAAATTATAATGATTAAAATAGCAGCTGACTTAAAGAATAAGAAAGGAAGAATATAATTTAATATATCATATATACTAGCATCCGGGCAAGAAAGAGAAAATATTCTTGTAAAAATCTGTACATGTCGGAGAGACAGGAAATAAGGGCCGTTACCTTCTTTGTGTTAGTAAAAGTTCAATGTCTAAAGACTATTGTATTCTTTCAGCTAGGAATGTTTTGGGACAAAGGAGATTCAAAATGTAGTTGAGCATGAACGCTAAAGAGATTTACTTCACTGATTTGGTAACGATGTATACTGTTAGAAACAACTCAGGGTAGGCGTTCCCCAACTCAGCGTGGGCGGAACGTCAGTGAGTCATATGAGTTTTGAAAACCAATGCAAAAATTCGGAATAAAATGATAAACCAATAATAATGTAACATTTGAGAACGGTGAGCTAGTTTAGTCACGTGATAAAGTTATAGAGGGGGTTAGAATAAGGTTCGAACTGAATGGTGAAGTAAGAAAAACTTTACTTATAAGTTGATACTACGACAGGGAGAACGTGTAGAAAAACTTTACTTACAAGTTGATACTACGACAGGGAGAACGTGTAGAAAAACCTTACTTACAAGTTGATACTACGACAGGAAGAACGTGTTCATGTGCATTAAGAAGAGAAGCGAAGATTTCGAAGTCTGAAAGGTGGTAACCGGTCCAAGTCGATAAGCCAACATAGATTCAAGAATTAAATCAAATAATTCTACCACAAACCAAGTATTATTAATACGACTGAGTAGCCAACGACAACCACAAAAAATCCATTTCCTACAACCATTACCTGAGGATAAGAGAACTCATAGCTCCAATTAAGCTCCAATTAGAACCCAGTTAATTTAACTATGTTATGCGGGTTTGCCGCAATTGCTCTTCCTTTACTTTTAGAAAACAACGTACGCTTTGACAATAACGGGTGTTTGTAAAGTCACTTACCATTACTGTGTTAGCATTACAAATGTTTAATTTTTGCAGATAAATCTGAAGTAATGTACACAATAGAAGAAAAAACAGTCATCTTGGAATGGAATGACGTATGATGCAGTGCAGGACAATTTCACGCGGAGATTTCACAAACTAGCTTCTACCTATCACGCCACTAAGAACATGGTGAACGAGCTCAAAAGATCTGGTAATGTTGCTTACGAACGAACTGGGAGACCGATTGTATCAGATGAAACTGTAGAAAAGATTTAGGAAGCGATTACAGGAAGCCCTTCAGCATCAGCTAGAAGAATAAGCATGGTGCTTCCTATCGCACACACCGTTGTTTGGAAAACACTGGGATTCAAATTGAAGAAGCATGCCTACCACATACAGATTGTCCACAAACCCGAAAAGGAAGACAATGCAGCCAGAGTGGCTATGTGCTATGACCTACTGGACGCTGTTAGAAATGCCAGTTTAATGCAGCATGTGCTGTTCAGCGACGAGCAAACATTCCACACCTGTGGAGAGGTGAACAGACTTGACTGTCGGACTTTGGCAGATGAGCAGCCAAATGCATTACGAAATGGAAAAGGAAAATGTATGGATGGAATAACACAGTCAAAGTTTTATGGACCCTACATGTTTTCTGAGTCAACATTATCACCTACCTTGATTTGCTGAAACAGTTTCTAGAGCCACAGTTGATTCAAGATGACACTGTGGATTCATTAGTCTACCAACAAGAAGGTGCACCTCCCCATTTTGCCAGAAATGTCCGGGACTAACTCAATGACACTTTACCTGGGAGATGGATTAGCCGTGCATCGTCAAAACTTTGAACTCCCAGTTCCCTCAACTTGACTCCAATGGACTTCTTCGTCTGGATTTATAAAATTCAAGGTTCATCGGGTGAAAATCAATAGTTTTGAACAACCGAAAAGACGCAATTATGCTGCTGTGGAACAGATAACGCCAGATATGTTAACAAGGCCGTTTCAAGCTACATAGAAAAAATTGAACTTATACTTAGATTTGCTGGATAATCAAGTTGAAATGTATTGAACTTATGTTCTAAATATCTAAATGTATGTGTTTTGTTGTAAACAGCCTATAAAACTAGTTTAAATGGAAAGTGGTAAGTCGCTTTATAAACACCCTATAGTACTGCGCAAGATAAATCCTTTTTGGTTTCATTACATCCTCCAACGTAAGGTAAAATAGGACGATGAATGAAATCAGTGAAGTGTTGCTCAAAGGAGTGCCGAGTCCATAGAGTTATCTGACATCCATCTTTCATGATAAGGAAAGAAAAAAACTTACCCAAGTAACTCACTCTGACGGAGATCTGAACTCAGGACCTCTTCAACGTGAGGCAGACCTATGATACGGAGGTGAACAAAGCTCTACTTTAATGACTTAATAAACAACAAGCTTGAGCCAAGGTTTCGACTGTTAATCGATAGATACTAGTAATCTCCGTGGCGTGACATGTTACAGACCAGTGAAAATGATTCACACGTAACCTAATCTAACCTGCTTTATGAACTGTTTCTAGCTCAAGTTAATTTGCGTGACTGGCATCTCCATCCCCATTTCTAGAGAGAGAAAATCGCGGTACAGAAGCAAGTTTTCTACTTGCGAAAAGGGTATTCAGTATGCATTTAACTGCAAACAAAGTGTTTGGCATTTACCATTCAATGTTAAATATACAGGGTAATGGTCAATATTCTTAGTAGCTTTATTGAAGTAGACATTCTTTGTAAGAAAAGTAATAAATCATACAAATTATGGGCAAAAAAATATATAGTTGCCCCACAGGGTACTCGAACTTAATTATCAGCAATTGAGGTGTGTTATGGCTTAATTGTCTTACAAATAATTACTGATCTGGCTGCAGTATCCTCCTTTTAACCTTCTGCCCAAATAATTTCAAAACCGCAAGGACGCCAACACCAATAGCATTAACTTGACGTCACTACCGAAAGCAAAACAAAAGAAATCTTCAAAACCATGTGAACAGCAACATACACGGACTTGTGGAAACAACGAAAGTATAACTTAACGTGACTCACTTGAAGTTCAAGGATTTCCGATTTAAGGAGGCTTTGGAAAAGTCAAGCGATTCGGCAAAAGTTTTCATATGACGTTTCCACAGGCAAAACTTTTGGTATAACGTTTTGTGACATTTTCTTATTAGTCGCCACCAATAGGACACGATTATATATCCGAATTTAACTTCCACTATGCACCATTAAATGCAGGCGTCTGAAGCAAATCATTTTCGTCATTTACTCGCAGTTACTCAAAATAATGTAGAAATCATGCCAAAATTAGCTTTAGAAGTTTAAATCTTTGGAGCTTATGAGTAATATTATGTCCCTTGGAAACGCTACCAACGTATAGCAAGGTAAGTTGAGAGAGGAGCTGCCTCTTTGAGCGTCTCAACAAAACTCCTGCCTGTATTAACCCCGGGCAGAGGGTTGCCTCTTCCGCCCTCTTTGGTCGTTGAGGACTTTTTCCTTGCTATCCCGGAGATGGGTCTTCACTTATTCCCTGAAGATTGGGTGCCTCTTACGTCAGTCTAACCGTTTGAAGAAAGTTCTTCATTGCTTATCCCGCCGTTGAGGTCTTCGCCCGTATCCCGGGGCAAGGGCCCCTTTCCAGGTACTAAGTTTGTTACTATTAAATATTTGTCTTCATATTGTCGCGATGCATTGTTGCGGCGGGCGCGGCCGGCGCGCGAGAAAGAGACAGATGGTGCAGCGTGGAGATAAAATCTTGCCGAAACATAAAAAGAAAGAGACAGATAGAAGTCTGGAAGTTTACTCTTTCTCTTGCCGTCTTGATTGTTATGGAGCATTCAGCTAATTTCTAGAAAGAGTGACTGGAGATATGAAAGTGCCGCGGCTATCAACGCAATTGTTCAGCTGTATTGGAGTTGTGAGTTAAGAGTTCAGAACTGATAATCGTGCGCACAAAGCCACAATATTTTGAAGTCACATTAGAACATCCTTTACGATTGCTATCCTGCTATCTCGCCACAGTATAACTGACATTTCCCATGGAAACATGTCCCAGGATCCTTGGTATAACCTGCTGTGCATGTTCTTCTTTGAAAGCTCACTGCAAGGAGGACCTTCACGAAGCATCATCTCGCTAGAACCAGCGCTGCAAGATGGTCAAGAAGAAGAACGCCGCAACACGAAAGCAGAGTCAGGCAGCGAAGCCGCCTTCTCCGCAGCTATCGCCAGCCAGCACACCAGCCAGCTCTCGACCGCTGTCTCCCGCCTCGCTGCAGGTACCGGCAGACGAGAGGGAGTCTCCAAGGGAGCTGCAGGGGAAGTTCTGGGTAGCTCGGCCCGCTTCCCCTACCACGGCAGACACCCACCAGTCGCCCGGTCAACCGCCGCCTCACCTGGTGGTGGGGTCTCACAGCTCTACAAGGCCAGCAAATGCCACAGTACCGCCCGAGACTTCAGCCAACGCCACAGCATCGCCGGAGAAATCACCGCTTTACTTAACAGCAACACAACCAACATCACCAGCACCGCCGGCAAGTCAACCTCCAACCGCCGCCGTCACTCAACCTGCGTCAGGAGGCACTACCACACACATAGCAGTAGTCATTGGAGCCCCCCCCCCCCCTGGACCTCCCTGTGAGGTTTATCCTCGCCGCTGCCACATCCCACGCAGGCACTGCTGCGCCTATGGGCACACCGCAGACACATGCACCTCGTCACCACGGTGCCATTACTGTGGCTCTCCTACACCAACAACAGCATGCTGGGACCACAATCTACGTCGCCGACGCAGGTACTGCGCCACCTGTAACGGCTTTGGTCATTTTACAGGACAGGCTCAGTGCGCAGCTTACCTTCGCCAGGACTACAATAGATCACCCCGGACGAACAAGACTCCACTTTCGCCTCCAGCCTCTGCTCCGCCGTCACATGTCACAAAGGACCAGTCGACCCTCTCCGTCCCCTCTCCAGCCTCGACAGATATCCTGTCAAAGTTGGAAGGTATTCAGGCTGAAATACTGAACCTGGTCGAAAAAGTAGCCCAGCTAGAGGAGCTACTCACCTCAACTCCAATAGCAGACTTTGCCACTAAACTTGACAATCTGCTGGACGACATCCAAGACAAACACGATTTCTCCCTCAGAATACAGTACAATAACCTAACGACTCTGAACAGAATCACCCAAGAACAGACACTGACCATCCGGAGATACATCAAGGTGGAAGTGGCAGCCCTCCAAACGATGCTCGACGTACAGCACACTGCAGAGCAGCCATCCAGCTGGCCACCTGCTTCCAGAGACAGAGGCCATCACCGCCAGGTGAAGAGGCCAAACTACAGACAGTAATCCATGACAACCTTACCTAAAATTCCACAAACATCTCACCCTTGAATACCTTAACACATCACCCATAACTACCTACAGATACCTCACTCAATACAGACACATCCCTCATTACTTTGCAAGGACGTAAGCAGGGCTTTGGTCATGCTTACGTCCTGCCACCATCCTAACCTCGGACTAGGCTTTGGCCGGGCCAATATATCCCTTCCTTGAATCCGCAGGTGCTTACAGCGGTACTGCCACAGCACCACTCCTGAATACTCACCGGTGGAGGTTTTAGTGGGTAGGGCTGGTGGTTCAATTCCCCAGAGGAGTCCCACACTCCAATTCCATGGTTAGTGCGTAACATACATTTTTCCACCACTCGAAAAAAAAACTGCAACCATTGTAACTTTGAAACTAAACGCAAAAGAATATCAATTTATGCTCATTTATTACCCTCTAACGGCCTAAACAAGTTTGTTAGCTTCCATGAAGGACATTTGTCACAGTAACATCGTCTCAAAATGTACTTCTATCAGGAGTATTGGCTTCAGATAAAAGATATTTTGAAATATGCGTAATAAAGCTTTTATTATCGATTCCCTCATTACATGTATTATTACCCTCTCTCAATGTGCTATTTTATATAAATAAATATACATCTTATGAAACATTTTGGCAAAACAATCTCGAAAGACAAATTATTAAAGGCAGTAATCAATCATCCAGATCTGGAAGTGAAAACGCAAAAGCATTTGAAGTATAGACCGGAAACAATTAACTACGAAATGATGAAAATGATAAATCAAATGTTAAGACAGGAGGGTGCACATGCCTGATAAATAGAGTAGCAGCGCCGTTGTCAGGTACATCTGGGGCCACCCCACGAGTTATGTACACAGACCAGAAAATTCGATTTGGAATCCTTCGCTGGACTTCCGGTATTTTTAATCTAGTCTCGATATGTTTTACTCCATTTCAAGGATTTAGTACGGCGTACAATAGAACCAGAGCAACTGAAACCTTTTAAGAGATTAAGGACAAGTAAAGATAATATTTAGTGTATACTGCTTTCCTCTCTTCTGAAGAAGAATAGTTTTGAAAGAAACTGGTTGAAATTGAAGCTCCAAAGTGATACAAACACGGTAAGCTAAAAAGATAGCTCTAAAGCCCCATATCACCATTTTGCTAGTGTTGAACAATTAAAACGCCATGTAATGCCTCTTAGTTCAGACTCATTATAGAGCATTGTTTGAACATACACCTTTATTAAATTGGAATATTAACATTTCCAAACAGTTTAGTGTCCTTCATGGAATAAACAAGAAAAGTCTTACAAATCGCGACTCTCTACTCGCTTTGGAAAATCTAACATGAAAAGTTTAGGAAGCTAGGAGGACATTGATTTGATATTAATTCCTGAGTATTAGATCTTCCTCCCACACCACACATACACAAACTCAGTACTCTGTATTAACGATGGTTAACAATCCATCAGACATTGAAGCTGACATTTGAAGGAACTACAAGTGTGTTACCTTTCAAAGTATTTTGGCAATTTTTTCTTTGAAAGGGTAGAGCCAGAATGAAAAATTCAATGCCATAGTCGGGATTTGAACCACGGATCTTCTGGTTTCCGTCCAGCCGCTCTAACCATCCTACACACGGCTAGTGTGAAAGAACAATTAATTTCCATTAATTGTACCTAATAGTGGTCCGAACTATAAACCCCGGGCCTTAAAGTACTTACAGCATAGTAAGAGACCATTAAGGTAGTTGTCTCATGTGTTTATGAGAAATCCTAGTGGTTTATCGGGAGAAACACGAGTCAGTTGGAGAATTTAATGTCATATTGGCACGTTGGCCATAGTAGCTCAAATGGTTAGAGCGGCTGGACGGAAACCAGAAGATCCGTGGTTCAAATCCCGACTATGGCATTGAATTTTTCATTCTGGCTCTACCCTTTCATAGTGCGTCCTACATAAGGCTAGTGTGTAAGAACAATTAATTTCAACTTTTTCTTTGCAAATTTATATTTAGTGTATAAAAATCTATTTCCTTAACCGAATCATCTGCTTTTCTGTATCTCAATATGGCCACGAGGCCTGTTGTGCTATGGATTTCTCATAAATCTGCCTAACTTCATGCAGTTTTATGGAAATACTCTCAGAATTTTATTGGTCATTTTAAATTTATTTTATTTACTATTTTGGCTTTCCCAAAGAACTTTAGTTGACTTTAATTTACAATCGGGACTTTCATAAAAGGAGATTGTTAAACGTAGAGTAGGAAAAGCTATAGTGTATTATATGTAGCCGAAATATGAACGTCACTTTTACCTAAATTGCCAATTATATTGCTTACTTCCCTTTGAACACTAATTACATCTCTTATTGGAAATTAATTGTTCTTTTACACCAGCCGTATGTAGGACGCATTATGAAAGGGTAGAGCCAGACTGAAAAATTCAATGCCATAGCCGGGATTTGAACCACGTATCTTCTGGTCTCTGTCCAGCCGCCATAAACCATTGAGTTACTATAGCCAACGTGTCAACATGACATTAAATTCTCCAACTGACTCGGTTTTTCCCGGTAAACGAAATTAATTGTTCTTTCACACTAGCCGTGTGTAGGATGCACTATGAAAGGGTAGAGTCAGACTGAAAAATTCTATGCCATAGCCGGGATTTGAACCACGGATCTTCTGGTCTCCGTCCAGCCGCTCTAAACCATAGAGCTACTATGGCCAACTGCCGACAGTTGGAGAATTTAATTTCATGTTGGCACATTCACTATTCCGGACTATAGGGAGGGTGAGGAATGCACTTCACGTTGATTTTTGCAATATATTCAGCAACAACATTGGCAATATACGGCCGCGCATTATTGTGGTGCAGCATCCAGCCTGCTTCACGGAAATGTGGCACCCAGTGAACTCTTCAGTATTTCAGAAAGTGGTCTTAAGGTAATTCATCGATCCTCTCTCACAATGGCAGCAGCAGTGTTGATGTTTTCTTCCATAAGAGCAGTAACTGGAGCACCGAGTCCGCCTTCCTTTGAAATTGTCTTCCCTCTTTAAAGATTTTAAACCACCTTCAAGCTGGGCAGTTGGGAAGAACAGACTCTCAATAGGTCTCCTGTAACATTGTATAGGCCTCATCTGAAGATTTTTTGAGACGAAAGCAGAATTTCAAAGCCGTATATTGTTCTTCACGTGTTACCTCCATTGCAGCGGTAGGCGATACTGAACATGTCTGAATTTGCCTGGTTCTCACAGGTGGGAACCAGTAGTACCAACAATGGAAATACTACGGCGTGTTTGTTTCACATTAAGCTAACAGAATATAATAAGATTGAATTATAGTGCGAAAAATTATGATCATTCTTTACTGAACAGCCCTGTACGTTAAAGATTGGATGCTCTTTGTTTCCTTGTGCTATTTTAAAGGGAGCACATATTGTTATAATGAATATATTATATTTGTTACAATAAAGGACTGAAGTAATGAATTAAAGCATTTGAATTGTTTATTGGGGGCAACATTGAGTTAGTCCTTTGTTTACCGTGGACCCCTTAGCTCTAGGGTTTGTAGGGCCTAAACTCCTCACTTAAGTTTTGATTGTTTAGGAGGTGTTTAGGGGTTGAAGTGCGTGGCTTGGGCCGGCCGTCACAAGGTAAACAAAGGTAATCTTCACTCAGAAATATAATATTCGTCAAAATGACATAACTAGAAGGTAATAAGTGCAAAGGTACCGTCATATTCTTGAACCACAGAAAGCACTCTTTTGTGACCTTTTATGTTTATTTCTTACTCCGGAATGTACTCTTAGAGCTTCCCTTCAAACTCTCTGTTTCTTCTTCTTGTTTTTTCCTCCCATATGTACGTTTATATTTTTTTCCAGCTCACATTTTATGACCTCGCTATAACTATAGAAGTGCACGAATGAGATATTCGCTTTAGGACTAGCAGGAAAATAGCAGTAGCTTTTATTTATAGCCGAACTGCTTTTTGATGTCGTAGCGAAACGTGCTACGGAAGGAAAATGTATGTACTTCATTTGCTTATATACGACCCTTCTCCTGCAGACAAGTTCCGTTTAGTGAGGCGACCTTGCTAGGCGGGATACAAACAAATGTATTTTTTCATAAAACATCAGAATCCATTGGAGGGTGTAATTTAAACATGCTCAACAATGTTACCGATTTGGGAGCACCATATGAGTTACCTAAGAATTGGAATCTGCATATCATGAAAAACAAACTTCGAACTGGAAAGTAATAACTCATGGAGTACCCCAAGGTTCCGTGTTAGGGCCTTTATTATTCCTGATCTATATAAATGACCTGTCACTTTATATAAAGTACATTGCAAGTACAGTTCTTTTCGCCGATGATACAAGTCTTGGTGACCAGTACAAATTTAAACGAGTGTATAATTAAAATGAATTATGTTTTGAACTGTATGTCATGCTGGTTTAAAGCGAACAAATTATCTGTGAATCTAGACAAAACAAAAGTGGTCAAATTTATAACCTGTCGTACATCACATACTGAAATAGAAATCGGGATTAATGATATGTTATTAGAAGAAATTGACAGCATAAAATTTCTGGACTTTTAAGTGGACAGTTGTTTAGATTGGAAAGTTCACATAAATTATATCTTACCTAAACTCAGCACTGCCTGTTATACTATCCGAAAGCTGGTTAATGTGAGTTCTATTGACACACTTAAATTAGTATATTATGCATACTTTAACTTTATTATGGAATATGGAATATTATTTTGGGGCAACTCAGTATAAAGTAAAAAAATATTTCTTATGCAAAAGAGGGTTATAGGAATCATTACTAACACCCACAACAGATGCTCCTGTAAAGATCTTTTTACAAGATTGAAGATATTAATGCTTCCTTGCATGTATATATTCTCGATCCTAAAATTCTTTGTATGCAATCGTGCCTTATTTGCAACAAATAATGTAATTGACAAAATAAACACTAGACAAAAGCATAATAACCATTATCCCAGTGCTAAACTTTCTTGCTTCCAGAAAGGTGTGCATTATGAAACTATCAAAGTATTTGACGCACTTTCTAATGATCGTAAAGAAAAAGTTGATAATTTCAGTGCCTTTAAAAAAGCTGTTAGAGAGTACCTTTGCTCAAAATCGTTTTATTCTGTACAAGATTACCTGAATGACAAATTATCCTGATAATGCTTCTGTAGCTCTATAAGTAGTATCTAACTATTCCAATGACAAATCATTACTAATAAATATTTGATGCTAGTTGAAAGTTTATTTTTAATGTATATTTATTTAATAAATAACAAGAATGGTATCTATTGCAAAAAGGTTGAGACGTACTGGCATAATCCAAGTGAAAGGTGGTTTAAAAAGTTTTTCATTCTGTATCATATATAATTATCCTTGCTTTGTTTTCCATATTGTTGTTCATATTGCCTGTATACTATAATATGTGTCTTATGTTAACTTTTGTACATATATATGATATTAAACTTTATACCTCTGGACATGTTCAATGTTCACAGCCTTTTATGGCTACAAGTGAACCTACTGAACGCAAATCAATCTAATCTAATCTATCAGCCACGATGTTTCATGATGATGGTTGTGGTTTTTATGTGTGACGTTTTTGTAGTATATTCTGTGACCTACTTGTTAAGTGCAACATTAAGAGCAATCCTGCTAGAAGAGGTATCAGCGGTTTTAGAATACTTACCCGAAAGTATTAATAATTATGTAATGTAGACTTGGTATTTTGTTAAGGAGTTAACCATGTCATGTAGCTCTTGCTCTCATTTGGGTCAATGGATACTGTGACTTTGTGGGTTCGTGAAATGAAAAGTCCAATTTCACCACTCAAAAATGTTCTTTATTTCCACCGACTTACAGTTTAACACTTGCCAATTACACAGAATTACGTGCTGCACACAATTACAATTCACCAGTTCGTCCGTTACAATTTCACTTGTACTCGCGATTACGTAAACTCCGATGCACGCACAGTCTTCTCGTTCATTAACACGTCCTTCGCTAGCACGTCAAACACTGACTAACTCTTACACCAAGAGCTGCGACTGTCTCCTCACTCACTAACTCACTTCGCTCACGGCAGCCCCTTTTTATAGGAATATCGCCGCCTTCTAGTTTCCACAGGAAGGTTCCAGTAGATGAAAGATCCCGTAATTTCGAGAACCAGGTGGACAGAAACAGACGGCACAATGATTTTTTTTCGCCCAGCCATTGCCTGTCACCACTATAGGACAAACGAGGGGAGGGCGTGGCTAACACGGACCTCCCTTGCTGTCCGCTACCAGCCGCTTCTATAGGGTGTTCCAACGCTCGCGTGACACTGCTCCCTCCTCAAAGCTGTTCGTCTCAAACAGCACCATCGTAGCGTGCCAGGCGGTCCAGGTGCACCACCAGCATCTGCTCGGAGTCTCAGCCAGAAGTAGCGCTGCCGTAGTTTGTCAATCGTTCGGTTCGCTCCCAGGTGTCCTCCCGAAGTACCGGCGTGCACTTCTTCCAGGACTTCCGGGACCTTACTCCGCGGAAGTACCAACTGCTCTCTCTGCGTCTTCCCATTGGGTGACTCCCATACCCGGAACAGCACGCCCTCTCTGGTCTTCAACGAGTCCCATTGGGCCCAGTACGACCCGTAGGTTGCGCTCCTCGGTGCGATGTCCTCCCAGGTTGGTCTCGTCCCTGCCTCCACTTCCCTCAAGAGTGGCCCCAAGTCTGCGTCCGCCAGCTGCTCCCTCCTCAGGCCTGCGCTATCCCAGCCTTCAGCAGGCACTGCCACAACTACTCGGACTGCTGCGGCACGCTCCTTCTCTTCCACTCTTGTGCACTGGCCGCACTCTTCTGGACAGGGTCTTCGGGACATGGCGTCTGCGTTACCGTGGCTCTTCCCTCTACGATGTTCCGAGGTGAAGTCGTACTCCTGCAGCCTCTGGACCCAACGTGCTGTCAGGCCTTCCAGGTTCTTAAAGCTCAATAGCCAGGTTAGGGCGGAATGGTCAGTCCTCAGGTGGAATGGCTGACCGTACAGGTACTTGTGGAAGTGCTCCAATGTCTTTACTACCGCTAGTAACTCCCGTCGGGTGACGCAGTAGTTCTTCTCTGCCTTGGATAGCGTCTTGCTGTAGTAGGCTATCACCCGCTCATGGCCGTCCTGGATCTGCGATAGGACACCTCCAATGCAATGGTCGCTAGCGTCGGTGTCCACAATGAAGGTGCCACCTGGTTGTGGGAAACCCAAAATTGGAGCACTGCACAGGGTCTCCTTTAGGTGATGGAAAGCGTTTTCGGCGTCCTCTGTCCACACATAAGGTCGGTGTTCGTCTTTCAGGCGGGTGAGGGGTTTGGCGATGTTGACGGCCTTTTCCTCTAAATCGTTAAGGCGGTCGTCTACTTGACCCATCCGCTTGCCCAGATTCGTGACGTCATTCCCCACGCCGGCCAACCGTTCCACAAACTTGGCGGCGAGGACCTCGTTCGCCACCTTCATTTCCGTGGCCAGACTGTCGTTCGCTGCCCTCATTTCCGTGGTCAATTCGCTCTTTATTTCTTCCATCTTCTCTGTTATTTCGGCCTTCATTTCCATCATCTTCTCCAAAAAAATTTCCAATGCCGCGTCCATGGTTGTAATGTTCGGTGATGTTATCTTCCCGCTTCCTGACACCAGTGTGACTTTGTGGGTTCGTGAAATTAAAAGTCCAATTTCACCACTCAACAATGTTCTTTATTTCCACCGACTTACAGTTTAACACTTGCCAATTACACAGAATTACGTGCTGCACACAATTACAATTCACCAGTTCGTCCGTTACAATTTCACTTGTACTCGCGATTACGTAAACTCCGATGCACGCACAGTCTTCCCGTTCATTAACACGTCCTTCGCTAGCACGTCAAACACTGACTAACTCTTACACCAAGAGCTGCGACTGTCTCCTCACTCACTAACTCACTTCGCTCACGGCAGCCCCTTTTTATAGGAATATAGCCGCCTTCTAGTTTCCACAGGAAGGTTCCAGTAGATGAAAGATCCCGTAATTTCGAGAACCAGGTGGACAGAAACAGACGGCACAATGATGTTTTTTCTCCCAGCCATTGCCTGTCACCACTATAGGACAAACGAGGGGAGGTCGTGGCTAACACGGACCTCCCTTGCTGTCCGCTCCCAGCTGCTTCTATAGGGTGTTCCAACGCTCGCGTGACAATACTTTCTGGCAAACCCTAACAAAGCCACTGAAGTGAAAATATTTGGGTTTGCTCCGTATAAACCTTTGCAATATTCATCGTGGTTCTCAATAAATGTTTATTAATATATGACTAAGACCATATGAGGGTTGCTTAGTAAGGGATAAATCAAACACAGAGAGAGTCTGAGGTTTCCAGTTAAAGTTCTTGGTTATTTTATTCCATGTTCTTATCAGTTATGTAAGTCATCATCATCTTCTTCTTCTTCTTCTTCAAGGATTGGGCCCCGTGACACGTTCCGTTCTCTTCAAGAACCTACTGATCCTTCCAGCGTAGAGCTGGGCGTCCCACATCTCTTTCCCTTCGGCATATAATCTAAAACTCTTCTTGGAAGTCGTTCCGCGTCCATTCTTTACATATGATTTCTCCATTCATTTTTGCTCTTTATTATTTTACTGTTTAATTTAAAAATCCCAAGGTCTTCTCTTATTTTTTCGTTTCTTACGTGGTCTATTCTTTATAACCTGCCACGCTTCTCAAAAATCTCATCTCTGCCGATTCTAGCTGTTTGCGTTGGTTCTTTGCCAGTGTCTATATTTCGGAACCGTATGTTAACGTTGGGGCTGCCATTATCTTATAAAACGTTATATGTGACGTAATTCTGGACTGTTGTGTACGAAGTGTGTTTGTACGGAAATAAAGTGCAATTTTTGATGTTTGTAACCTGGACCTTTGATTTCACCAACCCACAAAATCACAATGTATACATTTTTCGAAGACAATACGTGGTTTTCATTTTGATTTGTTACAAAAGCTTGACGTAAAGGAGAAAAACGAAAATATTTCTTTAAAAAATAGTTGGTACTGAAATATTGAAAATTACATTTCAAATGTAAACCAGACAACTAATTTTATCTGCAGACCTGTGAATTCAACAAATTTAAACAATGTTTTCCCAACATACACCTAATCGAATGTCTAATGGAGAGACAAACATTGCTGGTCAGAAATGAACGGTATCATCCACGCTTCGTCGGTGTAGGGTGTCTGCATAAGACACCTTGATGCGTTGAATTTAGTTTAATTTTCAACTGTCATATATTCTCTATTTTTTTTCTTCTTCTCTTCGCATTTATCTTGATGCAGTTATACATTTCTCAGTTGTAATATGTCTCTTCACTAAGATAAGTGTTGCTAATGAGAAACAACTTGCAGTAAAAACAAAACACTACTACTCCCTTTTTTCATCATTTGCTTGTAATGTCCAACTCCTCCTTATCAGTTTTATTGGAAAACACTGAGTCGCTTTCATTGTTATCAGCAGTTCTACTGTAATCTCGAATCATTAGCTTCGATTTTTTCATCTTCTTGTACGCGTACCTCACATGCATCAACTGTTTCCATTTTGGGGTACTTATACAAAGCCTCGCTTTACTTTTTTACGTTGTGCCTCAGTTTTACAATAAGTGGCATATCTAATCTTTATTATTTTCACGAGGCGTGATAGAATGATAATCACACGTTTAATATTTTAATGATAAAATCTTAAACCAACAGTTACTATACAGGACTGAAATAGTACTGTGCAACTAGAAGGGTGGAATTTTATTTAAGTTAAGATTAGATCATTTTTATTTAAACATTATGGACTTTTAAAATATTATTTCATGATATTTTCCGTTTATGTTTACTAGGAAATTTTGAATAACACCTATAACAATTTAAATTCCATTAAGGCAATGCTACACTATGTAGCCGAAAATGTTGAAATCATGCAATTTCCTTTTTTGGCATCTTTGGTAGCTTATGGTGTGAAGTAATGTATGGCATAGTATTTTCTTCATTTGCAGCATTTTAGGCCATCACGTGACAATTTAAAGAGACCTTTAACAATCGTTAAAAGTAACAATCATTACTTTAAATTTAATTTTTCTGAGAAACTTTTTTTCTAACACTTTTAAGCACACAAAATGCCTCACGTGTCAAAGTTTTACATTTAACTTGGTGAAACTTGCAGGATAGGTCCATAATATGTAAATAAGAAACTTCGCATTCCCCCTTTTTTGTTAATACTTATGTTTTGAAAATTATATGGTGTTAATAAATCAAAAGCTAATATTTTCAAAATTTTGAGAGCTGAGGCATGGAAAATATTTTAAATGAATTACTACAAGAATATCCCAAAAAATAAGAACGTGGGTCTTTTAAAATTGCTCTGTACTATCTAGAAACAAAATCCAATTTAAAATATCAGTGTTTCTGACACGTAGGACATTTTATAAAGCCAGTAATTTCTATATTATTGTGACTTTGTGGGTTCGTGAAATGAAAAGTCCGATTGTACCACTCAAAAATATTCTTTATTTCCACTGACTTACAGTTAAACACTTGCCAATTACACAGAATTACGTAATGCACACAATTACGATTCACCAGTTCGTCCGATACAATTCCACTTGCACTCGCGATTACGTAAACTCCTCCGACGCGCATACGCAGTCTGTCCCTTCACTGGGCGCTCCTCACAGCTGTTCGCCAAACACTGACTAACACAATTCACTCGCTGCAGCCTTTTTATAGGAATATCGCCGTCTTCTCGAAGTCTCTAGTTTCCGTGAATCCACGCGAAGGTTCCAGATGGCAGTGGAAGGGGGAAAAGAGGCGGCCAGCGACAAGTGACATTTCCCTAATCATCCCCTCAGTTAGTGACAGAGACTGATGGGAAGGCGTGGTTCGGCTGCCTCTGGTCCCTTCTCAGCTGTCGCTCGTCTGGCGTTCCGATAATTGGGTGACAATATTTTCACAAACAATAAATAATAATTAATGAACTATTTGGTGTAGCAACCTGAAAGTATGCGTGCCAGTTTAAAATGACACTCTAATTATCTGGCTAAATTTTCATAATGATAGGTTTATTATTATGTAAGTTAGAATTTTCTGTGTAGCACTTGCCTTAAAGGTATTGTCTTAGGCTGGGTTACATACTTTGGTGGATAATTCTCTTCGTATCCTTCCAAATAATTCAATTAAAATGTTTTGCTTTACTTGAAAAATTAGACGAGGTAAGCTATATATACTGATATGACAAAGAAAATATTACAACATAGAAAACGACCTGTTGCTGCCTCTCATTTGCCTGAGACCTTTCCACAATAAAAATGCAATTCCATTATCATTATCACTATCATTATTTTTAAATAACATGTATTATAATTTATGCATAAAGCTCTGCTCTGTGGCCTGTGCCTGGGCTACTCATGTTCATAAACAAGCTCGTCCATTCAGTTGTTAGCAAGCGAATTTGCAAATAAGGTTTGCATTTCAAAGTGATCTAACCACGCAGAAGTATTTGTTTAAAAGTATATTCTATTCTTGTACTACCTCTCCCCCCAAATCTTTCTGCCCATACAAATACACATTCTTTGCCGTTCAGAAGGTAATTTACTGTTACTTTACATGAACACAGACGTATTTCCTACAAATTGTGTTGGCAATGGGAGAAAATTTGGTGAAAAAACTCGTCTCTACACCTTTACACAATCTTGGGTATGATTTTCACTCATATATGCAGCATTTTATATTCTCTCTTTTGGGAGTTGCACATTTGGTATTCATGTGCCTCCTATCATAAAGAAAGCTTTTAGAACTTACTTTAATCTATTTGGGATGCTTCTTAAGATACTTTGAGAAGATTAATTTGCAGCATAGTGAACTAATACGAATCAACATCCAATTATAGCACAGTAAAATAACTTTTGTCTACGATGTACATAATGGTATAGGTTTTGTATAACAAGCTAATAATGTCCCAATTCTAATGATTAATTACTTTTATTCAAAAAGAATACTCTGTGAGCTGTTAAAAAGGACTAAGAATTACCTTCTTATATTACACTGTAATACATTGCCTTTTAATTGCTGGACAGCAAGGGGCATTACCTAGAGAAGAAACATCTAAGTTAGAAGCGTAAAGTTTCTACAAACCTGCAAAATACTTTTCAAAGATAATTTGATTTTCCATTTCAGACATTTAAGTGCCAAGACCGCAGTTTCACAGTAATTCAGGAACTGCCTGCTTTATATTTAGGGAAACAGTGAGATACCATTGCTCGATAGAGTCAACATGAAAAATTCAATGCCATGGCTGGGATTTGAACCACGGATCTCCTGGTTTACGTCCAGTCGCTCTAACCCATTGAGCAACCATGGCCAACTTTCCGTCATGACATTAAGCTCTCCAGTTGACTCATATATTTCCCTGGTAAACCATTAGAGGCTCTCGCATCTGAGATACACCGTTTGTGGCGACTTACTATCGTAAGTACTTAAGTCCCTGGCTTCATCATTTAACACTTATTATTTTTAGTTAATAAATGGAAATTAATAATTTCTTCATACTAGCCGTATATAGACTAATTGATAGAGTTCACATGAAAAATTCAATGCCATGGCCGGGATTAGAACCACGATTCTCCTGGTTTACGTCCAGTCGCTCTAACCCATTGAGCTACCATCAATTAACTAAAAATAACAAGAGTTAAGTGATGAAGCCTGGGACTCAAGTACTTACGATAGTAAGTCGCCACAAACAGTGTATCTCGGATGCGAGAGCCCCTATTGGTCTACCGGTAAAATATACGAGTCAATTGGAGAATTGAATGTCATGACGGCAAGTTGGCCATGGTATCTTAATGGGTTAGAGCGACTAGACGTAAACCAGGAGCTCCGTGGTTCAAATTCCGGAAATGGCATTGAATTATTCATGTTGGCACTATCTATCAAAAACCTTAGCGTATTTATGGCTCCCCCCAGGGGCCTACTTCGGTAGGTACGGGTTTGGCACACCCGGGGTCCCGACCCAACAGTCTCCCTCGTGTGGGCTCCTCTTCGTGGTTGAGGGAGACGGTCAACAGGCCCACCCTCGTGTAGGCCGTGCGTGGAGATCCGTGAAGAAGGTTTTTAGATTCTTGTCTAGTTTAGAGTTTGGGATTTAGTGAACGAAATTTTTAGTAAGTTTTGATTGATGTTTTTATGTACGTGTATTTTTAATAGGTTTTGTTACACTTGTATAGTTTTTAGAAGGTTTTATATCTGGCTTTTGCCATGACTGGTTTCTTAAAGGGCGCTGATTACCGCTAGTATGAAGAAATGATTAATTTCTATCAATTAAGCCCGCCTCGGTAGCGTGGTGGTAGCATGTCTGCCTCACATTCAAGAGGTACCGAGTTCGAATCTCTGTCAGGGTGAGTTACCTGGATAAGCTTTTTCCGGGGTTTTCCCTTATCCTGAAAGACGAATGTCGGGTAACTCTAAGCTCCATGGACCTCGGACGCATTGAACATCATTTCACCCATTTCATTCATCGTCCGATATGACTAAATGTTGGAGGGCGTAAATTAGAATGAAAAAATCCATCAATTAACTAAAAATAATAAGAGTTATATGATGAAGCCTGGGACTCAAGTACTTACGATAGTAAGTCGACATAAACGGTGTATCTCGAATAGGAGAGCCCCTAGCAGTTTACCAGGGAAATATACGAGTCAATTGGAGAATTTAATGTCAGGAAGGCACGTTGGCCATGATAGCTCAATGGATTAGAGCGACTGGACGTAAACCAGTATATCCGTGGTTCAAATCCTGGCCATGGCATTCAATTTTTCATGTTGACTCTATCTATCAAAAACCTTAGCCTATTTATGGCTAGTATGAGGAAATGATTAATTTCCATGAATTAACTAAAAATGCTATTGCTCAGTTTTCATTTGGTAAAGAGTAATTTACTCCCTGAGTCAAGATATGTTTCCAAATACCAATATACTATGTTTTAAAATTAATCACAAAGGTTTAACATTCATTAAATACTATTTAAATTTTCAGCTGTTTATACAAATCCAATTATAACTTTTAATCGTATTGACAAAAGAGGCTTGGTTCAACGACAGTTCTTCTTTGTACCCATAATATAGAGAGAGAAAAATAGAAATCAAAATGTATCTACATTTCCGCAGTGAGCAGCAAATCCTTCCAAATATGGTTTGGGAAGACTTGCCGTTTTAGAAAGCCGTTTGAAACGGACCCCAATTTGTCCATGGACAGAAGAGTCTAATCTCCAAGGGGCATCCAGCCACGCTCCAAGTTAATCATGGTTAAGTCGGCAAAATGACTTCCTTTTGGTGGAGACCAAGTCGCTCACATGCATCCTATCGCCGTCCAATCTGCTCGTATGAGTCTGTTGCAGAAATCGATTTTTCGACCCTATGCCAGTACAGTGACCTGGGTTTGCCATAAAGTTTGTACGCCAATGACGTTTTCAGAAGTGAAGAATAGACAAATCAGTTTAAGAATTTATCTCAATACACTCACTGTTCAATTACGTTTTACTACGAGACGTGTCCGTAAAATAAGGTTTCCAATTTTATTTAATATAGAAAACATGTTTATTGACAATGAATGTCACATTGATGGAAATTGAAGGTAAGATCTACTCCCATTAGTCCTAGACACGTAGGACCAGAACCCGGGTCTCTCCGGTATATTAACCGAGGACGGTGCCTATTTTAAATACCGCCCCCACCCGCTGCACTAGGCAACGGGACGGAAGTGGATACGCCACTTAAGCGCCGGTCCATAATGAACCAGCTACCAAAAAACCTTGGTAGGGCTGCCAGTGTCTAGCTCACCAGCTAGTCTGTCTACTCAACGTAGGACCAAGTTCCCGGGCATCCTTCAACATGGGAGCGATGGATACTCCTGGACAATACCTTGAGTCTAAAAAGACCCCGCTGAGCACAACGACAAGACGGGTGGAAGTGGATACGCCACTTACGCGCGTCAACTCCGCAGGTAAGACTACCGAAAACCTCGGTGGGGCCGCCTGGTAATCTAGCACACCTTCTACTAGCTCTGCAGGCTAGCACCCGGGACTTATGAGGCAACCCTCTACCCCCTCCGGGCGGCCAGTAGCCTGGCCGGAGGTACCCAATTTCCCGTGGGTGGCGAGAACACACTGCCCCCTCGACTCCAACCCAATCCGACCAACTCCCTTACGGGAGGGGCTCGGCATATTCGGCCCGAGGTTCCTCTAGTAACGTCAGAGGTACCACGAGTGCTAGGGGTCCGCAGCGCCCGCACCTTGGCAGCTGAAGGGACGAATCCCTCCGCCTACGGGGACATTGATGGAAAGGCAGAACTTAGAGCTATTTCTCAACGTAATCACCATTGCGATCGATGCAATTTTGCATGCCGCCGAACTGGGTCAGGAGATCAGCCGTTGCATGTGCAGTATGGGGATGAGCGTTGTCGTGATGAAAAATCACTCCCTTCATCAGCATTCCCCTCCTTCGACTTTGAATGTCACGTCGCAATTTTTTTAAAGTCTCACAGCAGCTAGCGACGTTTATTGTTGTACCGGTACCACTTAGCCGGCAGAAAATGTCTGTTTGAACTTTCGTGGCTTCGGCGAATTCTAATGCCGCCACTGACGAGAACGTTCTTTAGTTTCTGGTGTTGTGTAGTGCACCCAGGTTTCATCGTCAGTGACAATTGAATCCACAATTCCTCGTCCTGTTCTGCATACCGCTCCAGGAATCGGTGGGCCGCTTCAACACGTTGCAGTTTATGGTCTTCGGTGAGCATTTTGGGGACCCACCTCACACACACAAACACACACACACACACACACACATACACACACACAAACACTTTGCGATAATGCAAATGTTCTGTCAAAATCTTGTCAATCATAGTCTTACTGACTTCAGGGATAAGTTCGCACAGCTCGCGTACTGTCACACGCCGATCTTCAAGCATTTCTTGCTCAACTTTTGCAATTGTTTCGGCTGAAACCGAAGACCGACCAGAACGCTGTTCGTCATGGACGTCTGTACGTCCGTCTTTGAACTCTCTGGCCCACTTTCGCACGTTTCTGTTGTCCATATACTGTGGCCCATATACTTCGCATAACTGACGATGAATCTCAGTGTGGGTAGTGCCTCAAAAAAGGATCACTGCACGCAACTAGCACTTGGCGGTGGAAGTGATAGGAAGCTCCATCGTAAACGGCTGCCCAACCCACACAAGCCTACTCAACGGCTGCAACGGGTTCCTTGTGGTGGGAATTTGAAGGGGTGAAACCAAGCAACACGCCAGTGTTGCCGGATCTCGCGTAATAGCGTTCCTCACGACTCCAGCGCCTTGGAGACCTTATTTTACGGACACGCCTCGACATGGTTAAATATAATAAGTAGATAATATTTTGTTCCGGAAAAAACTGCGTTTTTCTATTAACGACAGGAGAATGTCGCCCTTAAATAGAATTGAAAAGAAAACAATTTTCTCATTGGAGGTAATTAGGAGAGGATAGTTTATTTCCTTAGTGTTAAGTTTCCATACTATTTTATATGGAAATAAGTATGATACCATAAAATTTTCCCTACATGTATACACACATATCGTTGCGTATATAGGCTAGCGAGACTTAAAATTACTTTAATCTTGGTATTTAACACTTACTTCCTTGCCGTGATTTTGAGCATTTAATCTTTATCATCTCTGGTTCACCGGGTGAGCTAGCTCTGGCGGTTTCATCTGTGGCCCACATTCGGGATGCCCGGATTTGATTGCCGTGGCCTACCTACCTGACCCATGATCTTTTTTGGGGGTTTTCCGGGTTGCTAGGCGAATGCTGGTAGGTTAATTACATCTCCCGAATTTCCCGTCCCTCCATTTCATCTCCATTATCATTTCATATCATCTCTCATCTTGTGGTCTCTTTCAGGGTAGAAGTGTCGGCGGGTGTCTCGGCGGTGCATGGTGGCAGGATATGCTCTGACGAAAACTACTTCCTCCTCCGATAGGTCGGTTGTCGGTCTCCGCTCCTCTGCTGGGACCATTTCGGGACCGCCAGCCAGGGACCATTAGGGCTCGGCTGCTGGACTCCTTGCCGTCCCGCTGTGGGGGAGCGAGTTTGTTGTCCTGGCCTGTCGGGGGAAGTCGTTATCCAAGTAAACTATAGGAACCTTGCCTTCTGTACTGTCGTGGCTCCTTGGATCAGCCACCCTCAGTCTCCTTCGCCTTATCCTTCCTCCCGAGGGTGTCCCCACTTGGGGGCATCAGAACAATGGGCCCAGTTTGGTGGCTACGTACCGAATCCCCTCAGGAATGAAATCCCCAATTCCATCTCTGGTGTGGGGTATGAATTTATAACTGTGATAGGACAAGGGCTGTTCAATAAAGAATGGTCACATTTTTTTGACAACGTACCTTTACTCATCCACATAATTTTGATGATCCTTCTCAAAATAGTCTACCCTGAATGCGATGCACTTGTCCCAGCGTTTCTGCCAGTCTTCAAAAATATGCTGGAAACCATTATTTTGAGAGATACTTCAAAATCGCCTCTGCAGCCTTCACCACTGCTTGTTATGATGGATAATGCCTCCTACGAAGGCGTTTCTTCAAGTTAGGGAATAGAAAATGTCACATGGGGCTAAATCCGGACTAAAGAAAGGGTGAGGGAGGCACTTCATGTTGATTTTTGCAAGGTATTCAGCAACAACTTTGGCAATATGCGGCCGCGCATTATCGTGGAGCAGCATCCAGCCTGCTTCAAGAAAATGTGGCACCCAGTGAACTGTTCAGTATTTCAGAAAGTGGTCTTAAGTTAATTCGTCGATCCTCTCTCACAATGGCAGCATCAGTGTTGATGTATTCTTCCGTAAGAGCAGTAACTGGAGCACCGGGTCCACCTTCCTTTGAAATTGATTGTCTCCCCTCTTTAAACATTTTAAATCACCTTCAAGCTGTTCTGTAGGGAAGAACAGACTCTCCATAGGCCTCCTGTAACATTGTATAGGCCTCAACTGAAGATTTGTTGAGACTAAAGCAGAATTTTAAAGCCGTATATTGTTCCTCGCGTGTTACCTCCATTGCAGCGGTAGGCGATACTGAACATGCCTGAACTTGCCTGGTTCTCACAGGCGGGAACCAGGAGTACTAACAATGGAACTTCTACGGCGCGTTTGTTTCACATTATGCTCAGAGAATACAGTAAGATTGAATTTTAATGCGAAAAATTATGACCGTAAAAAATTATGATAATTCTTTATTGAACAGCCCTCGTGTATGCTCCTCTGAAAACACCATTTATTCATCTGCAACCAACTTTAGAGGATATCTGTTAAATAAGAAGGTGATATTTTCTTCAAAACTGCGGGTGAAGATATACCAAGTTAATCTTATTTTGCCCTTAAACAGTGCAGTTTCTTATGTTTCAAAAGTTATCCTTTTGTAAAATGTCAATAAAATGAAAATCTTTAATATTACACTCGGTTAAATATAAATATAATACATTTGCAAAATGTAAAAGTGAAGAATGTCAAGTTTGAAGTAGTGCATGGCATAAATTGGCAAACGAATTTGCCAAATAAATATTTATTTTCATATATTTGACCCACGATAAGTTGTACGGTAGACATTTACATTACTTAGCATGAAACAAAATATAAGAATCCGATCCTCGCTCATTAATAACTCTATGGTATCTGGAAGTACTGGGAGCTTTTGTGTTAGTAGTAATAGAGAACGTTAATATATTCATACATATGTTTTAATAAATCCCTGTTACAGAATAAATGTTTAGAATACTCTGGGAGATGACAGTTGTAACTCAGTTTTCTTCTTCAGAATAAAACAAAGAGAAACTAACGTTGCAATGATTTTACGGTTAATTTATGCGCTGAATGTACGAACGAATGAATAGCAGAGTCAAAGGACCTTTACACGGATGAATGAACTTGATGTACAGACATTCACTGGACCGTCCTTAACAGATTTGTCAAGCAGTAGGCGCCAGCTCACGTAAAAGGTAATTAAAGGGTACAACGGTAAAAGGAGAGATTCCTAAACCCTTAACTATAGTATGCTAATTACCTACCCAAAGAGGTCACAGACATTACCCGCATTCGTGTCGGCAAATTGTTCCTCTGTCATACTGTATTTAATGAGGTGCATCCTGCCATAACTTCTGTCCCTCATACAGAGGCACCTATTGTATACATAAACGACAACTACAACAAACAAATAAATGTAACTTGTTTATTAGAGACCACAAAAATGAAGTGAAATGTGTAGTGTTTAACGCCCGCTTTTACACATATGGCACCGCAGGCGGTGACACTGATAGTACATGAGATAAAGATGGAGCACCGGTGGAATGAAATGGCGGGGGAAACCGGAGGCCCGGAGAAAACCCGCCCCAGCGCCGTGTTGTACACAACAAATCTCATTTTGCGGTCGCCTTGGATCGAACACGGGCCACCTTGGTGAGAGCCAAGCGGTCTAACCACTGAGCCACGGCGCGGCCAAAAATGATGCTGATAAAATGCTGATAAACCATTCCATAAATTTCAAAGAATGAGATGACCATAACTTTGACGGCAGAAGGAACCACTTTTGCTTTTTGGGGGTTGGTAATGAAGCAGATTTCCACACTGAGCTTTGCTGCTTGCTCTCAGGATCAAAATGATGTAGCCAAGTTTCGTAAGCAGTGATTACGTTTGAAATAAACTCCGGATCTTCCTCTAACATCAACTTTAACTGCATGTTACCTCCATTGCAGCGGTAGGCGATACTGAACATGTCTGAACTTGCCTGGTTCTCACAGGCGGAAACCAGGAGTACCAACAATGAAACTACTACGGCGTGTTTGTTTCACATTAAGCTAACAGAATATAATACGATTGAATTTTAGTGCTAAAAATTATGACCGTAAAAAGTGATGATCATTCTTTATTGAAAAGCCCTCGTATTAAAGAACCTCACACACACACACACACACACACACACACACACACACACACACACACACACACACACACACACACACACACACACACACACACACACACACTGATGGTGCTTATAATATGCTAGCAACTGACAGTGTCACTAGTAAATAATTTGTTTAGCATTTAAAACCAGGCTTTTCTAATCATCTTATTTTTCCCATAGGCTCATTTTTATTTCTATTAATTTTAATGTTACGTGCTTTGTTAACGAGTGGTTTAGAACGTAAGTGAGTAAGTATTTCTAGTTAAATGATTGTTAATTGCGTGCGTACTTTAATTGATTTAAATTCATAGACGTCTTCGCAGTCAGGTCCCTTCACTTCATGTACAAAGCGATAATGGGGTTATGAAGAGAATGTTGTTTGGCATCGCCGCGTTATTTCCGACCGTGCCTCATTTTCTCGTGTCAGGAAAAGGCTGTGATGAGAAGTGACAGGGAAGTGTTAGGATCACGAACTTCCATGCGCTAATTTCCGGACACGCTGAAGTACACGCCGCTGTCCGTCACCGCTCATCATTCTCAATACGGCGCGGACACCCCGTCTTGCAAGCCCACTTCCATGCGTTCTTCTATAATGTACAGCTCTAATGCATATTTAATTTGTTAATGGTTTATATTTCACCTTTAATTTTTACCTTTAATATGTGTTAGTTTAAAACAGGAATCATTGCTCGCAGTTGCTCAGCTCTGAGAGAGCTTGCAAACAGATAAAGATGTAAAACAAAGGAATAAACAGAGCATTGTACTGACGGAATCCGTACAGCAATCTCTACAAAATTATCTTTAATAAACTGAAATAATTTAAGGAATGATTTCTCGATTTCACACTCAGATCATGATACTTCCATTTTCGTGCTTTCGTTTTTATTAAAAACATTGGACAACGCTCATAATACGAGAGCTGTTCAATAAAGAACGATCATAATTTTTACGGGCATAATTTTTCACACTAAAATTCAATCTTATTAATTTCTGTTAGCTTAATGTGAAACAAACATGCCGTAGTAGTTTCATTGTTGGTATTCCTGGTTCCCGCCTGTAAGAGCCAGACAAGTTCAGACGTGTTCAGTATCGCCTACTGCTGCAATGGAGTTAAAATGCAGTTAAAGTTGATGTTAGAGAAAGATCAGGAGTTTCTATCACGGAGTTTCTATCGTTGATACCCCAACAAATGCTTTGTTACGGAAATACGAAAGCTGTCAGAACGATGGATCAAGTACATAGACATTGGTGTGGAACACCTATAATGATTGCTGAATGAGTTTGTTCAATAAATAGTTCTTATAAACAAAAGATGGTTATAGTGTCAATCATTTTAACTCCCCTAGTACATCTACCACTCATAATAAAGCTAATAATTTTTAATTAAATAAATGCATCGAAAATGCGAAATCGTGAAGGAATGAATAATTTTGCTATCTAACCTTTTTAAACTATTTATTGATCTAGAAATATCTTCTTTTTAAGCTCTTAACAACTGCATTTCTCTGAAATGTCGAGTAGTGTAAGGAGCTCTTAGTTTAATATTGTCCTATTTTACAGAAGTCGAATTCTAACATGTATTTCCCTATGAAATCATCTAATAGCCTCCGTCTAAAGAGAACGAAATAAGCAGCAGAACGAACCGCTTACTTGTATTTCAGTGTCCCAGGTCAAGGCCTGACCAGCATAACCCACACTCCGCCAAGGGAAAACAAGAGTCAAACCAAGGGCAACTCCTGCTTTGACACGGGGAACTTGTTTCTCCAGGAAAGCAAATTTAGTTTAACCCTAGTTTAAACCACATGCCGTAACATTTGCTGTACAGAGAAGCTGTAGCATGAAGAGGAGGGGAGGGGGGGTGAGGTATGTGGGTAAGCAGGTAAGTGCAGTAGTTAAGAGTTTAAATTCCCCAGTGATTTAGCTTTAGACCATATCTAGGAGACGGCCTGAGCTGGACACTTGAATTGACGTCATTTGTATATTTCTATTTGATGTATTATGCATGGAATGTTTCTGTATTCGACAGCTGCAATTCGTAAACCGTTCCCTTTAGGTATACCGTCCCTCTGAAAGACTGACACGCGGGGAGAATTTGTTTCCCCCTCTGTGTCAATATGTCATACCTAATGAAGACAACCTTCCCGCCGTTCCTTTCCCTTTTACTTTCTCTACTTATGGTAAGTAGGGGGAGTATTGTATTCCATCAAAAACTTTTGATATCGAGGTTTCCCTGAAAACTTGGTTTGAGTCACTCTCAACCCCAAGAAATATTTATGTTAAAGCTCGTAACTGTAGTAAAGTCTGTTTAGTTAACTCATGTGCAGTCGGCCGCTGCCTTTGACGAACCCTTATAATCGTTTTACAACACCGGCCCTCCTCCTCGCAGACCTTTCTGCAAGGTTGCCACCTTTCTCGATACGTCATGTGTATCGTACGAGGTTTCGTCTAAATAAATTATATTATGTCCATTACTGCAAAACTTTCTCAGTTTTGACGATATATATCGCCAAGCTACAATTCTACTGGATTCAATAATAACCATTAAATTATTCAATGTGCAGTATTTGAAACCCAGCTCCTTTAGGAGACCGTACAAAGTGCAGTGCCCATAAGGAAAATCACAAATGTCTTGCAAATGTGTAACCAATTTGTCTAAGGTGGGCGCTCTCTCTTTTGCATACAATCTATACATTTCTTGACGAATTAAATCGCATATGAAATTATCTAATTTAGAGAAACGTTTCCTTTTGTTTTCACATTTGATCGGCGTCTTTGGTATTCCTTTCGTCACAATATTTCTTACTGTATTTCTGTGAATATCCAGAATTTTTATCAGGTTCATTGCATGACCCCTTACCGAGATTATTTTTCAGCACATATTTATGTGTTCAAAACAAGCGCTTGAATTTGCTTAGAAACAGTTCCCGTTATTACTTTGTTTTTTGAGGCTTTTCCCGTAATATAACTCGGCCCAGTTATTCACACTATTGTCATCACTTTGATTATTTTCACGTGACTGAAATTTATCTACTACTTCATTTGCATTTACCACTGCATTTCCCTCTCTCGGTCTCCACATCGTGACGCACAACGAATTTCTGCACATAATGAAACAGATCAACTGGAAGTTGGAACTTTGGCAACTGAGACTCCACGTGGAGTAGACATGCGACTGTCACTTCTAGAAAATCAGGGTTGCTATTGGTCCTCAACGACAGTGTTCCATTTCTGAAGTGTGGATATAGATTTATGGCGGTCATTAGTGGGCGGGAGGCTCAGGTTCCTTTGACTCCGAACTGCAAACGCGTTAACTAAACAGACTTTATATCGAGCGGAAGTCAAAATTTGTAGTCCACTTTCGGGAGGTCACAGTTCCATTCTCGTGGCCCACCTACCTGACCCAGGGTTTTCGGGGGGCTTTCCCGGATGGCTAGACGAATGCTGGCTAGGTTAATTATATCCCCCTAATTCCTCTCCCTCCATTTAATCTCCATTATCGCTTCAAATTAACTCTTCTTTTTCAGGGTAGAAGTTCAGCGGGAGTCTCGGATGATCTCTGAGGAGAACTAGTTCCTCCTCCGATAGGTTGTTGCCGATCTCCAAGCAAGTAGCTGGGACCATTTCGGGCCCAGTAGATGGGACCGTTTCCGTACCACTGGAGGGGGCATGACCGTTTTTCTGGCCTGCCGGGGGAACTCTCTATCTAAGTAAATTGTAGGTACCCTGCCCTCTGCACTATCGTGGCTCCTTGGGACGGCCACCCTCTGTCTCCCCTCACCTTATCCTTCATTCTGATGACGACTGCGCTTCATGCCTAATCCCCCTTCTAATTCTAATCCCACCTCAAACCTGTAGAAAATACGGAAGCTTGGTAATTTTAGATTTTATCAATACTGGCTGACGAATATGATGAAAATAGAGATTGTTAAAATATTGTTATGAAAAAGCAGTAGTTCATGTTCATTTTTCCCTTGAAATCGCCTCTCTGGTCCTCTTATTCTGAACGGTTTTTATTAATCATTTAATCTGTACAATGGTCTCTTACTCCGATTACACCTACGAAGAAATAACTAACTAATAACTAGTTTAACAAATCTCAATGAACTAGTTACAAGGTTTAGTTCTGCTAGTGTATTGAATGAAATTTCAGAAGTTGGCCTAAAATATATCATGAGATTACACACCCTTCATAGATAGATAGTGACTCATAGTAAGCGATGACATGTGGATCTCCCTTGATACCGTTTCCAACCTCGTCTCCGACCAATAGACTACCAGCTGCTTCAGTGGTGAGTTAAGTGATCGTTTTAAAGATGTGTCTTGGTGGTGTGTGAATCATCAACCTCAGTTAAGTTGGCTAATAAATGCAATTGAGGCTAATAATGTTCTATTTAAGGATACCTGTGACTGAAAGTTTTAAATCCTGAACTAATAACGCTAGCTTTTTAAGATTTATACCGTTAATATAACTTAGTGTAAATATGATACAGCTCTAATTTTGTCAACTTCACTTTTATAGTTTGGAAAATATGGCCAAATTTATTTATTTTTGGTTACGTTACCTAATACGTCCCTTGCGACAAACTTTATGTGCATATAATATTTTAACAACAGTTTCCCAAAACATCCGCTTTCTTGTATCAATAAATTTAGGCTCCAGAAATTTTTAAAGCTATGAATATGGTTTTTTGCACAAAATTTGAAATTTTTGTGTTTTCAAGTAAATAAAGTGTACTTAAATGCATCTCACAATAAACCCCAGGGCGATTTCTATTCAGGGTGTCTCTGTGAACGTGTGTAGCAAGCTTCATTACTCTAAGACTAAAACTGTGACGCAAGGAGCGTCTTAAATGATGAAAAATGCAGTAATCTTCAATAGCGAGAAAACAACGAATGGATTGGAACCCATAATAAAGAACTAGAACCCATATCTAACATTAGTATTAACATAACTTTCAAACTGAAATAGAGCATAATAAAAATGTGTAGTGTTTAACGCCCGCTTTTACTACATACGGCACCGCAGGCGATGACACTGATGATACATGAGATGAAGATGGAGCACCAGTGGAATGAGATGGCGGGGGAAACCGGAGGTCCCGGAGAAACCCCGCCCCAACGCCGTGTTGTCCACCACATTTCTCACTTTGCGGTCGCCTGGGAACAAACCCGGGCCGCCTTGGTGAGAGACAAGTGGTCTAACCACTGAGCCACGGCGTGGCCCTGAGTATAAGAAAGAATTATAAAGAACCCATAATAAAGAATTGGAACCCATATCTAACACTAGCATTAACATAACTTTTAAACTGAATTAGAGCATAATAAAGAATTATAAAGAACCCATAATAAAGAATTGGAACCCATATCTAACACTAGCATTAACATAATTTTCAAACTGAATTACAGCATAATAAAGAATTATAAAGAACCCATAATAAAGAATTGGAACCCATATCTAACACTAGCATTAACATAATTTTCAAACTGAATTACAGCATAATAAAGAATTATAAAGAACCCATAATAAAGAATTGCAACCCATATCTAACACTAGCATTAACATAACTTTCAAACTAGATTAGAACATTTAAAAATTGCTTGTGTATGCTATCAGAGCATTCTTTGGATTCAGGAAGAGTTACACTGTTTTATAGACTAAAAAGAGGAAAATATGAGCATTTGAAAACGTTTATGAAATTTCAGTCGTATATATCTTTAAAATGAGTTGTCAATGTTGAGGTTGCAGAGTTAAACTGTTTCTGAATCCAATCTCTCAACATGGCAGTTATTTAACTTTTGACATATCTTTATGTTTTAAGCTTTAAATGGTGGAGATAACTGTTTATGTAATAATTGTACAAAATATAAAACGTGGTGAATCACAGAAATGCTGACTGTTATAACGCGAGTTTCTTTGGTACCGTGGGTGCTGATAATCGGTAACTCGAAACGAAAGGATACGTATTGTGACTTTGTGGGATCGTAGAATTAAAATTCCAAGTTTCAGATATTCTAAATGTTCTTTATTTACGTAGAAAAATACTCTGATCAATTCTCACATAACAGCATTACGATATATATACACAGTCTACCATTGTCGATGACCAAACAGCGTTCTGATTACATCACTTTAAAACATCAGCAGCTCTCGTTATAGCGTGTGTGTGTGTGTAGTGTTTAATGCCCGCTTTTACTACATACGGCACCGCAGGCGATGACACTGATGATACATGAGATGAAGATGGAGCACCGGTGGAATGATGGCGGAGGCCTCGGAGAAAACCCGCCCCAGCGTCGTGTTGTCCACCACAAATCTCACTTTGCTGTCACCTGGGATCGAACCCGGGCTGCCTTGGTGAGAGCCAAGCG
>CM060952.1:188320996-188488496 GCA_030765055.1 Mantis religiosa | reverse complement strand
ACTATTTGTCACCAACGCCGTTTGCTTTTATATTTCTGTCACCTTAACGCATCAAAAGTGTTCAGTACGACGTAGAGTGTAACCAAATTTGTTTTAACACAAGCTCAAGAATGGATTAACTTTACACCGCTATATTGTTTTGGCCTAAGTTTTAAATGGTCCAGATGTAAGAAAAATTATTCCAAAAGTGCTATAAGCAAAGGAATATAAATATTTCTATATGTAACTTTTTATTATGGCAATATTTAAACAATACGATGTTTTATATTTATTTTTATTAAAATTATAATTTCTGCTTTTAGTCATATCGGGCGAGGAATGAAATGGGTGAAATGATGCTCAGTGCGTCCGGTGGAGCTTAGAGCTACACGACATTTGTCTTTCAGGGAAAACCCTGGTAAAAGCCATATCTAGGTAACTCACACTGACCGAGATTCGAACTCGGAACCTCTTAAGATACCGGAATTAATTGGATGTTAATAGCAAGAGATTTTATTTGAGGTCATCGGTATAACGATACATTAAATAAGTAATATAAAACTTTAGAGGCAGAGTAAAAGATTCATGTATATATTATAATTAATAAGAGAATAAAAGAGATAAGGCTGGCCCCGTAGCTCAGTCGGTAGAGCACCTGCCTGCCATGCTAGGAGTCCCGGGTTCCATTCCCGGCAGTGGGGTGTGGATTTTTTGCGACCAAGATAATTCCCCATCTTCCCCAGAGTCTGGAAGTAATGAATGAGAGCGTGAATATGTGCGTGATCTGATGATTAAAAACCAAGGTAACGAGTTAACACCTTCAGTATGTTCCAAAGGAAAACGGCCGCCGATATGACCATTGCAGTTAAAGGCGGGATATAAATGGAACAAGGGAAAAAAGAGAGATAAATAATAATATAAAACAATTGAAAGAAGAAAGAAGATTTAAAAGCAGATGTTGCCTAACGTTTGAACAAAAGTACTGATTCGCTTGTAGCGTCGCTTCGCTTCACGTCGCGTCGGGCTGGCTGCGAGAACAGACCTTGTGGCATTTGTTGCTCAATTTTTTTAATGAATCTATAATTTATTAATATTGTGACTTTGTGGGTTCGTAGAATTAAAAGTCCAATTTGCAGAAATTCAAATCGTTCATTATTTGCGTAGAAATAAACTCACAGTACATCACATACACAATCACAATCTACCAAGGTCGATTACCACAACAACAGCGTTCTGGTTACACCTGTTTACATCAGCTCTCGTTACAACACTTCACGACTGTTTACTCCTGTTTACAACTCCCTTGGCAAGTCGTCGCTTCCTTAAATACCTCCACTGATAATTCCAGACTGTTCCAGAACAATCAAGAAACCAAACGCTCTCCTTTAATCAAGATGTTACCAGAATATACTAACTTAATCTGTTTTGGCATGCATTTTATCTCAGTGATACACTATCCGACTGTTATCTTTATCTGCAGGCTCTTTGTGTACACAAGCCACGCTTATTTCTCTGCACTGAACTTTCTGTGCGCGTCGCCGCGACAATATATTGATTTTATAGCACGTGAATTTATATTATTGAGGTGATGGGCATATTTTAAAATATTGTATATCTAGTTTTAAAGGAATAAAACTTGAATAGAAACAGTTTAACTCTGTGCTGTTTCTTATAATATCTACGCAAATACTGGAGATCACTTCTCATCGCTCTACAGAGCAAGCCTGAGATCGATGCGGATGCTGATGAGATCTTCTAGACATTTCAAATAGACGGAGAGTGCATCTATTTCCCGCATGAGTGTGCAAGCATGATTGTCAAGGGTAGAGCCAGACTGAAAAATTCAATGCCATAGCTGGGATTTGCACCACGGGTCTTCTGGTTTCCGTCCAGCCGCTCTAACCATTTGAGCTACTATGACCAACGTGCCAACATGACATTAAATTCTCCAACTGACTCGTGTTTCCCCCGGTGAACCACTAGAAGTTCTCATAAACACATGAGACAACTACCTTAATGGCGACTTACTATGCTGTAAGTACTTTAAGGCCCGGGCCTTATAGTTCGCACCATTATTAGGTACAATTAATGGAAATTAATTTTTCTTTCACACTAGCCGTGTGTAGGACGTACTATGAAAGGATAGAACCAGACTGAAAACTTAAATGTCATAGTTGAGATTTGTAAGTCGCCATTAAGGTAGTTGTCTCATGTGTTTATGAGAACTCCTAGTGGTTTACCGGGGAAAACACGAGTCAGTTGGAGAATTTAATGTCATGTTGTCACGTTGGCCATAGTAGCTCAAATGATTAGAGCCACTGGACGGAAACCAGAAGATCCGTGGTTCAAATCCCAGCTATGGCATTGAATTTTTCAGTCTGGCTCTACCCTTTCATAGTGCGTCCTACACACGGCTAGTGTGAAAGAACAAATAATTTCCAAGCATGATTGTCTACTATAATGTGAAACGACTTAAATGATTATTTAAATCTATTTAGTAATTTAAATAAATAAAATGAATTATTTAGGATATTGAATAATGGTAAGGAAAAGTTAGTATACAAAATTTATAAAGAAAAGTATAAAAGTTGAATGATGTTGATTTGTTGTGATGGCAACGGCAAAGAGACTATATAAGCACCTGGACTGAAGGTGATTGTTCTTCTTCATTTGATTTCCATGGTGTAAGGACGTGTGAGTAAGTCCGCAAATAGACGCCCACGTGCAAAGGCAATTCTTGTGTGTAAGAATATACGTATCAGTATATTTTATTTGGTGTAACAGAGAAGTGATTATTGGTGAATAGTTAAAAGGATTGCACCAGAGAATACTGATATCGATTGATTTATGTTAGAAAAAAGTTGCATCCTTAGTAAATCTAAGAGTTTGGAGATTCGTTGGAGAAATTATAAATAATCCTTTATTTAAAACAACATTATCCTTCCATATCCACAACCACCCCTGAAAAGAAGAGTCCATTCAGATACCAGAGCAGCTAGACCGAACTTCGAGAACTTCGAAGAAGTCCATCATCACCCAAATTCTTTCTACACCCCACATTGGAACATTTTGTTATGTTCCAAATGAAACATTAAGGGCACTGAGAGGATATTTTTATCCAGACAGGGCTAGTTTTTAACAATATTGAAATATAAACATATAAAAAACTAAACATTACTAGAAATTGAAATTTGGTTTGATTATAGTATAAGGATGTGTGCATTTATCTACGGTATAAAGTTTACATTAAGTTCATACAGCTCCTTGAAAAGGGGGCCAAAGGCACTCTGTGTATCCTGAAAAAGAGTATTACACCCTATACTTCAGGTCTAGGATCCTTGTAGGAATTTAAAGCTATAGGAACCAATCTTTTTCCTAAATAACATAAATCACAGTTTTATAATCTAAACTAAATAAAAAGCATACATATTTTATTTTATGCACATGAAAAATTATTTAGTTGTGTTAACAAAAAAAAA
The DNA here is from genome assembly GCA_030765055.1 of Mantis religiosa. NCBI lineage: Eukaryota > Metazoa > Arthropoda > Insecta > Mantodea > Mantidae > Mantis > Mantis religiosa. The sequence continues at coordinate 188,485,038 of CM060952.1, read as the reverse complement.
AAAAAAGATAATACTTTAAGGACTGAAATTTATTTTTCCTCCATTTTATAAATCATATGAATATAAAAGTTAGATTAGTGTGTTCAGGGATCATTAACAAATAGGCACTTAAAATTTTGTATCACTATCCTTTATAGCTTTTAAGAAACATGCACCTAAAGTATGAAAAATCAAGGTTTTGGGAAATCACGATCAAAGATTAAGCACAATTCCTTTTAAATTTTACATATTCTCATAACATGCCTGCTCCATATTCCTGCTCAGTTAGGTTTTCCTCATCTTTTCTTTTCCTTTTCTTACTTATAGCTCTACTTTCAAGCAAATGAGCTGTTCTTTTTCCTTCTAGGAGTTGACGCACATCTTTTTAGACATGCTGCCGTCATATTTTCACCAACCTTTATACCCATTTTTGTCATTACTTTATACCTAACACTGTACCAATCATTATAACAAATAACACTACCATATACACCAATTTTTAAAACTTTTGGCCCAACACGCACAGTCTTTGGAATTCTTTCCCATATTAGACGATGAAAACTTTCATTTAGGTTTTGGGTTCGATCATGCTAGCACTTTATCAGTAATTCATCTTGAGAAAGTTTCATAAATACTGGTTTAATTGCCAAAAGAACCTCTTCTGGAAGAGAGTGTTTATGTTTCTAAGTGGGTTAGTTCAGAAATTTCAAGCTTTGGAAGTATGCTGAGTGACATGTGTATACAGAAGATCAAAAGTGGGCGTGCCATTGCGCCGCCATCTTTAAATTGATGGATTAAAGCGCTTTAATACCAGCTGATGACCTATGTTATATATATCATTTAAAAGCACCTCCCAGTGCCCATAAACATTTTGTCAAAAATAATTGAAGGCACCTGTATTAAGTTTAAAACACATCTACGATGTTTTAGAGTAACAAGTGCCAAAATGTTAATTAGAATTAGAAGAGGCCTACAAGATTTAGAAACTTTACCTGTGACTGTCCTTAGTGGCCAGATTTAGCCTTTTATGTAAAAACAAATAAAATATTTACTTTATGATTTTAAACTAATTTTAACAAATATTCCTTTCAGTGGAATACTTTGCATGTTCCTTCTTTTCAGACTTCTGTTAGACTTACCTAAATTGGCTCATGTTAACTACTGCACACATGCAGGTATCAAATGTGGAAACGAAAACGCTGGTTAAAAGCGTGTAGGATGAGGAATAATTTGTGAGAAATTCGTTTCCGCAGAAATCCCCCGCAGAAATTCAAAAACATTGATCGAGCACACAGACACATGCTAGTTAGTTATTACTTATTTCAAACCACAACGGTGGGGATTATATGCGATATGATAACCCCAGCAGGGATATGCCGATGTGATGAATGTTGATGCAGCTCCGCATTGCACCTAATTTATTGTTCAGCACTTGGGAGGGATTGTGTGTGACTTGACACGAGCGACCAGGTTAATATCGGCACGGCTAAGCTCCACCGCTAGATATATTGTCCAACCTCGGGCGAAACGTTGAAGGGAATATCAGTTTAAATAAATCCTTTATGGTCCGCATTAGAAACGGAAGGCAGGAATTTACACTGCGGTGTGCCTTACGAAAACCGTTACCCAGTAGACAAATATTTCACGCTCACTAATGCCCTCTGATCACGCGGAAAAGCCACTTAAAATGACTGTCGTTCTTCCAACGTTCGTCTGAGAAAATAAAAATAAATGTGGCTGAAGCTAGAATAACAAGAAAATCACATGAACTAAAATTCAAAGTTTATCCACACGATATTCTTTGTTACTAGGGTAGACTTTTACAGAGGCGACCATTTTTTATACATTGTGTCTGTGCCCCAAGTGAGACATTCCCGGGAGGAAGGATGAGGTGAGAGGAGACAGAGAGTGGCCCTCCCAGAAATGAAATGTGTAGTGTTTAACGCCCGCTTTTACTACATACGACACCGCATGCGGTGACCCTCCCAAGAATCCACAATAGTACAGAGGCAAAGTCCTTATAAATAAATGAATGAATTATTTACTGTGCATATTGTAACGTTGTGGGTTCGTGAAATTAAAATTCCAATTCCACAGACTCAAAATGTTCTTTATTTCCACCAAATTACAGTTGGAACACTTGCCGATTACACAGAATTACGTAGCGCACACAATTACAATCCACCAGTTCGTCCGTCACAATTCCACTCTGCACTCGCAGTCACGTACACTCTTCCGATGCACGTACACGGTCTTCCAGTCCGTTCCCTCACTGGGCGCTCCTCACGGCTGCTCGCCAAGAACTGAACTGACTCGCCAACTGCAGGCCTTATATAGGGAAGATCGCCTTCTGGAAGATTCGCGGCTCGCAGAATTATCCCGAGGTTTCGAAACGTCTGGTGGGAGGGGAAAGAGACGGTACAGGGCTCGTGCCGCTCTCCTAATCATCCCTTCAGTTAGTGACACGAGACAAATGGGTAGGCGTGGTCTGAATGCCTACTGCGTGGTCTGGCCCTACTGCCGGTCCGTTCTATAGGGAGTTCCGACGTTCGGATGACAATATTCCAAGTTTTTTTTTTTTTTCCATTTACCACTTTTGGCTACATTTATTTGTCTTTACCTTGGCTTACATGACACCCTGGTCTTCTGCTCTGCCAGGTAGCTCTTAACCTCCATGCCTCTTTGTTACTTAATTATCTCCTTCCTCCCCTATCTTCCTTTCTTATATTCTTTACATTTCTGGCCCCATTTTTCTTTAAACTTCTGTAAGAACTAACCGATATTTCTTACCTTCTTTTCCTCTTTCTCTGTGTTTTGTAACTTACTGTAGGTCAACTTACCAATATTTCACTCTTTTAATTGACCAGATAAAACCTGATAAGGAACAATCACAGCGCTGATCACCTGAAGGTTGAAGCTAATTTATTGGCGAGCAAAGAGTTCCACTTTGGCGACAGTTTGGTTCAAATGGAAATAATGCGTGTTTAGCTCAGGGTAAAGCAATAAGGTTTCTCACAGTATATGCGTGGATATGTGTGAGAAGGATGGTTTTAATGACACTGTAATGCCCGTTTCAAACTAGTTTAATGACTGCTTCTTTTATTATTACATTAAACTCGAAGTTGCCGATCAAGGATTACCAATATCGCCGTTTTAAAGCTACTGAAGGCGGAATGCTTATTACTCGATAATAATTAATTACGTATAAACTGACAAATATCCTCTCTCATCACTTCTGGTTTGCCCTCGACCAAGACAGAAGAAGAGGTCTGCCCTAATCGGCCTCATGCCTTGGACTGAATGACCACAGCTGCAAGTGGGGTGTGTGTCACTTTCACTTTCTGGAAGCCCTCTTCATACAACCGAAGATTTCCTTTGTGACTATTTTGTTATGCCATTATTAAGCGTCCGAAGAATGCCTATTCAAACAGTCAAGTGCTATCCCTTAGAATTTTGTTTTTCCTTTGTCTTTTGTTACACAACTCAACCAACTCCGTTGCTATTCAACCCAACTGCACCTGTTCGTGTGGTAAGAAACACACAAGACTCCTTTGAAATCCATTACGATTCTTTATACATTGCAATTCTTAATTTCGGTATCAAGGTCAATACGCCTCAACGCTCTGTCGAGTAATACAGTTGATTCACATGAGGTGGCAGTCCGATGTGCGGTGAAGCAGGAGGGAGTAGTGGTGGGCGTAAGATGTTACCTCTCTTATCTCACTGCAAGCTGAGATCTGCTTTCACTTTTACCTTGGGGCTGGTTTCATATATGCTATTGCGGTCCACGGTATATTTTAGACATCTTAAGTGGCCGCTTCATCTCTTATTGGTTCCTGTGTTTCAAATGGGCTTCATCCTCCCCGCTTGAAAAAATCAACGTCGTCTTCTACAACGTGAATTCCTATTTCCTCACTTTATATTATTAAAATTGTTACTACTTCCCAATAAAGTTTCTTTCGCATATTATATATTGTGTTTTAATTGTCTTCTCGTGCTTACAAAATTCTCCAATCCTGTGCTGAATGCTGCCAAATTTGTCATCAGGCACTGAATTATGTCCTCCATTCTAAACCTACAATTCTGTCAGTAAACCAGTTTTTGAAGTAGCCCAAATAAATTCAATGAGAATCAGTTCAGAATGATAAGGAGTTAGACGTAAGATATTGTGACTGTTTTGATATATAAGTCTATATATTTTATAGGTGGCATGTGTGTTTTAAAGGAATAATTAAGCTGCAAATATCAGGATTGAGAACAATAGAGAAGTAAAAGTGTTTCTGAGGAAGCTCTTGAAAGTCTTGTCACATTCTTGGAAGACTTAATACCACGTATAACTATTTAACAGACCTTTCGTCTTTGTGTTAAGCTGTTCACACGCGCGCACACACACACACACACACACACACACACACACACACACACACACACACACACACACACACACACACACACACACAATGACCACCACAGAAAATATAAACTAAACTATATCTGCTCAAACAACCAGGTTGAGCAACAAGCCATCATAAAAGCCCTAAAAAGATCGACGAATTAAAAGATATAGAAAAGGAAAAGAGAAGAGTAACAATACACACGGTGTTTATTTCTTTTATTTTCCTTTCCTTTAATATATTTATTAGATCGGTCAGCAATAATATATGCTTTGCAGATCTGAGAGAACAGAGTGTAATAACTTTGTAGAGGTAGGACAATGTGCCTCCTCTTAACTAAAACAAATGTGTTATTGCACTAATATAAATGTGGCACTGAACTAATAAAATGATATATATACTTCCATAGTGAGAATTTACATAGTAGAACAGAAGAATAGAAAAGATAAATTGAAACAGTAGATTATTCAGAAGTGGAAGTGTCATCACTGTAAAGCAGGTCCTGTGGTAGTCGTCGCTTCAGTCGCGTTGGCCGGCGACTTCGGACGCCAATGTTATACCTCACAGCTCCTGGGACGTTGCGTAGATTGTAGAAGAAGCGTCGAGCAGTCTGTCGGATGAAATGGTGGAGAGGAAGAAGTTCCAGCTCGTGATGCAGCTGCTGGTCGCGGACAAACCAAGGAGCATTGGTGGCGATTCGCAAGAATCGACTCTGGATGACCTGTAGACGCCTCAGGTGACAAGTACTGTCAGCCCCCAGACCTGGCAGGCATAAGTAATAAGAGGCCGAAGCAGAGATTTGTATAGGAGCAGTGAAGATTCTAAAACAAGTGAAGTATGTTTGTGAAATAATGGAGACAGTTGTGAAAGACGAGCGGATGCCAGGGTAATGGTACGGTCAATATGAGGCTTCCACATAAGCCGAGTGTCCAGTAACACTCCAAGGTACTTGACTGGTGTAGGTGAAGGGAGCCACGGCACATGATCAGTCAGAAGGCGTATAGGCGGAGGGGGATTATAGCGACGTAAAGTAAAAATCTTGGCTTCAGTTTTCTGGGTATTAAGGGAGATGCACCAATTTTGACACCATTGAACGAGGCGATCAAGAGAGAGCTGTAAGGTTCGTACAGCAGAAGGTGTTCATTTCTATTCGTTTCTATTCGCTACTTCCCGCCCTTCAATTGAGCAAGAATGACGTCATAGTTGACTGCTGAATCTATCTTGAAATTATAGTGCCCTCTACGGAGAAGAAGCGGTAAGTGTGGTTTGGTGGTAACTAATTCCAGCTTCCCCTGGATATGGACACAGAGCACCGCGTCTTCATGGTTGAATTCTACTTTCGTTCCGGCATTAAAATTGATGCGATATATAAATATAGTTTAAATCGCTGCATAGAGGATTTATGCAACGCTATCCAGCATTCAGACAAGTCCCTCAGAGCGTAATGTTGTCAAAAGTGTCCAGGTATCGTCAAACTGATCTACTTTTGTTTGCAACATAAACGACTTACGCTTTATCAGTATACGATATAAATATATTGTCATTCTCACGCTTAATTAAAATGTATTATTAATGTTGGTATCCTTATTTATTTTAAAACCAATAGGTGCATCAAACATTTCCAAGATATAGGATTAGTTACTCGCAAAAAGAGAGACACTGGACGCTATAAAGTGACTGCTCCCAATCTAGAAGCAATAAATAATGTTATGACAGAAAGGCCTCAAGCATACCTTCTCCCAATACAGCCCGCCTCGGTAGCGTAGATGGTAGCGCGTCTGCCTCGCGTTCAAGAGGTCCCGAGTTCGAATTTCGGTCAGGGTGAGATACCTGGATAAGGTTTTTCCGGGGTTCTCCCTTATCCTGAAAGACGAATGTCGGATAACTCTAAGCTCCTTAGACCCCGGACTCATTTGAAAATCATTTCACCCAATTCATTAACCGGCCAATATGACTGAACGTTGGAGGATGTAAATTACAGCAACAAAAAAATCCTCGCAATACAGTGTTTAAGGAGAAGACAGAGAGAGGAAATACAAGAATTCGAATACATAAGGCTATGTACTAGAGATATTTTCTCATTTAGGCTTGGATAAAAGCTTTGTAACTGTTGTAACACTAATTTATTTTTCATTCCTAGAACATGTTCTGCTATTTTTCTGGTTTGTAATGAAGTTACATTGTGAGGAAACTGTGGGCGATAGAAAAGAATTGAGATCAAATTGAAATATTTCTATTTTATGTGACAGGTTTACAATATATGGCTACTGTAACAGAGAAACAGATGTTCATTGTGAAATAAGTGTTCATTGACTTACCATTTCGTATTTTCTTGATGGTCTACTTTTAAGCCTGCATAATTAGCTTTGCAGTGCATCGCATTGCAGTATATAGTTTTTTTTAAAAAAACAGTTATTGTATCTACGCACCAGGCAAAAATACGCACCTTTATATTATGCGGCAGACCCACCTCTCAAATAGTATATTTACCTGTCGGTAGAGGTAGGCCTCAAGGCTGCTGTCAGCACATCAAATACGATCGCAAGCCGCTAGGGGAATTGTATATAAACTCGCTCCATCAGCGATGCTATTGATGACGTCACAGCTATACCCATGCACCGTGGGTATTTTCGTTGAATTAGAGAAATAAGTAATTCATAAACTATAATTAACTTTAAACTAAACATTTAAAAACAATTCCGTGATATACGAATATCCATGTTGCAATTGTGATTTAAAGAACTGCATTATTATAAAAATTTGAAAATTCAGTTTGCGTTAAGTTACGTCTTGCGGCATAATTACTCGCAAGTGTATGAGAGAGAGAGAGAGAGAGAGAGAGAGAGAGAGAGAGGGGGGGGGGGAATATAAAAACAGTGGGGATAACGAGGTGGCAACGGTGAAGGCTCTAACGCATCTAATTCGCTACAGGCGAGAACTCTTCCCATCTGAAACACATGAGAGTGCTTTTCTTAGTTTCAGTTGTCCCTAAATATTATATTTCTAGTAAAATCTCAACATTGAACTTTTTGATGGAATCAATACTTCTACTAGAAAAGACAAAAAGTAATCTATAGTGACACTAGGGTGTCTACATTTGACAAATTTATATCGTACAGCACACAAAAAGGAAAAGAAATCAAATCAGATAGCTACAAAGGAAAATACGTAAAATATAAAGCTATTAACAGTGTAGCAAATAAATATCTACAAATATAATAATTTGTAACTTAAAACTTCACTTATCTTATAAGAAATGATGATAATTCTTATAAATTCTCCGGGATCGCGATTTCATGTAAACTTTTACACATCTTCTGCCAGAAACAAAGCTGTTGTCATCGTTACGATCACCAGATGTTGATATGCTCTTGTTAGTACTACCAAAATCTGAAAATAAAATAAATTTAAAAACAGAATCGACTGCTGGTATTTCAAAATTCATTACGCAATGTTTGTTTTTTAAAATAAATATATTTTCTCAAACCATTAAATCTATCGCACCATTTAATTGTTTTAATAATTTAACTTCTGGACTTATTTCATGGTTAAATGACCAAAAATGATCTGCTACGGCCGATTTATCAGTCTGTTTATACTTAAAATTACGAAAATATTCTTTCGTTCTGGTTTATAAATTACGTTTTGTCTTTCCAATATAAACTTTATCACAATCGAAACAATTAAACGGATACATATCAAATTTTTTATTATTAGGAATTTTATCTTTTATAGAAAAATTCAATAAATAGTATATTTATTTTTATGGACTATAGTTATAACATACTCTTTAAAAAATTTGAAAATGCTTATTAACCCAAGGATGATAAGTAAATCTTTTAAAATTATAATCGTATTTTATTTTTATAAGGGTAGAAATGAACCCGGCGAAGTTTATGTTACAGATTATTACATTTGTATATACAAAGGAAAACTTTGCTTCAAGTGATATTAAGTGAAATGTCAAATGTTGTAGGTATTGAAAAGCAAGCAGGTAGCACCCACGGTTTTTATGTACAGTTCGCTCTTATTTTCAAAGAAAGTTTATTGTAATACGCCAGATAAGTTGTTCAGGATAATGACACAAAGAAAGGATAGAAAAACTGATCTGACGTTCGTGTTGCATAACTTGGATTCGGGAAGCTTTGCTTAATAAAACGCATTCCTTAGACTCCTCTCCCCTCAAAGTCTACAAGCACCAATATGGAAAATTATAAGACTATTTTATACCACAAAAAAATTCCCATCACCATTTCTAAAATCAAATTCATGGCATTGAAAAGAACTATGCAAACAAAATACATTTTAGAACACCACAAAGGTTCTCCATAAGCAGATACTCAACTATGAAGCCAGTATTTGGAGAAATTGATGACGGCAAAAACAGTTGGAATATTTCACCAAAGTAGCTTGAGGTGAAAAAGCTCTCCCGGTGAAAGGTCAGTTGTAATTTACCAGGCTTTCGAAATTTAGAGTGGTTTCTCCGCGGCTCATCGCTTTAATTCCTTTAATTTTAATGCTAAACTGAGGATAATATGTACTAAAATACTATCCCTAAATTGTAATGAAGGTAGAGTGTTCACTGACTGTATGATACACACTTGTGGGGCAAGGAATGCTGTAAATCGGTTTATTTACATACCAATGTGAATGTGATTCTCACGAGGAAATCGAAAGTACCCCTACACATCTCACTCTATTGCACAACATAATGGTTTCCCAGATCAGAGGGCAAAGCCCCTCCCTATAAATCAATCTCTTTCTGAGTTCTCCTGAGGCAGGAAAGCTCTTCTATTGGGAATTCACAGTTCAAATGTCCCTCCATTGAAGCGGCAATTTACCATTCAAACCCAGACGCGCGCTGTCGCCGTTGACAAACACATCAAAAATAAAATTTAAATTAGAATCCTGAATTCTGCTTCTTTTTTAGGAAGTTGACAATACAGAATAATGTAATGAATGATCACGTTTTTGTATAATTCAAATATTTATACGAAGGTGAGTCAAAAAGTAATGCCTCCTAATTTTTTATATTTTAATTGCCAAGAAAATTGAATCCAATTTACATAGCTTGAAAACTACAACATTGACGATTAATTTGTCACTATTCAATATAATATCCGTCCTTTTCCACAGTTTTGGTCCACCTTTTAACTAGGGCATGTATTCCAGTGTGGTAAAACACACGGTCTTGCTTCCTAAGCCATTGACGCACGGACGTTTTCACAGTCTCCTCATCTTCAAAATGATTCCCACTATGACCTTCCTTTAGTGGCCCCAACAGATGGAAGTCTGGTGGTACCAGGTCAGTGAGGTAAGACTTACCATCCCAATTTCTGCAGTGGTATAACGGCTGGTGTGTGGTCTTGCATTGTCATGCTAAAGAAGAACATCCGCCATAGTTTTTGTTGAGCGAACTCGGCGACGACGTACTTTCAGCTTTTTCAGAGTTCTGACGTATTGGACAGAATTTATTGTGCATCCCTGACTCAAAAATCAATTATAAGCACACCCTCTGCATACCAAAACATTGTCGCCATAACTTTCCCTGCCGACCGCTGAGTTTTGAATTCTCTTTTTCTTCGGTGACGTTGTGTGATACTATTCCATTGACTGCCTCTTTGATTCAGGTTCAAAACAATGAACCCACGTTTCGTCTCCAGTAACAATTTGTTCCAGAAACTCCTCTCCCCCCAAATTGAAGCGATGCAAGTGTTCGGAGGCTATTGTTTTCCTTGTTTCTTTGTTTTGGGCGGTTAGCATTCTTGGTACCCAACGTGAACAAACTTTTGAGTAACCCAGTTGTTGAATAATCGTCATCACACTTGCCTTTACTGAAGGAGGTAATGCGACACAATTCACCTGTTGTTACCCGGCGATCAGCACGAATGATTTCTTCGATTCGCTGAATGTTCCATGGAGTCACTGCAGTCACCGGCCTGCTGCTTCGCTTTTCATCTGCCAATGGTGTTTGCCCTTCAGCTTCGTTACAGCGACGAACCCATCGTCTAACAGTGCTGACATCCACCGTTGCATCACCATACACATTTTTATCCTTTCCTGAATGCGAATTGGCGTTTCACCTTCCGCAGTCAAAAATTCAATCATAGGACGCTGTCTAATACGAATGTCGATGTCAGCCATTTTGCAAGAAGATGCAGTGCTGCCACCTGTTGACTTAGGAAGCTACTATTGCGGGGGATTGGAGAAGAAGGTTTGAGGAATTGCGCCAGATTCAAAGTTTTCATATAGCTTACTTATTTAAGGGAAAAATGGGAGGCATAACATTTCGACCCACACTCGTATATATACACATAGTAGGAAATATTTAATTCCGGTTTTCTGCCTGCAGAATAAAATAGTATTACCCTCTTTACCTATAGTAAACAGCCCGCTTCTGTAGAATGGTGGTAGTGTGTCTCCCTCACCTTTGAGAGATCCTGAGTTCGAATTTAAGTGAGGGTAAGTTATCTGAATAAGATTTCATCCGGGGTTTTTCCTTATCCTGAAAGATAAACATCGGGTAACTCTTAGCTCCATGGACCTTGGACTCATTTCAGCAACATTTTACCTATTTCATTCATTGTCGATATTACTTAACGATATTACTTAACTTACTAAACCTTTGGTACAGAGATATCAACGCTCTGTGTGTGTGTGTGTGTGTGTGTGTGTGTGTGTGTGTGTGTGTGTGTGTGTGTGTGTGTATGTGTGTGGATGGTATCTTGTGAAAAGCAGAACTTAAAAACCAAATTTCGGATAAGCATGAAACTGGTGATTCAGCTCAGCACTTTTCAGAGATACGATACACATAAGTTCATTAACATTTCGCCAACTTGAAATACCCTTAATTATAAGGTAAACTTTCTAAGTTTGATTTTCTCAAAATGATTAACAATTTTGAATTAATGTTATGCAAGTGCAGCGCTTAGATGCAGAATAAATAATCTAATGTTGCGAATGGTCTGTAAAACCCTTCATTTTGATATTATTGAGAATGCTCTACATTTCAAGCTGAGGTGCTACGTGTATACTTTAACATTGTACGTCCAGTATATATATATATATATATATATATATATATATATATATATATATTGTGACTTTCTGGGTTCGTGAAATTAAAAGTCTAGGTAACAAACACTTAAAATTGTTATTTATTTCCATAGAAACACTTCGTACACAGCAATCCAGAATTACGTCACATACACAATACAACTTGCAAGGTCATCGACCACAAATACACAGCTGTTCACGCACACGAGTTCAATTAACAACTGACTCAAAGTGGCGGGTGGTCTCTCTTTTTATAGATTACTCACATTCCGGAAGTTTCTCAAACAATCGAGATGCGGCTAAAACAAACACGAACTCTCGAGAAATCTGTCTCCTTCACCCCCCCCCCCCATCATTTCGGCGAGCTTTTATCTACACACTGCACTGCCTGTCTCAGTTAACTAGTCGCTCGCACCGCCTCGTCAACAATAGGCTCGCAACAATATACTGAGTTGCTTTTTAATCATTTAACCGTTGTATTTGCCTCAATATGCCTTCAGGGGCTAACAAGTTCTGTGAAACATTTATTATAGAAAGCAAGAAGCAGAATAACACGCTTCATTTTTGTGAAAAATGAGGCTATATATTTTGGCGAGCAAAGAGTTCCACTTGGGGCGACGGTTTGAAGCAAATGGTGTTTAGCTCAGGGTAAAGCAATGAGGTTTATCTCCGGGTATGCGTGGATATGTATGAGAAGGATAGACACTGGAATGCCCGTTTCAAACTGGTTTAATGACTGCTTCTTTTATTATTACATTGAACTCGAAGTTGCCGACCAAGGGTTACCAATATATCACTGTTTAGAGTTACTAAAGGCGGAGTGCTTATTACTCGATAATACTTAATTAGTTACGTATAAACCGATAAATATCTTCTCTCATATCTTCTGGTCTCCTTTGACCAAGACAGAAGAAGAGGACTGCCCTAATCGGCTGTACGCCTCGGACTGAATGACCACAGCTGCACTTTCTCTTTCTCGAAGCCCTTTATACACACAAAGATTCCCTTTGTGACAATTTTGCCCACTGTCATTATTAGGGGTCCGAAGAATACCTTTACAAACGAAGTCAAGTGCTATCCATTCAGGATTCTTACTAAGAAAACCCTTTTTCTCCCGTGTCTTTTGTTAAACAACTCAACCCACTCCGTTGCTATTCAACCCAACTGCACCTCTTCGTGTCGTCACAAACATACAAGACTCCTTTGAAATCCATTACATTGCACCCCTTAATTTCGGTATCAACAATTTAGAGATTGAAGATGAATTTAAATCCGCGTAATTGTTTTCTTTAAGTGACTCAAAAGTAGCTTTCTTGTTCTCACATATCGGTTTTTAGATTTGCTGTAACACTTTTTCTATCTTGATGACAAAGTTAATTAAATTTAAAAGTAAGTGTTTTTCATATGATAAAATTTCCACTTTAAATTATCATTGAATATGAGCAAAGACGTACTGTATACGCTCTATGGCATACTTAGCTGAACTTGGCTTTTATAATCCAAGAAGCTTTTGTTAAGCTGTAAAACTTTCTCGGGGGGGATCATATTCTTTCGCGCAGCAGGTGATAGAAGCACGCTGGGATGGAAACAACAGCGCGCTATAGGAGGGGTTGGAGCCCTGGGTAATAATGCTAATTGAATTAATCAGTTACATAGTTCAGAACACCGTAATGCACTGTTAATTTGCCACTCGGTATGTCGCCGACTTGCCACCTTTAGATGCTAGTTGGAGTGGCGGTTAGCTTTAAGTGCTTTAGGTGTCCCTTGCGGCAAATCTCGGGCATTCTGGTCAAACTAGATGACCCTTACGCTCTCCTTGACGTTCCCATCACCATGTACTAGGTATTATTACAGCCCTTCACTTCTGCACGCACGATTCTGGAAATGAATTTGCTGTTATCTGAAGCATTCATAACACTCTTGTCTAGCACAAAACTGTAACGTACAACTCAATTCTTGAACAATGTTTTACATTGATAGTACTCAACAAATGTCCAAAACAGTTGTCTTTACCTGTCCTTCTCAGTACCCAACTTTTCCCTTGTTGTCCAACTTGTCCGGGTAGTCCATAAAATACACCTTCACTCCGGACACATTATTTCTGTTTATGTCGACAAACAGAAGTCTCAGTAGCTTAGAAACCCCGTTGAGCGTCTCTATAGCTCCTATGGTTTTTCTATGAAACACTAACAAGTCATCCATCATGGCTGTCGTGGCTTGCTGTAGTGTATCAATATGATTTGGCCATTCAAAAATGACAGTTGGCAACATAATTATCCTGCAGGATTCCACAATCATCTCGCAAAGTCGTTGAAAATACGAGAGCTGTTCAATAAAGAATGATCAAAACCTTTTGTTGACAACGTACCTTTACTTATGCTCGCAATTTTTATGGTTCTTCTCAAAATAATCTCCCCGGAATACGATGCACTTTTCTAAAAGTTTCTGCTAGTCTTCAAAGACTGCTGGACACCATTTCTTGAGAGATCCTTCAAAATCGCCTCCGCAACCTTCACCACTGCTTCTGACGAAGGCGTTTCTTCAACTTAGGGAATAGAAAAAGCTCACATGGGGCTAAATCCGGACTATAGGGAGGGTGAGCGATGCTTTTCACGTTGATTTTTGCAAGATATACAGCAACAACATTGGCAATATGTGGCCGCGCATTATCATGGTGCTGCATCCAGTCTGCTTCACGGAAATTTGGTCTTTTGCGCCTGATATGGACCTGCAATGTTTTCAGGACATCCCTGTAGAATTTTCCAGTTACTGATGTGTGTACAGGTAAAACATGCTGATAAATCATTCCAAGAATATCAAAGAAAGAGATGGCCATAACTTTCCCAGCAGAGGCAACCATTTTTGATTTTTGGGGATTGGTGATGAAGGAGATTTCCACACTGAGCTTTGCTGTTTGCTGTCATGATCAAAATGATGTAACCAAGTTTCATCAGCAGTGATTACGTTTGAAAGAAACTCCGGATCTTCCTCTAACATCAACTTTAACTACATGTTACCTCCATTGCAGCGGTAGGCGATACTGAACATGTCTGAAATAACTGGTTCTCACAGGCGGGAACCAGGAGTACCAACAATGAAACTACTACGCCGTGTTTGTTTCACATTAAGCTAACAGAATATAATAAGATTGAATTTTAGTGCGAAAAATTATGTCGGTAAAAAAATGATCATTCTTTATTGAACAACCCTGGTACATACTATTTCCATCACTGCAGAACAATTTTCCATCACATAAGTAAATTTAATTTTAGAATGTGCTATTACAGTCACTTAAAATCACTTCCATTCTACGTTTTACCAGAGAAAGTCTCTTTAGAACAAGCATAATAAAATAAGGGAATGGACTTAATTATGATGTAAAGTAACTCACGACGTAACAGCCCAAATCGAGCCTGAGCCTAGCAGTCCAACTGTTGATCTCACTTTTGGATGATCATCCAAACCATGCGACAGCCCCAACGGGAAACTTACCTTTCATACACTGGGATTCGCTACCTATTGCGCCTCCTCAAATTCCTCACGATGCCGAGCAGGCACCGGTCCTATACCTATAATTGGTTGAATTACACTCATTCATTCACTGGCTTCTGGCGGCTGATTAAGGGTCAGCGCGTTGTGTGTCAAGCGTGTACCTGTCCTAGACGGACAGTATGGGTTGGGACGTATGGAGTCATTTAGACAGACCCGTGCGCAGTCCCAATTAAACCCACGGTTTTGAACCGGAAAGTCATGACTGACAACCACCAAGTTAACCTCAGCTAGAACTGGGTTGTGGTCGGAATGTAAGGCGCTTTGTGTGTGATTTTTTTTAAAAGTGGAGGACAAATGCAATGTTACGCACTCATCCTGGGATTGCAGTGTGGGGCTCCTCTGACGGACTAAATCGTCGGCCCTAACCACTAAAAGACCTCCACCGGTGAGTATTCAGGAGAGGAAGTGGAGCAGTACACCTGCTGATTCAGGGTGAGGATATAATGGCCAGGCGAGAGCCTGCACCAGGTGAGAATAAGGCGCCAGGACATGAGCATGACCAAGGTCCTGCTCGTGCCCTTGGAATTTTAGGTGTGGGACTGTCAGGAATATCGCTGCCTCCAGCCGGATACCAGGCACTACGATATATTAAATGTCATCGCTGTCCTGAAACAAAGGACGAAGTCATTAGTGTTTCTACTTATGGTGCTCAGGGCCAAGTACAGCCCTACGTCATATTAAATCTTAGTAAATAGTGTCTTAGTAGTAAATGTAATGTCTGCACCTGCATTGCAAGCTGTCAGTCCTATATTACTTAGGATTGTAGAACAATCCCTGTCCTACATGCTATAAAAAGTGTCATTAATTGGTACTTAAGTGTGTGCTCATTGACCGTATATCATTAGGTGTTCAATTTGTACGCATGGGGGGGGGGCCCTCATTCTACAGGACCGCCCTGCTAGACAGCAGGAATTTCAAGTGCTACTTGTCAGGTCAATAGAGACCCCAAGCATGACTGTGGATTTTAAAGTGATACTAACGTGTTTAGGAAGTCTTGGATATTACTCTCTGGTCCCCCCAGGCTAAGTGTTCTGTCGAAAAGTGACAGCGGTCTTCTATGTGTGTCGTATTGTGTGTTATACGTACCCAGATCTCGTGTGAGTGCGTTTGGGTTTTTACCCTTCTTGTCCTACAGGTTGTAGCTTAGTAATTCAATGAACTGTCAGTCTTCGAATCGCTTTTCAATGCGAGTCCATTGAAATTTGAGTTTGATCGAGCAATCAGTTCACTCATTACTTTATAAAAGCAGGTTACTACTCGGGAATATAAATTAATAAAAGCAAAATTCATTTCTAAGGTTATATGTTAACAGCACAGCGAAATTACTGTGATTCTTATATATCTACTCAGGTTTAATGTATTCAACACATATATCTACTTACACTGCCATCTGCTGGTGAAGCTGAAAACGTGTTGGAGAGGTAACAAATTGCATTCCCGTGTAGTTAGAACCCAAGACTGAGTATGTTGTTAGGTTATTTATGAATATTAGAAATATTTAGGCCGAATTGAAGATTAGAGATTAATAAATCGAAATGAAGAAAATATATTGAGTTTAGCCTGTTCAGAATATATATTTAATAAGACTTCTCTTTCTCCTAGCAGAACGTAAAAACAAAAGCAATTTCAGATTTTCTTGTACGGTGCTTTGATATAAAGGAAAGTTTAGCCGCATTAGATCGATAACATCCCTTTTAAAATTAGAAAAAGCAGTTACCTGATGCTTGTCTGGATTAATTTCAAACGCAATTTCTTGCCTCTTGCCCTTTATTCTCCCCCACTTCTGCCCTGGCACTGTCAAACATTGCAAAAAGCTTGTATCCGAGCTGCTGAGAAGTTTAATTGCGTTTATTTCGACTTTGACTTGGGATAGAAGCTCCAAGACCCGCATAGAAAGTTAAGTTTGAAGCATCAAACAAGAACGCCACGATAACTGCGCTACACAGAGAAGCCGCTTTATGTTGTACCTTTCATGGGGCACTTTGTATATTGCGTGAAAAGAATGTAAACAATGTTCGAACTCACAGTTATGTTCCTTTACAAGACATGCTAGAACTTAGACAACAAAATGTGTTTCACTCTTGTACAAACCATTCTGACAAAAACTTACTGTTTATATATGTAATGTAAATTCAGATAAACCTTCAAATACATTTTACACTCATACTTATAGCATGATAAAGTGATGATCACATTTTTAAAGGAGATATCCCAATGTTAGCCGAGTGGAAGGCTCAAGCGGTTTCGTCTCTGGCTTGCATTTGGGAGGCCCGGATTTGATTCCCGTAGTTGACCTGCCTAACCCAGTGGTTTTTCGGGGTCTGTTCTTGTCACTAGGCGAATGCTGGATAGGTTACCTGGTAAAAAATAAATAAAAATAAGAATAAAAATAAAAAATAAAAAAATCTGCTCAACACATGCCCTGGCATCTTGAAGCTATACCAGGGCAAAGCTGATCACAGATTTATATTCTTTATCCTCCTGCCTTATTTATTAGTTCCATTTGCAATACTTATATTTTCAGATATTCCCTAATCTAACTTGCCAAATAATCTTAACCTAGTAGCTAGTTCTAACCTACTTGTTACTGGAAACCAGTAGCTTTAGAACTCATGAGAACTACCTACCCTAACTATATCATATATCCTACTTGCTAACATTTACATTCACTATTGTCCTGTCCCACTAGCTACCGGAAACCAGTAGCTTTACAATTCCTCAAACTAAATCACTACAAAGTCTATTACATAAGACTTTCTGTCTTTTATTTCCTGTCCTTTCCTATCCGACTATTGGTAGTAATATTCCTCTCGGTTAGACTTGTAGTGTTTCCACCATCATATGGAGAGAATTCGTCCATCAGTTCAGATTTCTTTCGTAAACATTATTCCATTGCAGATGTCTGCTAACTCCGCTCTTCTTCTGAGTCTTCCGCTAAACTGCTTGTCGTTCCTGCTCCCATTCTGCGTATGGATGTCCAGTATTGGCGTCTCCTGTTGATCCTTTGTGGTATTTCCTGGTCACATATGTTGTTCCTGTTGATCTTCCATTTAATTTTCTCGCCTTATTCCATCCTCTGGTTCCCTTTGTATATTCCTTTTTGACTTCCTTGGTTCTACAGCTGCCTGTTCCTCTCTCCTTCTCCGCGGTTCTCCTCTTTCACGCCTTTCTATCTGTTGTTGTTTATATTCCTCCATGACTCGCGTAGAGATGATCTCGGCCATTTCTTCCAGTGTTCTAATCTCCCCAGGATCTCTGGCGATATTACTTACATATTTCCCTTGTAGATACTTCTATAGTGTTCTAACAGATCTTTATATTTTTTACACTCAAACAATGTGTGTAGGTTACCTGTTAGTCTCTTTCAGGTTAGAAGTGTCGGCAGGTGTTTCGATGGTGCATGGCAGGTCTGAGGAAAACTACTTCCTCCGGTATGTCTGTTGCCGGTCTTCGAACCTGATGCTAGGACCAGTGCAAAACTAGCTGCCTTGTCCTCTGCACTGCCGTGGCTCCTTGGGACGGCAGCCCTCTGTCTCCTCTTGCCTAATCCTTCCTCCTGGGTGTGTGTGTGTGTGTGTGTGTGTGTGTGTGTGTGTGTGTGTGTGTGTGTGTGTGTGTGTGTGTGTGTGTGTGTAGTGTTTAACGCCCGCTTTTATACATACGGCACCGCAGGCGGTGACATCTTGAGTCCAGAGGTTTTACTCCCATTAGTCTTGAACCCGTAGGAACAAGACCCGGGCCTCTTTCAACCAGGGAGTTATCCGAGCTGTCCATAAGGGCGCTCGGCGTCCTCCATGGAGCTTTCCATAGGGCAAGACCTGGGTAACAAACAAGCCCCCCATCTGGTCCTAGGACACAAGACGGGATGGAAGTGGATACGCCACTTACACGCGCCAACACCAAAGGTGAAGGCTACCGATATGACCTCGGTGGGGCCGCCTGGCGATCTAGCACACCTTCTACTAGCTTTGCAGGCTAGTACCCCGGAGAATTAATGGCTTCCCTCAACCCCGTCCTTAGACGTACCCGATTCCCACGGTTATCGGGAACCACTGCCCCCTCGAGACCATCCCAATCCGAACAACTCCCGAAGGAGGGGCTCAGATGTTCGACCCGAGGTTCTTCTAGTAACGTCAGAGGTACCACGAGTGCGAAGTGGCGATGACATGGATGATACATGAGATGAAGATAGAGCACCGGTGGAATGAGATGGTGGGGGAAACCGGAGGTCCCGGAGAAAACCCGCCCCAGCGCCGTGTTGTCCACCACAAATCTCACTTTTGCGGTCGCCTGGGATCGAACCCGGGCCGCCTTGGTGAGAGCCAAGCGGTCTAACCACTGAGCCACGGCGCGGCTTCCATTGAGGATAGCATATCAGAATAAATGACAAGGGTGAAAAGGAAGAAAAATAAGTTAGGATGTAGAACCTATAGCGCTGGCAGAAGTAAAGCAGAGGGATTTCATTTTAAAACATGGATGAAATGGAATGTGTTGAGGAAATATAAAAGAGTAATAATAATTTCTAATTGTGTAAGAGCGAAACCTGAGAAAAGCTTATAAAAATTCCCGAGGAAACCGACTTAAGGAATCTCGCTTTTCATTCTTCACGTTAAGGTGCACCCTGCCTAGAAATCCTACAAGGTCCACCTTGGACTTCAAGTAAGACACGGACCTTCCACTTTTTTTTCTTAAGAGGACGAATCGGTTGTCTTCAAACAAGTTGAATCATTAGGAATTCTTTTCACACTTTCCGCTAGATTCCGTTCATTACTGAAGCTAGGATATCGCAGGTTTTCCAAGGCTCTAATGCAGGTATGGATTTACTAGGAAGTTACTTTATCAAACAGAAGTAGTTCCGGCTGCACCTGCCCTACGTTCATATTCATTAAACAGAAAATTTCTTTACACTGCGTAATAAAACTGTAAAATATATTTACAACTGGCGAAAATGTATAAAACGTTTTTATGTTAATAATTTGTTTTTTCCCTTAAGAATTAGCCCCAGTCTGAACACACTTGTTCCAAAGAGTAATTTAAAAATAGCAAAGTGTTCCCTTAATTACTCTTATGAATGTTTTATTCTTGCAATTGATTATTATTTCTCCTTTCAACATTAATATAATTCATGGCATGTCACGATAGGTATGGCTACTGATACGGTCCCTGTTGGGCATAACATTGCCATTATAACCGCGAAAGTCATATTAAATGCATAATTAAGGGCGGATAGATACCACAATATGAATTAAGATAAATTATAACAAATATATAGGATAATTATTTGATACACAGGTGCAGAAAACAAACAGGCAATCCCAATACACATATTTTATTACAAGCACGTGAACCCAACGTGTAAAGAAAGCCTGGAAAATGAACACTTACGCTCACAGGAATTTTCCTTGTGTTGAGCCGACAAAGGGGGCATTGTTCGTGAATCGCCCCGGGGTAGACCCAAGCGACAACGAGTCGCCAGACGATCCATTTGTCTGCACATGATACGTGATGAGAGAATAGACACCGGGGATTTAAGCTACACATTTTCAAACGTGCTTCTGCATTAATTACCTAGAGCGTGGTAAAGTGAAAGTTGCGTGGAATACATGTCTCAGAAACTCGAAATTGCGATGAAATTTAAGAGTAGGGATGAAACACAACCTGCAAGGATTATTATTACTATTATTATTATTATTATTATTATTATTATTATTATTATTATTATTATTATTATTATTATTATTATTATTATTATTATTATTATTATTATTATTATTATTATTATTATTATTATTATTATTATTATTATTATTATTATTATTATTATTATTATTATTATTATTATTATTATTATTATTATTATTATTATTATTATTATTATTATTATTATTATTATTATTATTATTATTATTATTATTATTATTATTATTATTATTATTATTATTATTATTATTATTATTATTATTATTATTATTATTATTATTATTATTATTATTATTATTATTATTATTATTATTATTATTATTATTATTATTATTATTATTATTATTATTATTATTATTATTATTATTATTATTATTATTATTATTATTATTATTATTATTATTATTATTATTATTATTATTATTATTATTATTATTATTATTATTATTATTATTATTATTATTATTATTATTATTATTATTATTATTATTATTATTATTATTATTATTATTATTATTATTATTATTATTATTATTATTATTATTATTATTATTATTATTATTATTATTATTATTATTATTATTATTATTATTATTATTATTATTATTATTATTATTATTATTATTATTATTATTATTATTATTATTATTATTATTATTATTATTATTATTATTATTATTATTATTATTATTATTATTATTATTATTATTATTATTATTATTATTATTATTATTATTATTATTATTATTATTATTATTATTATTATTATTATTATTATTATTATTATCATCATTATCATCATTATCATTATCATTATCATTATCGTTATCATTATCAGATAACAGGAACTCTAAAGTGTCCAAAATTCGGCAAAAGGAAGGGGAACTTTGTGCAATGGCGACGTTTGATGTTTGCTAGGAAAATCACTCTGTATTGGCGAGCGAAGGGGGCAACAAGTACTGAAAGTTCATCAAAGTCCGTGATCACGAATAGAAGAAACAACACATATTAGTTGTTATCAAAAACACTCTGTTTTGGCGAGTGAAAGGAGCAACACGTACTAAAGGTTCATCAAAGTATGTGTTCCCGAATTGAAGGAGCAACACATATTAGGTGATTATCAAACACTCAGTGTTAGCGAGCTTGTGAAACAGCACGCATTACATCATCAACATTTTACCAAACTCTCGGAAATACTCTACTGTGCGAAGTAATGCTCTCGCGACGTCCAGAATCGATAACGCGTACAGATGTATTATTTTATGTTGACAGGAATCCTGCGCGGTAGGGATCAGTAGCAACTGTAGTGGGGATAGTGCACCTATCGCCACAATGCGTCACACGCGTAAGATTACGAGAGGGAAGGGCGGTGCATAAGGTGTCTAAAAACAAATTTCATTCTCGAAGTCAGTTTTTGCAGCTCTTATAAACTAAGTTGTAATTCTTCCTATGGTTGCAATCTCCACGCTTTTGTTGGATCTTAAATAGTACATAGGCATTTGGAACAAAACCCTGTTCTCCTCCAGCAGGCACGATAAACAATTGTTGGCCTTTCAATATAGCTGCAGAGTCCCTGTAACGTATTTCACTCCAGACATATGGTCTAGTATGTGCTGTATTTATATAAGTTTCATCTATATAAACTATATAAACTTCACTTCGTTATCTCCGAATATTTCGTAAATACTTAAGACCTTTTGCACGTATGGTGCGATGTTCGATTAAAATTTGTCTGTCACGCTTAATGCTTTTTTTTTTTCAAATAATCCTAGCTTCAAAAGAACTCTTCTTAATATTCAGACGCTGCCTTGTAAGGCAGTAAAAATTTTAGCTTTATAAGCTTTTTCTTCAAAGTTGGTCTTAGTTTTTCTGTGCTTTAAAAGTTATTCATAGTTCGCCTAACTACTTCTGAATTAAAACATCCAAATTAGATTTTGTGCATGTTCTTAATCTTTGTTTACTTGGCATAGAGAAGGACGTTGTTGCACTAGCACCAATGGCTTTTCTTTCCTTAATAACTCTCCTAAACTGCTTTCAGACACAACTGTTGCCTCAGATACCCTTCCCCAGATTTTTATAGCTGACCCAGACCATTGTTCCTTTTTTATAAATCTATGGATATTGGTTATTACTTCTCGTGTTTTTAAATGTAGCACTTTATTTCCTAATGTGCTGATAGGAGGCGTCATTTATAAATGCCCTCTTGGAACCAGGAGATCAGCACATTTTGAAACAAGCTATAGTATTACCGAGTAGCTCTGTACGTGTTTAGTTGCTCGCAGCTGGTACGCAACTGACCTGCCCTCCCCTCCAGTTGTAACCGTTCTGAAGTGGACTCGTCCAGATACCACTGCGCATCACTCTGCACTTTTCAAAATAAAAAAAGTACACGGCTTCATACATCATTCGGCGCGTCCCAAAATATACAAGTTGACTCGCGACTGATTCAAACTAGCCGTCATGTCACTCGCACAGCAACGGGTAAATCCTAAGTCTCGCGCCTAATTGGCGAGTTACACCAACACAACAGTGACGAGTGGAGAGGGTGCCTTGTATAAATAAACTTGCCATTCAACGGTCGTGGTGTCTTCTATATGATAATACCCATATACTGTCAGGACGCACCCATTCCCTGAAACGCAAAGGAGAGAATTCATGCAGACATACCCTGATAAAAACCCGACCTGTTGTAAACCTCTCATCTGCAGCCCTCACCCGTCACATATCCTATCATATGAGGTGTTGAGTCCGGAATTCTGGCTGAAGAGGGCGAAATAAGCCCTAAAGCAGCCTTGGGTGTAAGTAGACCCAGAATCCCCCTACCCATACCCAGACCCAGAGGGCTCAACGACGTAATTAACGGGCAAGTACCGCCTCACTACATTTATCAAAAATGTCCGATTTTTATTTCGTAGTTATTACATTAGTTCCAATATATATTTAAAAATCTCGTCCCTGCTCTAACAACTCTTTCTTTATCGGATGGTCTTGCTATATTTTTCGATTTGCTACTGAGAAAAGGATCTATAATTCTCTTTGTTAAGTTCTTTATTTAAGGTATCCTTTAGCTATGTAATTTAATAACAATGATTGTCCTGGTTTTAGAAAAGGAAGAAGCACTATTGACAATGTTTTTACTCTTAAACAAATAATAGAAAAACGACGATAACAAAATATAGAGACGCACTTACTATTTATAGACTATTATGAAGCTTTTGACAAAGTATCATGAATGATACTGTGGAAAATTTTAAATAATAGAGGCATACCTTTACAACTAATTAAAGTTATAAAAAGTATGTACATTGACATAAAAGTAAAAATAAATAAAAGAGAACCAGTAATAGTTAATGGTGGCGTAAGGCAAGGCTGTCCTTTTATCAACCGCACTTTTTAATTTGTATGTTGACGAAATAGTAAAGATTTGGTCGAATAAGGTCAATGGAGGCATTAATGTATCATAAGCTAAATTGAAAACTATGTTGTATGCAGATGACCAAATAATAATGGCCACAAATGAAGATGGCCTGCAGAAAATGCTGTATTGTCTAGATAAAATTGCTACAGAATATGTAACGAAAATATCAGCAAATAAATCCAAAGCCATGGCATTTAAAGGAATTAATCCAGTAAGATCAAAAATAGTGTTAGATAACATAATAATTGAGCAGAAATCACACTTTAAGTATTTAGGATGTTATGTCTCGTACCAAGGGGAAGCTGATATAATAGAGAAAATAAATAAATTTAACTATATAACAGGCACAGTAAAAAGAACATTAAAAGATAAAGCAAGAAAGGACTCTATAATAAAGCTATACAAAACAATGGCAATACCAACTCTAAACTATGGATCAGCAAATGGATACTAAAAGAAATAGTACGAGAATACAGTCATCAGAAATGAAATTCATAAGAGCAGTAGCTAGATATACCAAAATTGATAAAAAAGACGTAGTCAGGATATCAGGACAGAATTAAAAGTAGAAGAAATAAACCATACTATTTAAAGAAATATAAATCAATGGAAAGAACATTTTCAGAGGATGAATAATAACAGAATACCAAAAATAGCCTTAAACTATAAACCTATAGGAAGAAGAAACCAGGGAAGACCGAAGAAAAATGGGCAGACCAATTTGTAGCCGGAACGGGTTAAACAATCCAAAGCCGTGAGGTAGAAGAAGAAGAAGAAGAACGAGAAGAAGGGTGTGCTTATGATTGACTTTTTGGAGAAGGGATGTACAATAAATTCTGTCCAATACGTCAGAACTCTCAAAAACCTGAAAGCACGTCTTCGCAGAGTTCGCCCAACAAAAACTACGGAGGATATTCTTCTTTTGCATGACAATGCAAGACCACACACAAGCCGTTACACCCTGCAGAAATTGAGTAATTGGGATGGCAAGTCTTACTCACCCACCATACCGCCCTGATCTGGTACCATCAGACTTCCATCTGTTCGGGCCACTAAAGGAAGCTCATCGTGGGATTTATTTTGAAGATGAGGAGGCTGTGAAAACGTTCGTGCGTCAATGGCTACGGAAGCAAGACCGTGTCTTTTACCATACTGGAATACATGTCCTAGTTAAAAGGTGGACCAAAACTGTGGAAAAGGACGGAGATTATATTGAATAGTGACAAATTAATTGCCAATGTTGTAGTTTTCAAGCTATGTAAATTGGATTCAATTTTCTTGGAAATTAAAAGTGAAAAAAATAGGAGGCATTACTTTTTGACCCGGCCTGGTATATTATGCCTATTGACAAGGGTTCCAAGCAGGACTCCATGTTTACACCGACTGTTACACAATTTTATTGTGCTGTCGAGGCTTAGGTAAAATCTCAGCTGCGTGTCTTGGATTAGTCTTGAGAAAGCTATTTACTACTTCCAGCTTATATATTTTATAACACTTTGTAAATGGAACTTTTAAGTGAAATTTTTGGGCTTTGGGAATCCCTGGTCGAATGTGTAGTCTCAGTCACGTGTATTGGGCTTGTTACTACTGTTCCACAAAGCTTCCATTTCATCTGATAAATTTTATACGCAATACCCTGCTACTATGAGTTTCTTTTAATGTTTCTTGTTGAACATAGCTCTTAATAGTGTCGTTACCAGTTCTTGTTTTATTAATGTACATGTATTGTTACCCAAATAAAAGCGTATGTTTAATAAGTACTTTCGGAAGTGGAGCAGGCAAAACGTTCCTAAAATGCAAAGGAGAATTTTATGCGGAAAGTTTAGGGCAGTAAGCATTTGAATGAAAAAAGAATGAGACAGTAGAAGAATTAGTGAATCTAAAACATTTAATATAACTAATCTAAATAGTATTAACTAAATGAGTTAACCATTGCAAACCACAATGTATTACCCATCTGGGCAAAAATGTTACAGAGGGCTTACAGTGGATCGACTTGCATATGAGCGATACAATGCATGCAAAAGTGGTCGAGATGCAGTGGAACATTTTCCTTCAACTAAACTGAACTGAGTATCGCTAAAGTAATCATGTTGCCTCTTGAATTGGAGAGGCTGATTGGCATGGAAGAGCCGAAACGAAGGACATTCATATCCGGATTATTTGGAGGCTGACAGTTCAATTGCATGGTTAGACCAGAATTAGAAGCGGTACCTTTGAACTCAGGATCGAAAGGATCAATGTTTGTTTTGCATTATGCTGTTTTATGTAGATTGGATTTGATGCTGACTATGGCCATTTTGACATAATAGCAGGAAGAATTTTTCCGATGAACATTTTTCTGTCTTTATTCTGTGGAACAGATTTATTAGGTTTCGTATTCACTGTCCCCTTAGGCCTCCTTTTGCCATTGCGATTTGTTGGTTCCTGATCGATGAATAGAAATAG
Organism: Mantis religiosa; assembly: GCA_030765055.1. Lineage (NCBI taxonomy): Eukaryota > Metazoa > Arthropoda > Insecta > Mantodea > Mantidae > Mantis > Mantis religiosa. The sequence goes on along the minus strand of CM060952.1, from coordinate 188,458,491 downwards.
CTCAAATTTACCATCAAAGTACTGGTTATACGAGGGCTGTTTAGTAAAGAATAATCACATTTTTTTGACAACCTACCTTTACTCATCCTCATAATTTTGATGTTCCTTCTCAAAATAGTCTCCCCTGATTGCGATGCACTTGTCCCAGCGTTTCTGCCATTCTTCAAAGACATTCTGGAATCTATTTTTGAGAGATCCTTCAAAATTGCCTTCGCAGCGTTCACCACTGCTTCTGATTATAGATAATGTCTCACACGAAGGCGTTTCTTCAAGTTAGGGAATAGAAAAGAGTCACATGGGCCTTAATCCGGACTATAGGGAGGGTGAGGGATGCTCTTCACGTTGAATTTTGTAACATATTCAGCAACAGTATTGGCAATATGCGGCCGCGCATTATTGGGGTGCAGCATCCAGCCTGCTTCACGGAAATGTGGTCTTCTGCGCCTGATATGGACTTGCAATGTTTTCAGGACATCCCTGAAGTATTGTCCGGTTACTGACTGAAGTATTGTCCGGTTAATATCAACTTTAACTGCATGCATACCTGCACGTGAAAGTCCTTTTGTTTCTGAATCAACAGTCTTGGAACCCTTCGTGCACATCTCATGTGTAATGATTGTCACCAACGTGTGGGTGGTACTCGATGAAATGCTCAGTATTTCAGAAAGTGATCTGAAGGTAATACGTTAATCCTTTCTCACAATGGCAGCAGCAATGTTGATAGCAATGTTGATGTTTTCTTCCGTAAGAGCAATGACTGGTGCACCGGGTCCACCTTCCTGTGAAATTGTTTGTCTCCGCTCTTTGAACATTTTAAACCACCTTCGAGCTGTGCTGTAGGGAAGCACCTCTCCATAGGTCTCCTGTAACATTGTATAGGCCACAACTGAAGATCTGTTGAGAAGAAAGCAGAATTTCAAAGCCGCATACTGTTCCTCGCGTGTTACCTCTATTACAGCAGTAGGCGATACTGAACATGTCTGAACTTACCTGGCTCTCACAGGCGGGTACCAGGAGAACCAACAATGAAACTACTACGGTGTGTTTGTTTCACATTAAGCTAACAGAATATAATAAGATTGAATTTTAATGCGAAAAATTATGACCGTAGAAAGTTATGATCATTCTTTATTGGACAGCCCTCGTACATTGAATAATGTCAGGGATGTGCCACCTTCGTAATGAAGTGTTTACTCTGATAGGTTCCATATGGATTGAGTTCCTCTGCAGCTGGGTTAAAGTGTGCAGCCATGTACAACCATCTTCCATCAAAATGAATCGATCGAATATGTCCTAAAAACTTGTTCGATGTATCGAAGTTTTTGAATCCAGTACTGACAAGTAAGATTGTGAACGCTTCTGTTCTCCTATTAAGTTCAGAGTTGGTGTTGCATCCTAGACTGCTAAACCGGTTGATAATGCTCTCTGGCAGATTAAACATTGCTGATCAGTGCTTGAATTGCTGTAACATTCTCCTTCATAACAATAAAAGCTCGGAATGCAATAAGACTTAACTATTTTGGGATAGAGGTATTATTTGGCTTCCATCTCATCAACTACTAAATTATTTGGACAGCTTTAAATTGTAGCACCTCGCTTGTGACATCATAATATGCAATTGTCAACCAAATCAGTCCAGAATTTATTGCTGCAAGCAATATTGCTGTTTCACAGTTCATCATTTTCTATTTTGATGCTTAACTAACTCAATTACCTTGTTTCTCGTTTATTCGAGAGCTGTTCAATAAAGAATGATCACAATTTTTTTGACAACGTTCCTTTACTCATCCTTTTAATTTTGATGGTACTTCTCAAAATAGTCTCTCCTGAATGCGATGCACTTGTCCCAGCGTTTCTGCCAGTCTTCAAAGACATGCTGGAAACCATTTTGAGAGATCCTTTAAAATCGCCTCCGCAGCCTTCACCATTGCTTCCGATGATGGATAATGCCTCCCAGGATGGCGTTTCTTCAAGTTAGGGGACAGAAAACGGTCACATGGGGCAAAATCCGGACTATAGGAAGGGGGAGGGATGCACTTCACGTTGATTTTTGCAAGACATTCAGCAACAACATTGGCAATATGCAGCCGCGCATTATCGTGGTGCAGCATCCAGCCTGCTTCATGGAAATGTGGTCTCTTGCGCCATATCAGGCACAATGTTTTCAGGACATCCCTGTAGTATAGTCCAGTTACTGATGTGTGTGCAGGTTCAACATGCTGATAAACCATTCCATGAATATCAAAGAATGAGATGAGCATAACTTTCCCAGCAGAAGCACTCACTTTTGCTTTTTGGGGGGTTGGTGATGAAGGAGATTTCCACATGAGCTTTGCTGTTTGCTCTCAGGATCAAAATGATGTAGCCAAGTTTCATCAGCAGTGATTAAGTTTGAAAGAAACACCGGATCTTCCTCTAACATCAACTTTAACTGGATGGCAGTGGTAGGCGATACTGAACATGTCGGAACTTACCTGGTTCTCACAGGCGGGAGCCAGGAGTACCAACAATGAAATTACTACGGCGTGTTTGTTTCACATTAATCTAACAGGATATAATAAGATTGAATTTTAGTGCGAAAAATTATGATCATTCTTTATTGAAGATCCCTTCTAGTTAGGATTTAGCTTTTCAATCTCTAATTATTTTTATGCTAAATAAAACCAGAATATTTAAGGTAAAAAGTAATGACTCAGTTATAAATAATACCCTAGAAGTAAACCCAAGAGTCCAAACGAGGTTCGCTCCGTCTTTCATATTTATGGTAACGTAAAATGTGTACCTTCGACGCCTTGCTAACATTACTTTCCTTGGTTCTGGAGCAGCAAAGTGCTTTATAGGAAGTTTCCTTCTTTTCATTACGAAATCTTTCCTTTTTCAGTTTGGTCTTTACTTTGATTATCACTCCAAAACGGAGCTTCTCTCTCTTTCTCCCAAGGCTGAAACTTGCAGAACTTAACCTCTCCTTCCTTCCCTCTAGCTTACCCATACCGACCTTCTCGTGTCTTTCAAAAACAAGGCGAGAAGGGTTTTAAAAGGATCCCCCGTCCCTTTTCCAGGACTTGTTCTTCTTGCCCGCTAATTGCAAATTAATGTCGGCTTACGGCAGTCTTCTTGTTGAGATGTGTCTGTGGGCTTGCCAAGATGCCATGTTCCCGACTTCCTTTTGTTTGTTTTCCAAACGTCACCTGTACCTCGTCGGTCAAAAGAAGCATCTAACGTATGTTTGGGTGCGTTCGAAAACAGAATGCTGTATTGACGGTGAAAAGGGATAATAACACAGAACAGCTCAGTATCAAAAGCTAATGATAGTTCATATGTAGTAACAATTTATAGACCAATTAAAATTACACAGTGTTATTAGTAGGGCCCGGATTTTGATGAAAAGTCATCTTTTTTCTGAGTAGTTACAGACAACGCTTATTGGAAATTAAGTGCATTCTGTAACAAATACGTTAGATATATGAGACGATTTAAAATGGTTATTCAAATATGTTTAAATGTTAAAAATTATAAAATGGAATTATCTGGAAAATGTATGAGAAAATCATCAATCAAAATTGTAAAAATTGAATAATGTTGATTCGTCGTCATAGCAACGACGCAGTTAATATATAAGAACGAGATGAAGCTGTTTCTTTCTTCTTCTATATCAAGCTGTTGTGTGAGTAAGACGTACTCGTCAAATTCTAAAATGGACGCTATCGTCAAAAGTTGTTATAGTATAATTGTAATTGTGCTACGAGTAACAATTATCAATTTAGAGTGAAAATCTTCAATTACCAAGTGTTAAAAAGTCAAATTATCAATAAATCGAAAAGATTATTCAAAAGTAATTCGATAAAATAGTGTTTCATTTAAAAATCCACCATCTTCTTTACATCCACGACCCGTCCTGGGGAAAAGAATCTTATGCGAACATCAGAGCAGCCGTGGACGAGGTAATACTTCCAGAACATCAGGGAACTGCATAAATTCGATACATATTGTCTACGCAACGTGGGATTTAACCAACCTCAAGTACACAGCTAAGTATTTTCGTTACATATATATGGTTCTTATAGGTCATCAAAATGCATTTTCCACATTTTTACAATAAGATCATTTTTCAATATTTAGATGCATTTTCCGGTCATTTTCTTTCTTTTTCACGAATTTATAGGGCATTTTCATCTGTAGCCCACATTCGGCAGGACTGGGTTCGATTCCCGTGGTGGACCTGACCCTGAACCATGGGCTTTTGGGGGTTTTTAAAATAATCTGCGATTGAATGTTCATTTATATCATCACTTTTTATGAAATAGTAACTTTGTAAGTGCGATAAACATGTAATAACTAATAAGACAGGTCAGCGTCCTAGCAGTGCTGGTGAATTTATGACGCATCATTTCGAGGAATCGTCGATCGCATCATGCGATACATGTGGACTGCATTAGTCACGACTTCAGGAGCTAGAAAAGGAGAGTAGTTTGTGAGGTGCGTAAATTTGTTGTGTTGTGGTATTGAAATGCCAAAACAAAAGCAGTCAACTGCGTCCCGTTTGAAATAGTATGTTTCAGGGTTTGGCTGAAACATATTCTCTACTGATGGAACTGTATTGTTCTGTAAAGTGTGCGAAATTAATGTCGCTGCAGACAAACGGTTCACCTACAACATGTTGGGCACAAAAAACATTTGCGAGCACTTTAAAATGCGGGGAAAAAGACAAGCGTCTCAGTTACTGTTAAAAGAAACGGCTTCGACGTCAAGTAAAAAGTCATTTTACTTCTGTAAAAAATTATGTGTTGTGTTTTTAGTGCAAATATTCCGCTAGGATAATTAAGTAATACCAAATTACGAGATTCTCTTGAACGTCACACTGGTCATTCAATTCCAGATGAATCAACTTTGCTTAATGAATGGAGAAAATTATGTATCAATTGATGAGACAAGCGATTTAGAGAGGCGTTATGTAGCCAATGTAGTGATAGAAACTACTAGTGCCGGACAAATGTTTCTTCTGACCTCAGTGGTTATGGAAGCTGTTAAATACTGTCAGATATGCAGACTAAATAAATAAATAAATAAAATCTGAAAATTCTCCGTCCCGGTACCTAATTACTAAAACCGGGATGTAATTTCCAAATTTTACATTTATTAAACAAAAAACAACAAACTACATAATCATCTTTCAGATGATATAGACAAAATATGAAACAATTTAAATAAAAAGAAATAATAGAAAGACTACCAATTTCAAATTAACTACAAAATTACTGGAATCCAGTAAATAATTTAACTGGCAGCCAGCTAAATATCTACAACTACAGAAAAAGAAAAATATACCGGCATCCGGTATTAAATACTGGCACCCAGTATTAAATATCACAAAATAATTTACAATTAAAACTACAAAATAACTTCAAAACTCATTTAAATCAAAACTTTAAAACTTTAAATTAAATAACTTATTTCAATCATCTCATTCATACAATTTTAAAAATTTATCTAACAAAATTCATATCATATAATTTCTCTACACATTCTATATATATTCACATCAACTTATTATCATATTCAGAACATACTTAAACAAAATAAAAATATTCTATATTATTAATTTAAACTAAAATAACATTTACCTCTTCTTACCAATTATTCATCTCTTATCATCTACTCATCAAAATTATCCAGTATACTTTACATAAATACTTCAACCAAAATTAATTTAATCAACATATATAAATTCATTTTAACTAATAAGATAAAAATTTAAAAAATTTACAATACAAAACCAATCATACAATACACTCATTTCATCTCATCTTATCATACAAAAATTTAAAAATTAAATTTACAACATTCATATCAACTCAATTAATCATATCATACAAAGATAAGACCCTCATACATACTAAATACCTAAAAAACATCTTTATAATAACTATACCAAATATATAAAATTTATAATTTATTTTATAATAATCCAAAAATCAAACATACAAAGAAAAAGAAAAAATATTCATTTCAATTTATCAATCATCCAAAATAATTAAACAAATACTTTATACTCCTTAATCCTATACATCACATACCATCTATTCATCAGATATATAAAAAATTAATTAACTCATTTTTATCATAATCAACCACCATACTAATACAATCACATATAATTATCCTATCCAGATATATCTCATCTATTTAACAAATTATTATCCATCATATTAAATCCCACTAAATTCCAATTTTTTAATAAAAATCAATATTTTAAATTCATTTAAAAATTATAACTTCCACCTTAAAATTCACTCATATAAAAATCTAAACAATCATTTTAACCAAAATATATCTTCAATTAAACAATTCAACAATATTACCCTATAACAACAAATAATCTTTTCTATATTCTTTAAACAAACAACACTCTAAAATATCAAAACCAACAACACACTTTAACAAAACAATACACTCCTAACCAAACATTTCTATTTACATAATAATCTATTATACAAATTCTCCTCAAATTCACCATATAAAAAATTCACATCAACCTCTATTAATTCACTCCTAAAATATTTCAATCACCCTCAATCTCCTTCAACCTCCTCTCACAAACTCAATAACCACCTCATTCTCTATTCAATCACTGCTAAAAACACATCAACATCCTCCTCAAACTCTAACAAAACTCTTATAAACACATCAATATCCACAATAATTTCTATAAATTCCTTTTTAAAAACCTATACACTTCCACCTCAATCTCTCTAAGACTCTCCTTAACCCATTAAAATCCACTTTAATCTATAATAAATTACACATCAACATCCACCTCAAACTCTAACATTTCTCACCTACATCACAACAACACTGTTCGATAAATCCATGTGTTTATTGTGAATACAGCATGACAACGTGCTCCTCTTCCTAACAGACGCGGCGCCTTACATGTTAAAGGCGTCAAAATCAATCCAATCATTTTACAATAAGCTGGTGCATGTTATGTGTTTGGTCCGTGCTTTTCATCGAATTGCGGAACAGGTCAGATCAACACTAATTACCACAGTAAAGAAAATATTTCTGAAAGCGTCAACCCGAAATATGTATTTCAAAGAAAATACCCCTATTATAGCTTTGCCCCCGGCAACAATTTTAACACGCCGGAGTACATGGTTAACTGCATGTATACCACTGTGACAATTTTCAAATAGTGAGAGAAGTGATGAATAGTTTTGATAGGGTAGATTCTAAGACAATTGAGAGCGCACAGGATCTGCTTTCTGATACCTCAAATCCACGATAAATTAGCTTACACTAAATAAAAATTTGCATTTTTGGCGGATACCATAACCCGCCTTGAAGAAAGTGTCATGACATTGGATAAGTCGATTGAGTTAGTGAGGATTGCAGAAGAGAGGATACAAAATTAAAAGGTGAGATTGGCAACAAAATTAGACAGATACTAAAATCTGTGTTGGACAAAAATAAAGAACACCAGTTTGTCAGATTGCCGATATCTTGTCACGAGAAAACTTCAGAACTGACATTTGTAACAGGATTTAACAGGCAGTGAAATAGTGTTTTTCAAATATGCATCTATAACATCTGTGGAAGTGGAGAGAAGTTTCTCAAAGTATAAAACGGTTTTAACTGACAATTGCCGTTCCTTTACTTTTGATAACTTGAAGATGACCATGATGGTGTACTGCAACGCTAAGTTTTGGCTAATGGGTACACTAACTTATTTCTTTTTTCATATTTTATAAAATTGAAAATGGTCATTTTCCTCACCTGGGCAAAGACGATCAGCGTCCCACAGGTGTTCCTCTTGCAGAGCATGTTGTAATGCGTCTTATAGAGCCCTTTGTTTTTGCAGGAAGAAATATTACATGTTACACATTTTCCACAAACAAATAAATGCCTTGCAGAAAGTTTGAAGCGTAAAAGTACAAACATTTTGGGTACTGTAAAGGAATGTAGAAGGGAAATCCTTCTATCAGCAAAATCTGCTGCAGCACCTTTGCATATAACTGTACTTCATAAGTCAGGTGACATAAATATGGCATGCTATCAGGGGAAAAAGAACAAAAATGTGCTTCTTTCGAGTTCAATGCATGACACAGTTATTATAAATTAACAACATCCTAAAAGCCTACCTGAATCAATGGCGTACTACAATAACACCAAGTACGACGTTGACGTCGTGGATCAAATGGTTTGACTGTACACAGTGAAATATGGATGCAGAAGGTAGGCTATGAATGTTTTATCAATGTGTTGGCCTTGGCAGCTATTAATGCATGGGTACTCTATAAGGAAGTAAGAGGTGAAAAAGTAAGCAGACGTCAGTTCATGTACAACTTGGCAGCAAGTATGTTTGTGGACCATTTAGGCAACGCTGAATACACTGCTACAATGCTGCAGCTGGCTTTGAATGAGCGAAATCAGGTTTATATGTATTTTTTCTACTATATACTGTGGTATTCAACATTTTATGTTGAAACACATGTGTTTGCTAAGGGAAGTTGTCCATTTTACATTTGGTTATCGCATATATTGTGACGACCTGTTGTTACTTTGTGAATAATTAAGGAATACGTGGTCAGGTCGAACACTCAGAAGCAAACACTCAGAGCAGAACTAGTCATAAAGGAGGGGAGGTAGTGACGTCACACCTACTACTTGAGTCACCAGAGAGTAATTGATACAGTCGTTTGTGACATCTCTCTCTCGCTTCCCCAAAGATCAGTGGATACATTGATCTTTAAAATAATATTACATTAATGCTGAAATAGTGTTACATTACATTTAGACTGATATAATCTTGTTTCTTCATTGTTAAAAAAAGAGTTTGTTTTGTTCACATATATAAATTTAAAATGTATGTTGTATCCAAAAAAAATATAAAACATCATGCCACCTTCCTGAAAATAAGATTAATATCTCCATTATTTAGATTCATACAAATTTAAAAAGGAAAAGAATTATTATTTTTTAAAAAAAAAAACACTGATTATAACTGTGTAGTCCCCAGTATACAACTGTTAGTTTGATAGTTTAGCCACAAAATAAAAAATTACTGTCACCTCACAGCCTCACTGAATTAAATGCACCACCAAAGTTTTTTTTTAGTTTTTTTTTTTTTTTCTTGGAAGCCCTACTCTCACTATAGATGTCTGTTGTAATCAGGGGAACCATTTCCCACACACGATTATAGCACGTAAGGTGGTGTCGGCCCTTACTCGGCTAACACATTATGAGTCCACTGGAACCTGTTAAAAAAAGTTATACACGGCGTCTAACACCAATATGTGACCACCTGTTCTTCCTTTGTGAATAAATTAAGGAACACGTGGTCAGGTCGAACACTTGGGAGCAAAAACTCAGAGCAGAACTACATGCTTTAGCGAGAGGTTGGGATGTTTTCTATAATGGTTCATTGGTAAAAAGACAACAAACAGATTTACAAAGGCGGCCATAACGGCCGTTTACCTGTCCAGAAGTGGAGCTGCCTACAAAATCATGCTACTCCATCAACTGGCAGTTTCAGAGAGAGCGTCTATCTCTTTCATCTAGTCATCAAGGAGGGGAGGGAGTGACGTCATACCTACTACTTGAGTCACCAGAGAGTAATTAATACAGTCGTTTGTCACAATATTTGGATTAATTTTTAGGCTTAAAATGTTTATTTTACCATGTAATTCTTCAAACTAAACTAAAATTATATACTGGTTAACTTTATTAATAATATTAAATAAACTGGTAAGCAAATAAAACTTCACCCGTCAAAATGACGGAAGGTCCTTCTCGGTAGACCATACTCGCCGGTCTTTCTAGTGTTAATAATTCCATAATGAGAAGATATCCGATTAAATTCCTGTAATAATTGATATCAAATATAGAGAATTTTTTAAAAATAGCTTCTACTTATCAGATATTTCAAAATTTAAAGTATTTTCTCTCCCTTCCATATTAAACAGTCTCCTGTCCTGTCAAGCAAATATAACGTTATGGGGAATATTTATTTATTTTTTGTGAATGTTTAAATATTTAAAAACATGAGGTAACTCCAGCGATCGTTAACCGAATCTGCGAAGACGTCGTAGTTTTTTTTCGCGAAAAGATCTTCTAAACAAATACTTTTATTTTCGCTCATTGTTTGAATAATTGGTACATCGGTTCCATCAGGAGTTGTTAAATCAGAGTTGCCCGATGTGCATTAGGCAGCCTTTGTAGTGGACAAACACTGGGCCGTCGGTCCGCCAAAACATTCCGTTAATTGGGTCGTTAAATACCGCGATGCACAAACACGCTTTGTAGCATGATTAGGACGTTTACTTTTGGCAGTAAATTGAAGTTAAGCCGGTTTGGCTTGTTGTTAAACCATAAAAATTAAATCTGATTATGGAACCGTTCAATAACTGTTTTATCTAGCTTAGCTCTGTCCATGTGTAGACTCACTCTATAGCTGCGAGTTGAAATATCGCTTTAGGCATGGCTATGTCGATTTGTTTTGCTAGTGATGCTTTACATTGCGAAGGCAGAACTATTATCGTACTCTAGCGAAAAACAAATGCGGACCAAAACAAAACATCAACTTTGTATTAATGTTTCCCTCTCCTGTTGACAAGTTAAGCTCTTGAAGGTTATGGAGAAAGAAAAAACTAAGATAAAACACAACGCGTTGGCAAGATAGATATATCAGTGAGCATGGTGTAACCGCAGTATCAGGCAGCGATTAGGAGGCGGCGAATTAATCAGATCAGATAATCAGATAATTAAAAAAGAAAGATAAATTAATCAAAATGCTTTGCTAAACTTATATAGAAATCGTGTTATAATAATATGAAATTAGAATGGATAGAGCAATGATTAAAATGGCGGTTGACCTAAACAATATGAAGAAAAGAATATTCTTGTAAAAATCTGTACACGTTGGAGAGACAGGATGGAAGGACCGTTACCTTCGTTGTGCTAGGAAAAGTTCAATGTCTGAGAACTATAGTATACTTTCAGCCAGGAATGTGATGGGACATTAAACTCTCCAATGACTCGTCTATTTAATTTAATTTAAAGAATTTAATTTAATTTAAAGAATGCAATATTATATCGGCACGTTGGTCATAGTAGCTCAAGGGTTACAGCAGCTGGACGACAACAAAAAGATCCATGGTTCAAATCCCGGCTATGCCATTGAATGTTTCAGTATGACTCAATCTTTCCATACTTTAGCCCTCACACGGCTAGTGTGAAAGAACAATTAATTCCCAATATACCGTTACAAACAACTCAGGGTAGGCGTTCCCCAACTCAGGGTGGGCTAAACGTCAATGAGTTAGATGAGTTTTGCAAACCAATTCGAAATAAATAAGAAACCAATAGTAATGTAACATTTGAGAAGGGTGAGCTAGTTTGGTCGTGTGGTAAAGTTAGAGAGGGGATCAGAACAAGGTTCGAACTGAATCGCGAAGTAAGAAAATTTACTTAAAAGGTGATACTACGACAGGAAGGACGTGTTCATGCGCGTTAAGAAGGAGAAGCAAGGATTTATAAGTCTGAAATGTAGGGAAGTTAAGAATAGCGCAACCAGCGTAAGTGGAAGCATTATTAGAAGTTTATAGTCGCCGTATGAAGAAGAAATAGAAACCGCGCGGAAGTAACTTTAAACAAGTAATCCAGGTTTTCAAGTAAAAGTAAAATTGAATTTATGAATTTTACTAACAGGTGGTCACCGATCCAAGTCCATAAGCAAACTTATTAGGAATTAAAGCAAATGATTCTGCAACAAACAAAGTGTTATTAATACGACTGAGTAACCAACAACCACCGAAATCCATTTCCTACAACCATTCACCTAAGGATAAGAGAACTCATAGCTCCAATTAGAACTCAATTAATTTAACTCTGGTATGCGGGTTTGCCGCAACGGTCATTGTTACAACTGTTCAGTGTTATTGTAAAATTCAAATCTCACATGAAAAAATTACTTTGCAGTGATAATTGTAATCAATCCAGGTCAGAAAAGCGATTCTCCCAAAATAACAGTGAAGTACGTGCACCAGTATATGTTTTGCTGTTATTTGCTCTTGATTCACTTTACTTCATGGCCTTATTGGCATCTTTCTCATTAACTCATGGCCATTTAGTCATGTACGAGGGTGGGTCAAAAAGTAATGCCTCCTATTTTTTTCCTCTTCTAATTACCAAGAAAATTGAATCCAATTTACATAGCTTGAAAACTACAACATTGACGATTAATTTAACACTATTCAATATAATCTCCGTCCTTTTCCACAGTTTTGGTCCACCTTTTAACTAGGGCATGTATTCCAGTGTGGTAAAACACACGATCTTGCTTCCTAAGCCATTGACGCACGGACGTTTTCACAGCCTCCTCATCTTCAAAATAAATCCCACAATGAGCTTCCTTTAGTGGCCCGAACAGATGGAATTCTGGTGGTGCCAGATCAGGGCTGTATGGGGGGTGAGGTAAGAATGCCATCCCAATTTCTCAATTTCTGCAGTGGTGTAACGGCTGATGTGTGGTCTTGCATTGTCATGCAAAAGAAGAACATCTCCATAGTTTCTGTTGGGAGAACTCGGCGAAGACGTGCTTTCAGCTTTTTGAGAGTTCTGACGTATTGGACAGATTTTATTGTGCATCCCTGTTTCAAAAAAAATCAATCATAAGTACACCCTCTGCATCCCAAAACACTGTCGCCATAACTTTCCCTGCCGATCGCTGAGTTTTGAATTTTCTTTTTCTTCGGTGACGCTATGTGATGTCATTCCACTGACTGCCTCTTTGATTAAGGTTCAAAAAAATGAACCCACGTTTCGTCTCCAGTAACAATTTTTTCCACAAACTCCTCTCCCTCCAAATTGAAGCACTGCAAGTGTTCGGAGGCTATTGTTTTCCTTGTTTCTTTATTTTGGGCGGTTAACATTCTTAGTACCCAACGTAAACAAACTTTTAAGTAACCCAGTTGTTGAACAATCACCATCACACTGCTTTTACTGAGGGAGGTAATGCGACACAATTCACCTGTTGTTACCCGGCGATCACCACGAATGATGTCATCGACTCGCTGAATGTTGCATGGAGTCACTGTAGTCACCGGCCTGCCGCTTTGCTTTTCATCTGCCAATGGTGTTTGCCCTTCAGCTTCGTTACGGCGACGAACCCATCGTCTAACATTGCTGACATCCACCGTTGCATTACCATACACATGTTTTAGCCTTTCGTGAATGCGAATTGGTGTTTCACCTTCTGCAGTGAAAAATTTAATCACAGAACAATGTCTAATACGAATGTCGATGTCAGCCATTTTGCAAGAGGATGCAGTGCTGCCACCTGTTGACTTAGGAAGTTACTACTGCAGGGGATTAGAGAAGAAGGTTTGAAGAATTGCGCTAAATTCAAGGTTTTCACAGAACTTACTTATTTAAAGAAAAAAATAGGAGGCATTACTTTTTGACCCACCCTCGTATGTACCTTTAGAGTGTAATAGTTACAAATTGTGAACTCTATACAATCAAAATCGCCATCGTTATTATAATCGTCATTATCATCATCATGATCACCATCATTGTCATCGTTGTCATCATTATTATTGCTAACGAATAACGCTGCTATGTGTAATGATAATAGTAATAGGATATGACGGTACATTATACAAATTATTTGCTGATATACATGTGTAAAACAAATGTAATTGCCTCGATGAACTGTAGCAGTGCACTACGATGAACTGTAGCAGTGCACTACGATGAACTGTAGCAGCGATTCCTGTCGCTGCTGAAATTTCGGCGATCGTTTGGCGACGATCATATTGATCTTTTGGTGAACCTTTTCAATGTTGTCCTCATTCCGCGATGTTGAAGGGCGTCCAGAACGAGCTTGGTCTTCAACACGCAGCTCACCACGTTTAAAGCGCCCAAACCACTCGAAAACCTGTGTGCGGCTCATAGCGTCCACCTGAAAAGCTACCTGAAGCATTTGGTGTGTCTCCGTTGCAGCTTTTTAAGCAGGAAACAAAATTTCACGCACACTCTTTGTTCTTTTAAAGTTGTCATAAAGACTTCGCAGAGGTAACCCGCCAACTGTCAGAGAAACACAATACCACACTTGCACGTTCAGCTCTATACTGACGCCATATGCACAGTTGTTTCATGAAGGTCTCTACTAAAACCATCTAGCGTGAGAATCCTGCACTATTTCTACGAGTGGCAGTGCCCTCGGAGTCCGGTTTCTTTTGGGTCCCCACTACAGGCCATATAGGCCCTTGGCCTCCCTAACGAGCCTCTTCCATTCTACTCGGTCCTCTGCTTTTCTTCTCCAGCCTTTAACCCCCAACTTTCTAAAGTCATCTTCTACATCATCTACCCATCTTTTCCTGGGTCTTCCTCTTCTCCTTCTGCCATCAAGCTTTCCTATGAATATCTTAACTACATTGGTTTCCGGCATTCTCTGCACGTGGCCAAACCACCTTACTCTTGCTTGTTTAATTTTCACTACTATATTTGGTTGTCCAAACAGGCACTGCAACTCCAAGTTAGTCCGCATTCTCCATCCGTCCAAGTCCCTTATCGCTCCAAACATATTTCTCAAAACCTTCTTTTCCCACCATAATAACCATTGTTCTTCTCTGGTTGTCAACACCCAACTTTCTGAACCATGCATTTTTATTGGTCTCAGTACAGTTGTATATATTTTAATGTTATTAATGTTAGTACTCCTACTGACGTTCCTTGATTTAAACATATTCTGCACGGCATTAAAGCATCTGTTACCACTTGCTATTCCTTCTTGAATTTCCACTGATGTTTTATTATCTACTGTTACTATAGATCCCAGGTATTTAAATTTTTCCACTCTTTGATATTCTTTCTCATGTAATTTAACTGTAGGTTCTGTTCTTCTTGCATCTCCATCACCTCCCCTCTTCATATATTTGGTTTTACTAACGTTCACTACCAATCCTAGATCTTCTGCTTTCTCTTCCAACACTACATAACTTGCCTCAAGAGCTCTTATTCCTTGCGAGAATTGCCACATCGTCAGCATATGTCACTATTTGTACTGATCTGGAAAGTATGGTTCCTCCAGGGCGTTTAGTAAAATGTTATGTGTAAAATAGTAGTGGCCAAAGCATAACCGAGCCAAACTCACCTCCTTCCTACGAGAGGAACGACGGGAGGCTACTCACGGAAGCGGAAGTTGCTTTATAGACAATACTAAAGAAATAGAATTCTCATTAGAACAGGCTCAAGGTTGTGGCAAATTAGATTCTCCACTCGAAGCAGATAGGAAGCACGCCGACTGTTTGGAAGATCCTGGTCGAAATTTGATTAAATAAGAGTCATGAGATCTTTTCTCAGGTGTGGATTTTTGGTGACAGAAATAAAATTTATATTACTCCGATTCCGTAAAATATTATTTAATTGTATAATCAGAATTACAATTCACTTGTTTCTATTACGAATGCAGAATAACTCTTTCTTTACAACTGTATTCACCGCAACATTTTTCATCGTTGTGAAACAAGACTGAAGAACCTCTATCTATCGCGAGATTATTGATTTTTTCGTAACTATCGTTACTTCTCTATTAATTTTGTGATTGGCCGATGTACTCTACGTCACCGCATTACGTAATAAAATTATTACTACGGCCGATCACAAAATTACACATATATTTGATTTTAATATTGTCATTACATGGCCTACTAAGTCATATCAGAAAACAATATTCATATAAAAAGTTCCAACTAAAACATATCGTTACAAGGTGTGGCCGTGCATTTGTAATTGATGCTCAAATGATCTCTTATTAGAAATTAGGCAAGTATACATATATCCATTCTTATCAATCCTCACATTCTTATTTTAATTCTCTTTTTTTTTTTTCGTAATTTACGTGCTTTAACCTTTTAAGTCATATGGGACGATGAATGGAATGGGTGAAATGATGCTCAAATGGGTCCAGGGTCAATGGAGCTTAGAGTTACCCGACATTCGTTACCCGACCGGGAAAACCCCGGAAAAGCCTGTATCCAGGTAACTCACCCTGACCGACTTCCAACTTGGGACCTCTTGAACGTGAGACAGAAATGCTAACATCTATGCTACCGATGCGGGTAAAATTTCTTGTTCTTCTCCTTCTCTTGGTACAGGACACAGTCCTGTTCATTCATTGTCCTCCCCATTTGGAACCATTTGAGGCGTCCGGTGAGGAAGTCACAACTATGCATCAGAGAGAGAATCCAGAAATTCATAAAATTAAGAGAATAAATGAGATACCTAATTGTGGCTTTACTAGTACTGGAAGGATTTACCTTCTGTGTCCAAGAAGTTATTCCTATTTTCTGCATACAATTGCAGAAAAAAAACATAAGTATAATACAATACTCACTTTTATTAACATTATCATTTGTTTCAGAAAATATTACAGGTGCGCAATAGTTTTCCAATACTCGCATAGCTTGGCTTTGTTACACCCTATCAAGGTACATTATTGTTGGATAGTTATGTGGGCAGATCGTATGATGATAGTTAATTGCTGTGCCACAATTTTCATCACAACCCACGCGTATGATCTCGAAGCTCATGTCCCTGAATAAAATTGTGAAGCGGTAGATAAAAATAACTTCAATTAAATATATTTAGTCACAATTAAAATATATATCCGCTTAAATGTTGTTATAAAACAATTAAAACTAATGCATCAAATGAAAGCGTAACGTTATACCTGGTGAGTCTCGTCCCCACATTTCAATTTAATGCAATTTGCAAATTACATTCAACACAAACTTCGGCCGCTATGGTAGAATCGAATTCAAAAGTCTGTAACATCAATGTTATTGTTAACAGCTTAAGTTATAGTTTCAGCTTTTAAAGTATTTGTAATTAGACAACTGAAAACGCTTACTCGGACAAGCGAATATCGGTTCTATGAATAAAAACAAAGTAATACTTACTTCATTCTTCATGCTAATGACAATGAACAATTTTTATAATTATATACTCTAATCAAATGTAACATACTCGTTTTCGTAATAATAAATAGCTAGTTCCTCATGCGAGTAGTATATGCTCACCTGCACAGTCATCTTATTCTCTTAAAAGTAAGAACTCACATTCTACAAACTCAATAGCTTCACTGTGATGTTATGTTGTTTTGTCTTTCATTATTGGTAGAGTAGCTTTGTTGCATTCAGGAATTATCGGGTGTAGTGTAAAACAAGACTTATCATTCCTTCAAAAATGAAACATAATTTGAAACAACATCCTAAAGACATGGGTAGAAGTGGACAATGAATTTGAATACTTACGAGTAAGGTTGAATAACAATTGAAAGTGGGGAGCACACAGGAGAAAAATTGAAGCAAAAGGAAGGGCGGCAATGAATGGAATAAGAATATGCAAATATAAGCTAGAAATGACAACCAAGTGGTTAGAAAGAATGTATGAAGCACTAGTTGAATCCAAAATGTTGTACGCAGTGGAGATCTGGGGGGGGGGGCACTAAGGTAAACAAAACGGTGGACCAAAACTACAGAAGGTTTTGTAAAGAGCTACTAGACTTACCAAGATCAGCACCTAGGGAAGTAGCTTTAGTAGAATTAGGAAAGACAAGAAGAAATGGAATAATAATGGAAATAATAGTAACATTTTGGTATAGGTGTTTGGCCAAAGAAGAAGGGGAAATTATGAAATTATGCATGAGGCAGCAAAACGATTAGAGAACTCAAATAGTTGGTAGGCAGAGATAGGAGCAATTATGGGAAAATAGGAATGGAAGATATATGGAGATTAGAGGAAAATAATACATGTGATGTGGGTAAATTAGTAAAATGCAGAATAGAAGATATAGAAAGACAGGAAATATGGGGAAATATAGAAAATATGAAATCGGTACAATTTTACAAGCAAATAAAAAGAAATTGGGGACGAGAAGCATATGTAGATTACTGCAATAGGCAAGAGAGAGAAGGGTTAGCTTGGATGAGAACAGGAAAAATATTTCTAAGAGGGATATGAGGTAGGGAAAGGGAAATTTGTGATTGTGTGGGGGGAAAGAAAGCATAGAACACTATGTAACATAATGCGAGGAGGTTGCAATATGGAGAAAAAAGGTTTGGGAAGAAAAATGGGATAAAGTAGAGAAGAGGACAGTAGCTATAAAAATGTTAACGGGCAGGGAGGAAAAGAAGGTAAGAAGTATTGGTGAGTTCTTGCAGAAAGTAAAAGAAAAATGGGCCAGAAATGTAAAGAATATAAGAAAGGAAGATGAGGGGCAAGAATGGGACTAATTAAGTAACAAGGAGAAATGGAGGTTAAGAGCTACCTGGCAGAGCAGAAGACCAGGGTGTCATGTAAGCCAAGGCAGCAATAAGTAAAAGACAAATAAATGTAGGCAAATGTTGTTAATTGTAAAATTTTGGAATATGCACAATAAATATATCATAACTATGTATAAGTCAGAACAATAAATAAAGTGAAGGTGTGCAATATGAGTACATTCGGAGAGGGAATTACCCCCTTTATGTATTGACGAATTGTTGTACCCATGTTCTTATGGGGCGGCCCCCCCTCCCCGAGAGAAAGGGATGAGGAGAGTGGATACAGAGGTCGGCTGGAACTACAGTTATAATTACAGTTAGTTATATGATGCATAAATGAAATAAAATGGCAGTTAGTGCCTATTTCGTCCTTTCAACCAAAATTTTCCTAATTAGGTAAGTTTAAGCTTTTTAAAAAGAATCTAGAGCTTTTTTTTTTTTTTTTTTTGTCTGAGCTATAATAAACTTCTTTCAAAAACCAAATAATATAACAATGTGTGAAGATTGCATGCAAGTTCAGTAAGTAGTGAAAAGTTTACGATTTATGGCTAACCGCCAAGGTTAGCTACCAACTGTTTTGAGTGTTTCATTGACAATGCACATTACTTGGTTTAAACTAGTTTTCTTCTCTCTGTGTACAATTTAGTGTTCATGTCATGCATTTCAAGACGGCAACAAACATCTAACGCAGAGGGATTAAGATTAAGTCACCCATTTCACCAGTTTTGTTGCTTACTAGCCAGGAAAGCCAACAAGGTAGCTCTTGACGCATGAGCCTTCGTTCTATCTCCATTGCTACATTCCTATAAGATCGATGTCGACAATGTTCCATTTAGGCGAATCAAAGAATTTCCATTTGCAGAAGCTTCCAGAGACAATTCTTACCAACCGAGGTGATGGCAGGCTGAGTATTGTTGCTGCGTGCCCACCTACAATTGAGTTTAACCGCAGAAAGATTTTTACTTCGGGAATTGTAGGAAGCGTTATTGAATCTAAGTGAAGAGGTTTGTGAGTTACCGTGTTGCTTCTCTGATCCGAGGAGTATATATAGGAGAGCTGAGGTCAGCCAGCAACCATAGCTCTCTAGGGGAGTATGACCAGAAGACGCCGCTTTAGGCAGCAACGGATTCTACACCAGTCTTGCCGCAACCGAGATAACACCGGAGCAAATAAAAAAAAAGCAGCTAAAGTTCAACTCCGTATATAATCCTGCTATTAACTGATTGGCTTCTAAGCTATGTCCTGTCCTACAATCACATCTAAGGTTTTATGAACCACTCCCGCTAGGATGCATTGGGTCCTGTATCCTGATAAACATTGGATTAAGGAGACGCATCAATGAAAAATGCTAAAATCCAAAGTTTACATCATAAAAGCTTGAAAGTTTTTCATTAGGCGGGCTAAAGGGAAGCTAGTTAAGTTTACAAATTTTATCCACCTATCTTAAATAGTTTTTTCATAAAAATATTTGCTGCATTTTATAGGTTGATTTTTGTATGTTATATAAAAGGTCCCAAGTTATACAGTTTCTCTTTTAAAAAAATTTCAATTTTAGATTCAGATTTCTATCTACATCACTAATAAAAGTTGTACTTTTAAAGTACGAGGGCTGTTCAATAAAGAATGATCACAATTTTGTTTTGATAATGTACCTTTAAAATGTACCTTTTCTCCCTTAAATAAGAAAGTTATGTGAAAACTTTGAATTTGCCGCGGTTTCAGAAACCTTCTCCAATCCCCTGCAGTAGTAACTTCCTAAGTCAACAGGTGGCAGCACTGCATCCTCTTGCAAAATGGCTGACATCGACATTCGTATTAGACAGCGTTCTGTGATTCGATTTTTGAATGCGGAAGGTGAAACGCCAATTCGCATTCACGAAAGGCTAAAAAAATGTGTGTGGTGATGCAACGGTGGATGTCAGTACTGTTAGACGATGGGTTCGTCGCTGTAACGAAGCTGAAGGGCAAACACTATTGGCAGATGAAAAGCGAAGTGGCAGGCCGGTGACTGCAGTGACTCCATGCAACATTCAGTGAGTCGATGACATCATTCGTGGTGATCGCCGGGTAACAACATGTGATTTGTGTCGCATTACCTTCCTCAGTAAAGGCAGTGTGATGACGATTATTCAACAACTGGGTTACTCAAAAGTTTGTTCACGTTGGGTACCAAGAATGTTAACCGCCCAAAACAAAGAAACAAGGAAAACAATAGCCTCCGAAAATTTGCAGCGCTTCAATTTGGAGGGAGAGGAGTTTCCTGAAAAAATTGTTACTGAAGTCAAAACGTGGGTTCATTTTTTGAACCTTAATTAAAGAGGCAGTCAATGGAATGGCATCACACAACGTCAACGAAGAAAAAAGAATTTCAAAACTCAGCGGTCGACAGGGAAAGTTATGGTGACAGTGTTTTGGGATGCAGAGGGTGTGCTTAAGATTGATTTTTTGAAGCAGGGATGCACAATAAATTCTGTCCAATACGTCAGAACTCTCAAAAAGCTGAAAGCACGTCTTCGCCGAGTTCACCCAACAAAAACTCTGACGGATATTCTTCCTTTGCATGACAATACAAGACCACACACCAGCCGTCACACCACTGCAGAAAGTGAGAAATTGAAATGGCAAGTCTTACCTCACCCCCCATACAGCCCTGACCTGGTACCATCAGACTTCTATCTGTTCGGGCCACTAAAGGAAGCTCACCGTGGGATTCATTTTGAAGATGAGGAGGCTGTGAAAACGTCCGTGCGTCAATGGCTTAGGAAGCAAGACCGTGTGTTTTACCACACTGGAATACATTCCCTAGTTAAAAGGTGGATCAAAACTGTGGAAAAGGACGGAGATTATATTGAATAGTAACAAATTAATCGTCAATGTTGTACTTTTCAAGTTATGTAAATTGTATTCAATTTTCTTGGCAATTAAAAGAGAAAAAAATAGGAGGCATTACTATTTTATCAACCCTAGTACAATACTCACTAGAGGTCTCCGCGTGACTTGTGTCTGTGCGTGTGTTAATGGCCACAGATGCAGAAAGAGCAAAAGGTTGCTGCCATATTTACGGCAAAAATTTCAACTTAATGTTCTAAATAGGAACTTTGTACAGATTCTGTGTAATATTCAATCGTATTAAACATCACGCAGTTTCACTTTGGAGCTAGTGCGCTTTAAACAACAAAATTTGCTTAAATGATTGATGTAATTGATATGCAAACACTACTTGTGTCCTGTGAACCTATTTCACTGCTCAAATGAGGTCAATTACGCAAATTTACTTGTGTTACGTGATGGATCGTGCTCTGCAAATATTGATATTCCTAATGGTTGCCGACTAGATTGTTTCTTTACTGCTGAAGTTTAAATCTTGGAGCGCTGGCTGTTAGGTCATTAATATTAGAGAAAAGATACATTTTGTGCAAAAGGCCAGTTTATTGCCATTTAATGGTTCTGTTTTACTTATTAAGCAACTAGCAAACAAGTCAGAAAGTTATGTCATTAAAGATATAGTCATTTTTTACATCCTGTACTATCTGTTCCAATGAAAAGTTTCTACTAATTAAAAATTACTTTGAAATTAAAGTAATATTGAATATATTTCCATCTCTGATTTCAAATATGCCAGACAAATCTTGGAGATGTCCATAGTTTTAAATTTCAAATGGATTACTTGATAGTTTTTTTTTTTGGGGGGGGGGGGGAACCAATACATGTTCGAGCTAGTAAACCATGCTAGATAATCCGTGGAGCTCACTTTCATCTCGGGCAGCCAGCCAGCTGAAAAGATGATTAGATATCGACGTTTCCGGATATAACACAACTATAAACAAAGACAAAACACTATCAAAATTCGCATTACTGAACAAAAGACTGTTTTAAGTAAATTAAATGCCAGGTCAGAAGATGGCGTGAGTATAGAAAATTGTGTCAGAGAAACGTAACTACTTAACTGGATTATCAAGCTGTATTGAACTTTGCTTCTTAATTCGATGGATTTCCATTTTTAAGGCCCATTTCCAAGAGGAGCTGAACTGAAATCCAATTTTTGTCACAATTTTCTATACTCATGCCATCTCCTGACCTGGCATTTAATATACTGAAAACAGTCTTTTGTTCAGTAATGCAAATTTTGATAGTGTTTTGTCTTTGTTTGTAGTTCTGTTATATCCAGTATTTTATTTTGTGGTTATAATATTTTATAAATATCCTGATGATGGGAGAGATGCACACTCCCGTAACGTTGATATCTAATCGTCTTTTCATCTGGCTGGCTGCCCGAGAAGAAAGTGAACGTATTCGTCGACAGGAAAGCTTCAGGTCTTAATCCGTGGAGCGTTGTTATTTTTTTTTTTTTTTCAAAACAAATAAAAGCTTTCCAAATGCAAACTCAAGAAAAGGGATTTTATATCAACATGAAAATTATTCATTCTTGGACGAGTGTGAAGGAGGAGTTCTGTGTAACGTTTCTTTCAAGTATTTAGACGAGTCAAGTGATGTAATTTAAAACTTGAGTAGATAGTAATTGTGTGGTTTAAAATATTAACAGTTACTCTAATTAAATAATAAAATAAATAGATAGCCCATAATGTCCCTTAAGAGCAAGGGCCTCCCACCCACTGGTGGGGTCAGCTCGGCCGTTTCTCACAGGGTGAGCAAATCTATGAGGGATACCAGTTCTTTTTCTATCCTTAATTAATTCTGTATAGTTATATCTAGAAACAACTGCTCATTTTTACTGTCACTTTCACTTTAGAGCTGCTGCCACTTGCTTCCATTAATGTCTGTCTTTTGCCATTCTAATCTACTTTTAGCCCATTGAAGCAAAAAGGTTTATAGGTGTCACACAATTCCACGTTGTGATCGCCAATATGATGCAAATAATTTAATGGCGAGCAAAGAGTCGGCGAGCAATGAGGTTTCTCTCAGGGTATGCGTGGATGTGTATGAGAAGGATATTTAATAACACTGGAATGCCCGTTTCCAACTTATTTATTCACTGCTTCTTCTTTTAAAACATCGAAATGAAAGTTGCCGACCAAAGGTTACCAATCTCTGTTTAGAGTTACTGACGGCAGAATGTTTATTACTCGATTAACTTTATTCGTTCCTCATATATATACGAACCGACAAATATTCAAGGCGGAACCAGAGGACTGCCTTAATCACCCTCACGCCTCAGACTGCTCTCATCGGCCTGACGCCGAAGACTAACCTCAATGACCACAGATGCGCGTGGTGTATCACTTTCCCTTATTGAAAACTCCTTTTCAACCAAAGTCCCTTTGTGGCTGTTTTGTCGTCATTGTAAATGACCAAAGAATTCCCTATTCAACAAGTCAAGTGAGCCCCTTTAGAAAACTGCTAAGGATACTGCTTCTTACATTGATTTTGTTATAAAAACTTTCCCCACAACTCAACTGGCCTTGCCCTTCTCGTAACAAGGAACCAAACTTCCTTTGATATCCATCATGATTCTTTACTTCTGGCAAACCTTAATTTCGGTATCACCATCCTTGAACTGTTGGGACCATCGTAGTCTCGGACGTCCTCTGCTTCTCCTCCCTTGTAGCAGTCTCATACTGTTATGGCATATGCCCATCTGTCTGGACGCATTCGAGCGACATGTCCTGCCCATTCCCATTTGATGCTATTCGCTCTGGTGGCTACATCTTATAGGCCGCTTTTTCTTCGCAATACTCCATTCTTCACTTTATCTTTTAGGCTGATGTTTAGGATCTTCTTTTCCATTTTCCGTTGGCATGTTTGTAGCATCAGAGCCTGTTTCTTCGTTAGCGCCCAAGTTTCGCAACCGTATACTGAGACTGGAACGATGAAGGTTTGAAGTATTCTAATATCTGGTCTTAAATATTTGTTTTGAAGAATGAATTTCAGGCTCCAGAATGCACCTCATGCTAATTACGAGTGCTGTTCAATAAAGAATGATCACAATTTTTTTGACAACGTACCTTTACTCATCCTCATAATTTTGATTGTCCTTCACAAAATAGTCTCCCCTGAATGCAATGCACTTGTCCCAGCGTTTCTGACAGTCTTCAAAGACATGCTGGAAACCATTTTCTGAGAGATCGTTCAAAATCGCCTCCGCAGGCTTCACCACTGCTTCTGATGATGGATAATGCCTCCCACGAAGGTGTTTACTCAAGTTAGGGAATATAAAAAGGTCACATGGGGTTAAATCCGGACTATAGGGAGGGTGAGGGCTGCACTTCACGTTGATTTTTGCAAGATATTCAGCAACAGCATTGGCAATATGCGGTCGCGCGTTATCGTGGTGCAGCATCCAGCCTGCTT
The DNA here is from genome assembly GCA_030765055.1 of Mantis religiosa. NCBI lineage: Eukaryota > Metazoa > Arthropoda > Insecta > Mantodea > Mantidae > Mantis > Mantis religiosa. The sequence continues at coordinate 188,433,856 of CM060952.1, read as the reverse complement.
CATGGAAATGTGGTTTTTGCGCCTGATATGGACTTGCAATGTTTTCAGGACAACCCCGTAGTATTCTCCAGTTCCTGATGTCTGTGCAGGTACAACATGCTGAAAAACCATTCCATTAATATCAAAGAATGAGATGACCATAGCTTTCCCAACAGAAGCAACCACTTTTGCTTTTTGGGAGGTTGGTGAAGAAAGAGATTTCCACACTGAGCTTTGCTGTTTGCTCTCAGGATCAAAATGAAGTAGCCAACTTCCATCAGCAGTGATTACGTTTGATATAAACTCCGGATTTTCCTCTAACATCAACTTTAACTGCGTATTACCTCCATTGCAGCGGTAGGCGATACTGAACATGTCTGAACTTGCCTGGTTCTCACAGGCGGGAAACAGGACTACCAACAATGAAACTGCTATAGCTAACATTAAGCTAACAGGATGTAATAAGATTGAATTTTAGTGCGAAAAATTGTGTTCGTAAAAAATTATGATCATTCTTTATTGAACAGCCCTTGTACCTACAATTTTATATGAAGTACATTATTATATTTTATAAAATATGAATTTATTCCAAGTGAACCTAAAATTGTGGTACTCAACTTTACAGATACAATGCCGTGAGGTGACTTAGACTAAATAACCTGAACTATAGCGAAAGTAAGGGATAATTTATGAAATTTCGTTTTTTGTGGTGATTTTTTGTAATACTTTGTCTACTTGTTGAAATCGAAGTGGTATGCGACTGTGTATTAATGGTATACCATGAGACAACACTATACTATAATCGTAGTAACTAAGATCCGAGCATCATTATTGCCATTAGAGTAAATTTCATAGACTATATTTGCTTGATCATTTGTTTTTATTTTAAGTGTACATAAATTTATTTTTAATAATCTAGGCTTCCTGGGGCCAATAAGTGCACTTATCTTACAATATGCACTGAAACAGCTGGCAGGGTTGTTACACAGGACAGAAACACTGCCCACTTAACCAAGGGACAAGAGCAAGTACAATGTAGTAAACTCCAGCCGTGATCGTCACGGTAACTCTATACGAGAAATGTCTTGATTTCAAGATGCCATTCAGGACCTTCATTCCAAAGTCATAAACATCACCACCAGTCTAAAAACAATGGAACTCTAACTCGCCAAAGTGGACGCAGTCTTAGTAGTAAACGCATTGCCACCAATTGCATAGCCGAAACATCACAATCAACAATTACTACAAGAGTTGAAAGTTATTGCATATATGCCAAAAGCTTGCATGCATCAACCAGGTCAAAGGGAAATGTTCTGCAGAAGTCCCTCAGGAGGTTAGGAAAGCAATCCAGCAGATCAAGGGCAAGGAAACAGCAACACCTCAGCAACTTCTACAATATTACGCCCTAAGAAAAGCCACTCTCAGGTGTTAGGGCATAGCGTCATTGTTGTAGCCTACAAAGTAATCATTACCAACTTGTTGGCAGCATTTCAGCTTACTTCGATTAACGAGGATGCTGTTGCGAGACCACGCCATGCTTTATCTCTGAACCCCTTCCAAAAATCCATCGCGTAATTTCTGTCACTTTCTTGGCGAAAAAGTGATTCATTTCATTCCCCGAAGTGACATTCTAAAAAAAAAATAATCGCTATACCCTCTTCAATTCCCAGGTATCATATATGATACCCAGATTTCAATTTCTTTTTAAGATTCCTAAGCGTGTATTTCTATCTGGAACCAGTGGTATCATATTTAATACTTCATGCGGAATGCAATTATATGTTTCAAGCTTTACCGCTGTACCAGTAGAGGGCAGAGCACAACAAAATGGAGGCTCCCAGCTGTTCCTACACTACTCGTAGATATAAAGGTAAATACATAGCTACTTCTGCGGTCCTGATAACTGTTGATTTTTTATGTTTCATTTGAGCATGCTGTTGCTGTTGGTTAATTATTGGATAATTATACTACGCATCCATGTGGAGTTTATAGTTTGAAAATATAAAGGTATCGTATTTGATAATTTGGTCCTTTAACACTTCAATGTCAAGATTTTTCAAATTTAATGCTTCTGTTTCACCTTCATTTGTAGGCCGTACAGAGGATGAAATGATAACTTTGTTTAATCAGATAGACCCTGATGTATCTGATTTTGAGTTTGAGGACACCTAAGATGAGTTTCCACAGAATGCTGCATTAGATGGAAAAGGTGCTAATTCTTTCTGGAGAACCTCAGACGAGGAACCTCTGAGTCAGTACCAAACAGTTGTGACAGAAAGAAGAAACCTACAGCATTCTTATATTCACACGGACATGTAAGTTTAGTTCCGTTCTAGTAACGTTTACTGAGTAATGACGAAGTTTTGTTTTTGAGGTTATGTAAACCCAAGAGAAATAAAATGATCGTTTTAATGTTTGTTTTTCCTGAAGTAATTTTCACATCGTTAAATTACACTACTTTAATGCTCAGCTTACTGTATACCTATGATACCTGAATTTTGGAAAATACTGGTTTGTTTTTACTTGTCTTTTTCAAACAGATTTTCACCAATCGAAAGAGCTTCACCACAGCCATCGTCTGCTTTCACTCTTCGGAAACCTTTTGATTACTTTCAAGATTATCTGAATGACAGGATTTTTAAATTAATAGCAGAGCTAACTAATTTAAGGGTTGTACAACTTATTGAAAAATCATTTTCAATCGATTTCGATGTTGTATATTGTTGGATGTTGTATTTACACAACATTGGTGGTTATCCACATTTGCAGAAAATGTCGACTCCCAGGCTGTAAGGCATTAATCAGATGTTCCTTCTGCAAAGTATTTGTTTGCTTCAATAATGACAGGAACTGCTTCTTGACTTTTCACAGTTTAGTAAAACCAAACATGTATATGTAACGTTATTATAGAAGTTCAGAACCACAGTATCATATGTGATACTTCCTGTTGTGCCCTTATAGCAATGAAACAAATTGAATGCATTATTTCATTTCCTGTATCTGTAGTAAAATAAAGAACCATGTTTCGTTTTAATGTCGTTGTCTGTTTCATAGAGGACTTTCAAATGCTGACACACCTTAACGCCCAAATACAAGCTATGCACGAAATCATCTTGATGCAGGTCTCCTTACGCCGTTATGAGGAATTCACAGAATGCAATAGTGATCATGTATATTCTGTGCCAACAGACACTCCCGTTAACTGTAACTGTAAATAAGTTGGTATTACTTTATTATTCTACTATTACACTTTCTGATTCACGTGCTATGTTACGGCACAATGTCTGGCTGTCACTCACTATGTTATTCTATCGATGTTTAGCCGCAATATAATATAAGGACGTCCGATACAAAATATATAGGAAAAAGCACGAACACTTACCATTTACCTGTTAGAGTAATTCAGAATACAAACCGAACAACTTTACTAAGCTGCGCGCGGATAGATTTATCAATGGGTCAAATGTTTGGCAGAAAAATTTGGAACAGTTTCATAGGGATATTTTGAGAACATCTGTATTAAGGAATTATGAATCTCAAACATATATTATAATAATTGAACTAAATATTTGTATAATGCATAAGAACAGCGACAGAGCCTTAACTTTTCTTTCCTTGTTTTGGCATTAACTTCCTGTTATTTGTATTAACATTTTAACGATCTCAGACAGGATTTATGCCTACTGATGCCGTTCTTTCTGCAGTTTGAATTCGGTTTTTATAAGTCCATTTAGGATACCTTCAGGCAATGACTTCAATAGCCATGATCACTACGGCGACACGAGTTGACTGGTCATCCACTCAAAGCAGAGGTCATGCCTTCCAGTCTCGGCAACCGCAGTCAAGTGGATCTGTGGTAAAGGATGTGGGAGGGCCCACGTAAAATAATCGGTGTGATGGCACGTAGGATTTTTTTTTTATTTTTCGTCCTCCAATGTTAAGTCATATCGGACGGTGAATGAATTGGGTAAAATGATGCTCAAATGAGTCCAGGGTCCAAGGAGCTTAGAGTTACCCGACATTCGTCTTGAAGGATAAGGGAAAACCCCGGAAAAGCCGCACGTGGGGATGATGACAGGGTATCACTTGACTGTTGCATGGATTTTGCATCTTGTCTTATAAAAAAGGGTACAATGAGAGAGAGAGAGAGAGAGAGAGAGAGAGAGAGAGAGAGAGAGAGAGAGAGAGAGAGAGAGAAATAATTCTTCGCAATTCAGAAGACCTGGGCCTTGGTGTAGTGGGTTGGAGCATTGCGCTTTGGTTTTCTGCGTCCGAAAGGTGCCCTGGGGCGTGCGGATTTTAAGTTCCTGGTATAGGACAGGTGCCTATTAAGAAGCTATGCTAGGTATCGAATCCTGGTCTAGAAAGCCAACTTTCCGGCTGGGGGATGCCGAGATGCTGACCACATCTTCACCCCGTATCGGTGGGATGATAGCTCAACTCTACCTTGCGTATGTGTGCGTGAGACCGGCAGTCGGGTTGGCTGGCTCAGGGCCACTTTGGGTATCACGTCATGGGTCGCGTTATGTTTACAATTCAGAGCATCTCAAATACATATGTTTAAGTCGTTAAAGATAGTATAATAGGAACATGACACTAAAAATAGGAAAAAAATGTTTATGTCCATTATAATGCACACCGTGATTTTAATGGCTAGGTTTTATTGTTATCTATTCAATGATTATTATTATTAAAAACTTCTAAATCAGGTGGAAAAAATAGAATTATTTTATATATAATTTTATAAGAGGAAAACTTTAAACCATATAGGGCTCTAATTTTTAACAATGGTTTTTAGAACATGTAGTAAAATGTTCAATTCCCTGGTACTAAAATTGTTATATTCTACAGCATTTGCGTAAACGAAATAAAATGCCACTGCACTAAGTGACATTGAAAAGACGTAGTTGCATTCACATAATGGATTTAGCAATTTGGGATAAATATTATCTATTTAATATAATTTTAAATTGTTGGTTTCTAAGGTTTTACGGGTATATACATAAGGTAACAGTTCCACCTTATTCTATAAAGATACCAAAGTGTTTATCTTGAAGAATGGCCAACATAACCGTTCAATCAACTTTCGTTCGAATTATGTACGTTATTTCTAAGTGACAAATAATTCACTAGTTCATAAGCTTGACCTCTCTGGTAGAGCGTGCACTGACATTACTAACTACACTTTTATACTTTCATAAACCTATATTCGAGTAGGCTGACCTTTAGAGGATCTTGCGAAGCCTACCAGCTGCAATATATAAGGCTGGGGAGATGGGGTGAGAGCTTTGGAAGGCGCCATTAGTCACACAACTGAACCATGAACATAAATTTCTTTCCAAGAGCAACATACTTCAAGTTATACGCATACTCCCTCTGCCCTACATGCAATGAGTCTTTTCCCTGTATGAAATACGCTACTCGCCCAGTCACATAACCCCGCGCTCCTAAGTTTTTATATATTATGCTCTAACCTCACTATTAAACAAAGCTATATTCTGTGACGGCAATACTGTAAACGTTGAAGGTATAGATTTAGTAAAACACAAACACAAAATATTTAAACTATAGCGCTGATTGGAAAGACAAGTGCCTGCTAAATGTAGTCAGCTTTAATTTGCAATAAAATTTAGCAAGCTATTCTAATAGTGTCATGGCAACGGACATAAAAATTCCGGCGCAAAATAGTTAACAAACGACGGATAATGTTTCACGGTAAAAAAAAAAAAAAGCTTGCATAAGCAGTTTACGATCGCGCGACTAGTGTATAGTGGCCGCGCTCAAACCATCCCCAACCGGCTCTCTTTTAGGGAAAAACTGTTCTTCTCCCTAACCACAATGTCATAAACATCTTAGGAAACACCGACCGGGGTCAGAAGTGAAGAATGTTAGGCACGTGTTTATAGCTGAGAATACCTAGGGCTGCCGTTGTTTAAAATAATGTTTAGAGGCAAAATATAAATAAATAAATATTAAATAAATGAATGAATGAATACATACATACGTAATTACATAAATAAATATATATACATATAAATATATACATAAATAAATAAGTAAATAAAAAGTGAATAAATAAGCAAATAAATAAGTAAATATATACGTAAATAAGTACGTAAATAAAAACGTAAATACATACATAAATATATACATAAATAAATACATAAATACATACATAAATACATACATACATACATAAATAAATACATAAATAAATAAATAAGTGAGTGAGTGAGTGAGTGAGTGAGTGAGTGAGTGAGTGAGTGAGTGAGTGCGTGAGTGAGTGAGTGAGTGAGTGAGTGAGTGAGTGAGTGAGTGAGTGAGTGAGTGAGTGAGTGAGTGAGTGAGTGAGTGAGTGAGTGAGTGAGTGAGTGAGTGAGTGAGTGAGTGAGTGAGTGAGTGAGTGAGTGAGTGAGTGAGTGAGTGAGTGAGTGAGTGAGTGAGTGAGTGAGTGAGTGAGTGAGTGAGTGAGTAAATAAATAAATAAACAAATAAACAAAAATTAGTTAATTAATAAGGCAGAATTCACTGTCATTGATCCTTCCAAATAAATTTTAAATGATTAATGTTTCCTATAATAATACATAATGTTACAACTCTTTATAACATAACTGAAAAGAGATATATTACCTATGCTATTATGGTATTAGTACTTCTATTACGTACAAGAACTAAATGCGTATTATTAGCATAATATCTAAGGAAAGTTTAGTAAAACATCATTACAATTTTAAAAGGGTTAAATTGCATCAGTGTACATGAATTTGCGAGGGATATTTACTTGCAAATTAAAGAAGCACTTTGGATATTCTGGTAGTTAATAATAATTTATAAGCAAAGATTGCACGTTAGAGCTTTGTTTATTGCAATCGTGAGCCGATTTATCCTAAAACATTTTGCTTTATTGTACGGCAGCAACAGGTGTTGAATTTCTGTTGATTTAACAAAGCAATAAATACTTCAAAAGTAAAAAACAAAGACGATCCGAGGAATTAAAGAAAAACTAGTAAGGAAACTCTATCACTCTTTTTAAATTTTCGAAGCTTTTTATAAGGATGTCTGCTAATTTTACAATTTTGAATAAAGTTAAGCAGTGTATTTTTTGGGGGGGGGGGTGGGCCTTCTGCTAAACACAATGTAAATAAATAATCACGTACATTCCGCATAATAATTAAATGTGTCATAAACGCTTTAGATCTCGAGAAAGGTTAGAAATACTGTTAGGTATATATTGCAAGTATGAATGGAAATCCATGTTAGCATATCCAAGTTAGGTTCGATACCCACGGTCTCCACATCTTAATTAAATTACGCAAGTGCTAAACGCCAATAACTATTAAACACTAATAAATTTATAAAACTATACTAAGTAAAATACTGTGTAACTTCTATAAATATAAGCTTAATTAACACACATAGGAAGCACGTTTGCACAGTCTAAGATAATTTCTGAGGACACAAGAGAAATATTGCAACTTCGCGAACGTATTAAGAAGGGCCACCCATATGTTTAAGGGTGGAAAACCCTTATAATTGCTTACATGTGAGGAGGCGTGGTCAGAAGGGAAAGCTTTGACGTCGCTTGGGATACAATGGACGAGGCTACACTATACACAAAGGAACAGACAGGCGGCTAGCGTTCACAAAGAGAAGACAATTAACGATAAACATGATAAGCGCCGATAAACAAAACACGGATAGTTTGTCACAGAGGTGAAAGAATTGCCGGCACCGATATAGTTACATTCTAGAATATTCGTGTTTATTTTTATTGACATGTTAGAGAAAATTCGATAACAGTCTGGAATTCATTAATGGGTGCATAAAAAGAAGCCATGGCTAGTGATGAGTCAGTTGTGTAACAAGAGTGTTGTAATGAAAGCTGTTGTTTCAAACTGGACGCTGTTTGTTATTGTCATCGACCTTGGAAGATTGTGTTGTATGGGTGATATAATGTTGTTGCGTCAGAATTGAACAGTATATCTCTAAGGAAATAAAGAACATTTAAAATTTAGGCAAATTGGACTCTTAATTCTACGAACCCACAAAGTCACAATACGAGAGTAGGCTAATAAGTCCCGGGCCTCAGGGTAAATAATAATAATAATAATAATAATAATAATAATAATAATAATAATAATAATAATAATAATAATAATAATAATAATAATAATAATAATAATAATAATAATAATAATAATAATAATAATAATAATAATAATAATAATAATAATAATAATAATAATAATAATAATAATAATAATAATAATAATAATAATAATAATAATAATAATAATAATAATAATAATAATAATAATAATAATAATAATAATAATAATAATAATAATAATAATAATAATAATAATAATAATAATAATAATAATAATAATAATAATAATAATAATAATAATAATAATAATAATAATAATAATAATAATAATAATAATAATAATAATAATAATAATAATAATAATAATAATAATAATAATAATAATAATAATAATAATAATAATAATAATAATAATAATAATAATAATAATAATAATAATAATAATAATAATAATAATAATAATAATAATAATAATAATAATAATAATAATAATAATAATAATAATAATAATAATAATAATAATAATAATAATAAAAATAATAATAATAATAATAAAAATAATAATAATAATAATAATAATAATAATAATAATAATAATAATAATAATAATAATAATAATAATAATAATAATAATAATAATAATAATAATAATAATAATAATAATAATAATAATAATAATAATAATAATAATAATAATAATAATAATAATAATAATAATAATAATAATAATAATAATAATAATAATAATAATAATAATAATAATAATAATAATAATAATAATAATAATAATAATAATAATAATAATAATAATAATAATAATAATAATAATAATAATAATAATAATAATAATAATAATAATAATAATAATAATAATAATAATAATAATAATAATAATAATAATAATAATAATAATAATAATAATAATAATAATAATAATAATAATAATAATAATAATAATAATAATAATAATAATAATAATAATAATAATAATAATAATAATAATAATAATAATAATAATAATAATAATAATAATAATAATAATAATAATAATAATAATAATAATAATAATAATAATAATAATAATAATAATAATAATAATAATAATAATAATAATAATAATAATAATAATAATAATAATAAAAATTGTTATCTTTATTTCTCAACATAATCCCCAGAAAGCCTAATATGTTTGTCATATCGGTATTTAACTTAATTAAACCTTCTCCATAGTGCGAAATATTATGGCACTCAAAATAGCTGTTTACTGCATCAATGAGCTCCTCGTTGCTGCGAAATCTTTGTCCTCAAAGGAATGTTTTCAGGTTCGGACATAATTCTTCGCACTAAAATTCAATCTTATTACATTTTTCTAGCTTAATGTGAAACAAACACACCGTAGTAGTTTCATTGTCGGTACTCCTGGTTCCCGCCTGTGAGAACCAGGCAAGTTCAGACATGTTCAGTATCGCCTACCACTGCAATGGAGGTAACATACAGTTAAAGTTGATGTTAGAGGAAGATCCAGAGTTTCTTTCAAACGTAATCACTGCTGATGAAACTTGCCTACATCATTTTGATCCTGAGAGCAAACAGCAAAGCTCAGTGTGGAAATCTCCTTCATCATTAGCCCCCCAAAAAGCAAGAGTGGTTACTTCTGCTGCTTACTTCTCATTCTTTGATATTCATTTAATGGTTTATCAGCATGTTGTACCTGCACACACATCAGTAACTGCACAATACTACTGGGATGTTCTGAAAACATTGCAAGTCCATATCAGGCGCAAAAGACCACATTTTCGTGAAGCAGGCTGCATGCTGCACCACGATAATGCGCGGCTGCTTATTGCCAATATTGTTGCTGAATATCTTGCCAAAATTAACGTGAAGTGCATCCCTCACACTCCTTACAGTCCGGATTTAGCCCAATGTGACTTTTTTCTATTCCCTAACTTGAAGAAACGTCTTCGTGGGAGGCATTATCCATCATCAGAAGCAGTGGTGAAGGCTGCGGAGGTGATTTTGAAGGATCTCAAAAATGGTTTCCAGCATGTCTTTGAAGAATGGCAGAAACGCTAGGACAAGTGCATCGCATTCAGGGAAGACTGTTTTGAGAAGGAACATGAAAGTTATGAGGACTAGTAAAGGTACGTTGTCAAAAAAAAATTGTGAGCATTCTTTATTGAACAGCCCTCGTAATCAATAAAAATAACTCCCTGTGCCTTCCAGAAAACACTCGCTACAACCTTGTTAGCTGACAAAATTGACTTTGCCCTTTATGGAGTTGGTTCACCTTGCGTAATACACTGTTTTGACTGTGATTTACTTTCTGGTGTGTGTATCCAAATTTTATCCATCCAAAAAGCCATCTCAAAAATTCACTGGGATTTTTACGGTAGAGCTCCAAATTCTTAACGAAACAATTTTTCTTTGCAATTTTTGATCTGCTGTCAACAATGGGGCATCCATCTAGCACAGACGCCAAAACATTACTTAAAGTATTAACTACAAATTCTTTTGATATGTTCACAGTGTCTACTATCTCAAACAACTTTAATCTGCGGTCTTCCAGCACTAAACGATGAATTTTTCCAGTGATCTCTGGAGTTGTGAGTTCTACAGGGAGTCCAGAGCGAGGCTGATCTGTAGTGCTCGTACGTCCCATTTTAAACTCCGCAAGCCATCTTTTAATCACTGTATATGAAGGGTCAGAGTCTTTTAATGTACTCTACATTTCTTCCTTGATTTCTTTATGCGTTAAGCCTTTCAAATCGCTGCTCGTTTTGCCAAATCCTTCATTTTCATGAAACCTCTACCTTCATTTGTTTAAAATGGTATAATTCAAAAACTAAACAATATATTGACCTATAACTATGGTTACAAGCTAGTCTAGAGTCTTAAACTATATGACGTTATCCGTCAAAGTGGTCCAGTGGCGTCATCTCTATGTGAGGCCTATCAGCCGACCCTCGTAAGACGGGTAGAAAATTGCGTATAAACATATTTCTTGCAATTGTTTTGGCTGAAACCAAAGGCCGACCAGAACGCTCTTCGTCATGGACGACTGTACGTATGTCTTTGAACTCTCTGGCCCACTTTCGCACGTTTTTGACGTTCATACACCCATAGACTTCTCATAACTAACGATGAATTTTAGTGGGGGTAGTGCCCTTGGCACTCAAAAAACGGATCACTGCACGCAAATGGTACTTGGGGGCAGAAGTGATAGGAAGCTCCATCGCAAATGGCTGCCCAACCCAGACTAATGGTTGCAACGGTTTCGTTGTGGTGGGGATTTGAAAAGGTGAAACCAAGCTACACGTCAGTGTTGTCGGATCTCGCGTAGTAGCGTTCCTCACGGCTCCAGCGCCTTGGAGAACTTACTTTACGGACACGCCTCGTAGTATAGTTAATAACGAATAGAATAACCTTGTTTGTTAATTGTGGTACTGTGCATAGTCATCATGAGTGAGTAGATAATAAATTATAGCAATCTGATTATTGTATCAAGGTTTGTACCAACGAAATGACGCGTCAACTGTCAATTTGACTTATGCAGTTCCTAACTTTATGAAAACCACACAAAAAACATTATCCACCTTGACCGAGATTGAAACTCGGAACCTCTTGAACATGAAGCAACCACGCCATCCCCAAGTTACCGAGCATGGCAGTTAAGTACAGAGGTTCCACTCCCATTAGTCCTGGATCCGTAAGACCAAGGACCCGGGCCACTTTCAACACGGGAACGATGGATACTCCGGGGGTGTTTCCATGGGGCAATTCCTGGAGTTTAAAAAGCCCTTCCCCGCTAAGCACAACGTCAAGACGGGATGGAAGTGGATACGCCACTTACGCGCGTCAACCCCGTAGGGAATACTACCGAAAACCTCGGTAGGGCCGCCCGGTGATCTAGCACACCTTCTACTAGCTCTGCAGGCTAGTACCCGGGACTTATTAGGTAACCCTCTACACCCTCCGGGCGCCCGTAGCCTGGCCGGAGGTACCCAATTCCAGGTGGGTGTCGGGAACACCCTGCCCCCTCCAGTCCAACTCAATCCGAACAACTCCCCGACGGGAGGGACTCGGCAGTTCGGCCCGAGGTTCCTCTAGTAACGTCAGAGGTACCACGAATGCTAAGGGTTCGCAGCGATATGCTCTGAGAAAAATACTTCCTCCTCCGGTAGCTCGGTTGCGGGTCTCCGCTCCTCTACTGGGACCATTTCGTGCCCGCCAGCCAGGGATTTTGGGGCTCGGATCGCCTGCCTGTGACCTTTAGGGCACGGCTGCTGGGCTCGTTGCCGTCCCGCTGTAGGGGAGTGAGTTCGTTGTCCTGGCCTGTCGGGGAAATCTCTATCCAAGTAAACTGTAGAGACCCTGCCCTCTGTACGTGGCTCCTTGGTTCGGCCACCCTCTGGCTCCTTCGTCTATCCTTCCTCCCGGGGTGCCCCCACTTGGGGGGCATAGGAACAATAGGCCCAGCATGGTGGCCTACGTACCGGATACCCTCCGTAATGAAATCCCATTCCCACCCACAAGTTACAGAGCGGGCATGGAATACCCTGCTATTCACTCAGAAAGTTGTTTCCTACCTGGATACCACGTATAGCAGCGAGCTTTAACTAAGTGTGCCATTAATCAATAAATTGCTAAGCTGTCTGGCGTTGCCTCAGGTAAAGGAACCACTTATCCAATCCTTTCGGAGTACCGATCTCAGAAATAAGCAGGTTATTCCATGAACTGAACTGCCATTAACAATGTGCAACATTTGTAGTAGTATTATTATTGATGGCGGCAGTAGTTGTTTATATGTCATTAAATTTGCAAAATTGGCATAATTTTGGCTTCTTCCATAACTGAGTTATTTGATTTTGATAACGTATGATTCACGGATTAAGTAATGGGTAAGTGGAAGAGAAAGCTTAAATTAAATTCTTCTGCACTTCAGGGATTAGACATTACACCTAAAATAAGACCTGATTCTTTCCTGGCGACGAATACGCTTACTTTCTTCTCGGGCAGCAAAATGGAAATCCGTTGAATTAAGAAGCAAAGATCAATACAGCTTGATAATCAAGTTAAGTAGTTACGTTTCTTTGACACAATTTTCTATACTCACGCCATCTCCTGACCTGGCATTTAATTTACTGAAAACAGTCTTTTGTTCGGTAATGCGAATTTTGATAGTGTTTTGTCTTTGTTTATATTTGTGTTATATCCAGTATTTAATTTGGGGTTATAACATTTTATAAATATCCTGTTGATGGGAGAGATGTACACTCCCGAAACGTCGATATCTAATTATCTTTTCACCTGGCTGGCTGCCGGAGAAGAAAGTGAGACATTACCCCTGTTTTTCTTCACATTCTTTCTATTCCCATTTTTTCTAGGATGTCCGATATCTCTTTTCCTTTCTGATTTGTATCTATTAATTAAAATGGGTATTCTTTCTTCCCTTATGCGGTTCACGTGCTTTTTCCAACTGTTTTTATTCTCTTGGATTTTGTTGTTTAAATTTTCATTTCTTATTAATTCTAGTCTAATACATAATTAATTCTTCTTAAAAATATCTTTTCTGCTGTCTGGATTTTCGGTTGTTTTCTTTCGTTACCCACAATTCACTGCCTACATGAGCACAGCAACCGCCATGGTCTTATACAACTTTAGTTCTGTTCCTTTCCTTGCTTTGTTTTGTGAAGTTATTTTTATAGTCTCACATACGTGTTGAGACATATTTACATTATTTTCTAATGTTTGTTTCATATAACCTTGCCCCGCTGACATGTATCACTTCGCGTGCAGCTACCTTCCACCTCACTGTAATTGGCTAATGCTTTCGCGCCATAGGCCATAGGCGGTGCCTTCCCGTCACATTTAAACCTGCAGTAAACGTCATAATAATTGCCAGGAAGATAGATAAAATCATACAAATAAGAATATGAAGGCCTGCAAAAATAATGAAGTTTATAATGAAACTGAGCAAGTTGAAAATGAATGAATGAGCAATGATACTGGAACAAGTTTATAGTGAAAGGCCTTCGGCCTTTTCCACTGGAATTTTTTAAAACCAGCACACATACCTTGCAAAAATGCTTGTCTTTCAGTCCTAAAAATCGTGTCACGCCATACTTGTCGTGTGTGCTTCATTCACCCAAGTCTCGTCAAGGTAGTATATTTTGCGATTTGTATCCCGGTACAGTCTGATTGTCCTTAAATAACGTCTTCGCCACACAGCAATATCGCCCCTGGAGTGCTAAGTTTTCCTGTTGTCTCAGTTTCATGTCGCGATGTTCCTACGTATCTAACACTCACACCTGTAAGTTCAGAGCGCAGCTGTTCGACTTCTCTCACTGACAAAGACGGATTCTTCTCTGTGCGTCCAAAATTCTTTTTTCACCGCTTGGTAAAGGTTTTCCCTTACGATGCTTCAGTGAAAAACTGGTGGTAGACTCTGCCATTATACATATAATAAATACACGCGCAATAAACGATCAATAAAATAATTTAACTCTCGCACTCGGCATAGCACACCGTCGAATGGCGAAATATGACTAATCCAGTTCAAAAGAAGGTCAGTGATAAAAGTCATGTAAACAAATATGTCATCACTACGGCTAAATCGCGTGCTATCCCGTCATGTGCTTGAGAGCAAAGGAACCCCCTCTTTGCTTCGTTTAAGAATTAACGTGCATTTCAGATAAATCAACTCTGTTGCGTTATATATTTCATTAAAATATTTACGAAAATATAAATTTGACAATTCTCTTACAACATTTAAAGATATTAAATTAATTTTCCCGGAACTAGTTTCAGAGGCCTTCCCTCTATCTTCAGCCGGACATCGACTGGTTCTCATTGGTGTAGCTGGCAATATCTTGTCTCGGTCTCCTCTGGTGGTGGTTCGAGGAACTTGTTGAACAAATATTTCTGGGGGATGTCGAAATTGAATTTCCTCGAACCACCACCAGAGGAGACCGATGATAAAATATTGCCAGCTACACCAATGAGAACCAGTCGATGTCCGGCTGAAGATAGAGGGAAGGCCTCTGAAACTAGTTCCGGGAAAATTTAAAAGTAAGTGTTGTTTAGTGTCATTAATCGACTCCCAATTAATTTAATTTATACAACACTGTTTTCAACACTTCTATGAAAGGATATATAAAGATATATCACCATGTTAAATAACGAACTAATTTTTACCGCACAACAGTCTGCACCACAACAGCAGCCAATGAGATGTGATAAGGTCACGTGACCGTTAAGTGATACGGGGCCAGCTTACGTGAAACAAGGATTAAGTCTCTGACGACGTCGAAACTTACGTCACAGCCCAAATATTAAAGTTTCCCACTTGCTGTAGGCTTAGTTAACTAATTTTTCTTCAATGAAACAAAGAGGAGGCAGTCGTTATCGATATTGATATATTTTATTGTGCATATTTCCAAAATTTTACAATTTACAACTTTTAGCTACATTTATTTGTCTTTATCTTGTTGTTACCTTGGCTTGCATGACACCCTGGTCTTCTACTCTGCCAGGTAGTTCTTAACCTCCATGCCTCCTTGATTACTTAATTAGTCCCATTCTTGCCCCACATCTTCCTTTCTTTTATTATTTATATTTCTGGCCCTTTTTTCTTTTACTTTCTGCAAGAACTTACTAATACTTCTTACCTTCTTTTCCTCCCTGCCCGTTAACATTTTTATAGCTGCTATCCTCTTCTCTACTTTCTACCATATTTCCTCTCAAACCTTTTTTCTCCATATTGCAACCTCCTCGCATTCTGTTACATAGTGTTCTATGCTTTCTTTCTCCCCACACAATTCACAAATTCCCTTTTCCCTACCTATTATCCCTCTTAGAAATACTGTTCCTGTTCTCATCCAAGCTAACCCTTCTCTCTCTTGCCTATTGCAGTAATCTAAATATGCTTCTCGTCCCCAGCTTCCTTTTATATGCTTGTAAAGTTGTAATGACTTCATATTTTTCTAGACTTCTCCATATTTTCTGTCTTTCTATATCTTCTATTCTGCATTTTACGAATTTACTGACATCGCTTGTACTCCTTTCCTCTAACTGATTAGGTTTCCTGTGATGCTTTTATTGAAGTATACTTCACTACCCAATTAAGTTTTCAATACTTCCTGCTAGCCCGCCTCGGTAGCCTGGTGGTAGCATGTCTGCCTCACGTTCAAGAGGTCCCCAGTTCGAATCTCGGTCAGGGTGAGTTACCTGGATAAGGTATTTTCCGGGGTTTTCCCTTATCCTGGAAGACGAATGTCGGGTAACTCTAAGCTCCATGGACCCCGGGCTCATATGAGCATCATTTCTCCCATTCCATTCATCGTCCTATATGACTTAGCGTTGGAGCACGTAAATTACAAAAAAAAAAATATATTACTTCCTGATAGATAGGATTACCTGAAATTCACTAATATGTGCTAACTTTATAAAGGTTACTGACCTGTGTATCATAATAATTTTAACTCCACTACGCTCTTGTTTCATAATCATTCCGTTGAACGTTTGCCAAACAGTGGCACATTAACCATTTTCCACTCTGTTGCATTTTATGCGCACACCGTACACAGCCCATTATAATATTGTTTTTATTTGCCAGCAGATATTTCGTAAATCGGGTTAAGCGTGCTGCTACAGAACATCCTCATTTATCACATGAAAAGTGGCTTATGTAAACGCGATTTTTGCAACTTCTACTAGAGCTGTAGAGGTGTTCTTATTTTCTTCTCTTATAGGATGAGCAAAAGAAATCAAGAGCTGCAGTATACGGCATCACACAGAGTAATAGAATTAGCGCTACTTGCTTATGTAAAATTGAAACTGAGCTTTATTTATGGGGCTCTAACTGCTGTGGTATTCCATTCTATATAGGACGTAAAATCATTTCATTTTCGTCATAGGGATCCTTATAAATGACAGAATCTTATATGTGTCGTAAATCTACGACACAAGACAACTAGCTTTGTAAATTCTTTTTGTAATTTACATCCTCCAACGTTAAGTCATATCGGACGATGATAGAAATGGTTGAAATGATGCTCAAATGAGTCCGGGGTCCATGGAGCTTAGAGTTACCTTGACATTTGTCTCTCAGTATAAGGAAAAATCTCGGGAAAAAGACCTTAACCAGGTAACTCACCCTTACCGACATTCGAACTCGGGACCTCTTGAACGTGAGGCAGACACGCTACCATCTACGCTACCGAGGTGGGCACTTTAGGTTGTGCATTTGCCTATTGGCCGCTGTGCATATCACTAAAAGTATCATTTTGTGAAGTGAAATATGTCTTTGGCCGAACCGTGATCGACTGGTTAGACAGCTCGACTTTCACCAAGGGTTGGATCCCAGATGGCTGCAAAGTGAGATTTGTGTCCGCTTTGGCGTCTAAGCGGTTGGTCCCACGTCGAACCTCCACATAACCAAAAATGTGCAGCCGGGGGATGCGCTTCTTCTAGTACAAACGGCGTTAGGTTCCATCAGCGGTTTTCGAGGAAAACGCGTTTAAAGCTTTGAAAGAAACCGGCACTACCTCTTTGTGGGTTCGTGACTTTGTGGGTTCGTGAAATGAAAAGTCCCATTGCACCACTCAAAAATGTTCTTTATTTCCACCGACTTACAGTTAAACTCTTGCCAATTACACAGAATTACGTAATGCACACAATTACGATTCACCAGTTCGTCTGTTACAGTTCCACTTGCACGCTCACAGTTACGTAAACTCTTCCGATGCACGTACACAGTCTTCTCGTCCGTACACTAGCACTGAACTCTTACGCTGCTCGCCAAACACTGCTTTCCTCCGGCCCGGCGCGTCGCTTATATAAGACCAGCTGGCCAATCTAGAAGTTTCCGGATTAGACGAAACAACCCGCACATTCGAGAATCCAGGGGGAGGGGAAAGAGACGGCACAGTGGCCCACGATCCCTCTCCTAATCATCCCTTCAGTTAGTGACAGGAGACAAATGAGTGGGTGTGGCCCGTATGCTTCTAGTCCCTTCTCAGCTGTCGTTGGTCTGGCTTTCCGATAATTGGGTGACAATATGTATATAAAAACCTTTGACGCGCCGGGGCGCGTATATGTGTGTAGATCTCGAGGATGGCTATCCACCAGTGCAGCCGCGGCCCCCCTAGAAGAAACAGCTTCGGAGAAAATTGCGTTTGAAAATTTGGTGTAACCTTACTTTTTAAACGGAGCGGCGGCGGTTAGGACCCTAAAGATGTATCTCGAGACGGTGAATCCAACGGTGCAAGAGCCAGGTTGTGAACAATATGGCGCTAGGGCGAGTTTTCTCCGGGATCTCTGGTTTCCATCAATTTGCTCCATCATCAACTTCCCTATCTTTCATCTCGCCTTCATACTGTCATCCACTTTCACGTCAGGCATAGGCCTGATCAGCCATCCTGCTTTTCCATCAGATCCAAAGCCGACCTTAAGGGATAGAGGAACAAGAATCCGCTAACACCACGATCTGTGATATGCTAGGGATATGCTAGTGATAAATGGAACAGAAAAATTACCCTTATCTTTATTTCGCCAATATCAATCAATGTATGATTTAAGGGGAATTATTCCTATCATTTTCCAACGTCTTTACTAATGCTCGTGTATGTCAAGTCGGATGCTTTCTGTTAACAAATTTCGCAGTTTCCCTGGCCTCACGCCCGCTTAGGCACGGCAGAAGTGGGCGATCATAAAGTCTGTTTAGTTAACGTGTGTGCAGTTCCCACTCAAAGAGACCTCAAGGAACCTCCACCTCCCGCCCACTAATTACCGTCATAAATCTATCTCCACACTTCAGAAATGAAACACTGTCGTTGAGGACCAATAACAACCCTGATTTTCTCGAAGTAACAGCTGCATGTCTACTCCACGTGGAGTCTCAGTTGCCAAAGTTCCAACTTCCAGTTGATCTGTTTCATTATGTGCAGCAATTCGTTGTGTGTCACGATGTGAAAACCGTGGGAGGGAAATGCAGTGGTAAATGCAAATGAATTTGTAGATAAATTTCAGTCACATGAAAATAATCAAAGTGAAGACAATAGTGTGAATAACTGGGCCAAGTTGTTACTGGAAAAGCCTCACAAAACATAGTTATAACAGGAACTGTTTCTAAGCAATTCAAGCGCTTGTTTTGAACACATATAAATATGTGCTGAGAAATAATCTTGGTAAGGGGTCGTGCAATGATTATAAATTATGGGAATTCACAGAAATACAGTAAGAAATATTGTGACGAAAGGAATACCAAAGACGCCGATCAAGTGTGAAAACAAAAGGGAACGTTTCTCTAAATTAGATAATTTCACGTGCGATTTAATTCGTCGAAAAATTTATAGATTCTATGCAAAAGGGAGAGCGCCCACCTTAGACGAATTGTTTGCACATTTGCAAGAAATTTGTGATTTTCCTTATGGGCGCTTCACTTTGCGCGGCCTCCTAAAGGAGCTGGGTTTCAAATACCGCACTTCGAATAAGTTAAGGGTTATTATGGAATCCAGTAGAATTGTAGCTTGGCGATATATTTCCTCAAAACTAAGAAAGTTTTGCAGTAATGGACATAAGATAATTTATTTAGACGAAACCTCGTACGATACCCATGACGTATCGAGAAAGGTGGCAACATGAGTTAACTAAACAGACTTTACAACCGATACGGGTAGGAGATGTAGTCAGCATCTCGGCATCCCCCAGCCGAAACGTTGGTTTTCGTGACCAGCGCCCTTACCTAGCGTAAGCTCCTCACTTTCCTTACGATGCTGAGTGGGCACCGGTCGTATATCCGGGACCTAAAATCCGCACCACATTGGTGGGATCGAACCCGGGCCGCTTTCCGTAGCCAGGGATCAAGGCATGCTGCCTTAGTCCGCTACGCCACGGCGCAGGACAGAGTGGTATTACATAATTTAAAGCATATGTCCCCAAAACACGTCCCCAGACATAATTTCAGAATGCTGCATTTCTTTGACATAAATTAAACTGATTTTACGAGCAATTTATTTCTGCTGCAGAATACTTGGTGAGATATCTCATTGCTTGCATTCCGTTTATAGACTTCGTCATTAATTCCTTATCGACACTATGATAAAATGCGTTAAATTGCCTTGCAGTTTTCCATTTGGCATATTACCCGTAGCAGTATGTCTTTATGCCCCTAAAAGTGCTTCATTCCTTTGAACTCAACGTAGTTTTCTTTCCTTTTTTAAGTACCTCGTGAATCACCCCTATAATAGTCCCACTTCAGCTATTATCGTACAGAAATTTACGCGAACTTTCGTCCATCTATCTTTTCAATGTCGGTTCTTTTCTTAAGGCAGTTAGGATCCCAACTAGAGGCGTTAATGTCCTTTTGTGTACCCATTAAAATCACCGAAATCCACAGTAATACAATCTGATTGTTTTGTACGCATTGATTTCGGCCTATTTTGTACTGCTTCCCCATGTTAATTTAGGAAATTGAATTACAAATGATTTTACAATTAGCACTGCTAATCTATTGGCATGTACTTACCAACAGCGGAATATAGATTCATTACAAGTGTCATGCAGCCGACTCCACTAAACTTTTACAGTATGTCAAATGTGTTACCTAACGAGTTGGTGTCCACCTTGGTAGCGTAGATGGTAGCGTAGATGGTAGCGTGTCTGCCTCACGTTCAACAGGTCCCGAGTTCGATTCTCAGTCAGGGTGAGTTACCTGGATAAGGTTTTTCCGGGGTTTACCCCTATCCTGAAAGACGAATGTCGGGTAACTCTAAGTTCTATAGATCCTGGATCATTTGAGCATCATTTCACCTATTCCATTGATCGTCCGATATGACTTTAAGTTGGAGGACGTAAATTACAATAACAGAAAACGAATTTTCTCTTAGTGTGCGATGACTATGTTAAGCAACTATTATGTGTTTCAAATGGGAAGAGTTCTCGCCTGTAGCGAATCATATGCGTTAGAGCCTTCAGCGTTGCCACATCCTTATCCCCACTCTTTTTATATTTCGCTCTCTCTCTCGCACACTGGCGAGTGTTCCTGGCGCTAAACGTAAGCGAACGCAAACTGAATTTTTCAAAGTTTTATAATAATGTGGTTGTTGAAATCAAAATTTCAGCATGAATATTCGTATATTAAGCAAATGTTTTAAACATTTAGTTTAAAGTTAATTATAGTTTATGAAATGTTTAACGCCCGCTTTTACTACATAGGGCACCGCAGGTGGTGACACTGATGATACATGAGATGAAGATGGAGCACCGGTGGAATGAGATGGCGGGGGAAACCGGAGGTCCCGGAGAAAACCCGCCCCAGTGCCGTGTTGTCCACCAAAAATCTCACTTTGCGGTCGCCTGAGATCGAACCCCGGCCGCCTTGGTGAGAGCCAAACGGTCTAACCACTGAGCCACGGCGCGGCCATAGCTTATGAATTACTTGTTTTTTTAATCCAACGAAAATACCAGTGGTACATCCGTACAGCTGTGAATGTTACTTACGTTAAAAGATAATTCGTCATTGTCATTGTCTTCAACATCTGAGTACTGCAAATTTATGATGATAGGTCCCAAAATCTCGTTACGTGCTATTTCTTTCAAAAAGTCGTCTTTTTGTAGTTTATCTGATGTCTCAAGCAGTTTTCCCACTCTTGTTGTGTTCCTTGTCAATTTCTTCGTGAATAAGTCGTTCAACGTTAGTCAGTTTAAAAATATTATTTCTGTTTGCAACATAATTTGAGCCCACATTAACTCTATTGGATTATTCTAGCAGTAGAAACGGGGGGGGGGGGTTGGATCGCGTCTCACTGATGCAGCTGATACACTCTTTCATGGAAGAGTAAACTGTATAATGTTGCTTTGAAGTCTCTTGAGTAAATAGAGATAACGAACCATTAATAAACAAAGATACGAGGACTGTTGAATAAAGAAAGATCACAACTTTTTTGACAACTTGCCTTTACTCATACTCATAATTTTAATGGTCCTTCTCAAAATAGTCTCCCCTGAATGCGATGCACTTGTCCCAGCGTTCCTGCCAGTCTTCAAACACATGCTGGAAACCATTTTTAGAGATCCTTCAAAATCGCCTCCGCAGCCTTCACCATTGCTTCTGATGATGGATAATGCCTCCCACGAAGGCGTTTATTCAAGTTAGGGAATAGAAAAAAGTCACATGGGGCTAAATCCGGACTATAGGGAGGGTGATGGATGCACTTCACGTTGATTTTTGCAATATATTCAGCAACAACATTGGCAATATGCTGCCGCGCATTATCGTGGTGCAGCATCCATCCTGATTCACGGAAATGTGGTCTTTTGCGCCTGATATGAACTTGCAATATTTTCAGATCATCCCTGATGTCTTTTTCCAGTTCTGATGTGTGTACAGGTACAACATGCTGATAAACCATTCCATGAATATCAAAGAATGAGATGACCATAGCTTTCCTAGCAGAAGCAACCACTTTTGCTTTTTGGGGGATTGGTGATGAAGGAGATTTCCACACTGAGGTTTTCTGTTTGCTCTCAGAATCAAAATGATGTAGCCAAGTTTCATCAGCAGTGATTACGTTTGAAAGAAACTCCGGATCTTCCTCTAACATCAACTTTAACTGCATGTTACCTCCGTTGCAGCGGTAGGCGATACTGAACATGTCTGAACTTGCCTGGTTCTCACAGGCGGGAACCAGGGGTACCAACAATGAAACTACTAAGGCGTGTGTGTCTCACATTAAGCTAACAGATTATAATAAGATTGAATTTATGTCCGTAAAAAATTTGATTGTTCTTTACTGAACAGCCCTTGTATAATGTGAACTGACACGTTCTGCCAGACCAGTGGGAAGTGTATTGTTTCCTGTCATCGAATTTAAGAAACAGTTGGCATATTCAAAGTACATATTTCTTTTACATCACTTTAAATGTTTACATTCAGTTCTGAGTAATTTCAAATATACGTTCACGCATATATGACAAACAATAATGATATTCATTATATTGCTTACGTCGCAATGCATTGTTATAATATAATGGTATCTGTTTTATTTATTTGTATTAGGAGAACTATTAGAGCTAAAAATATGGAGTTTTTACGGTTATGTTGAGTGCATTACTCTCTCCTTACACGTGGATCAGTTTTGAAGAAATCTGAATTTTTGTCTTAGTGCGAATAGTATTTATTAGAAATTGATTAGTTCGACGCTCGTCACACACCACTTAGGGGGAAATGCCGTACGACAACACCGCAGTACTCCGATTCGTTGCTCATTGAGGCGGCCCGACCCGTAGCGAACCACGTCGAGCTCTCCCTTGTGCTCAACGCCTCAGAATTAAGGATCGGTGGCGTGCGGAGGTTAAGGATAGGGAGATTGTAATCGGTTCGAGGTGACTTGTAGCTCCCGCATGAGAACTCTCATCTGTACTTCAGGGAGTGGGTTAAGTGCAGAGGTTCTACTCCAAGTAGTCCTGGATCCGTAGGACCATGGACCCGGGCCTCCTTCTACCCGGAAGCAATGGATACTCCGGGGATCTTTCTATAGGGCAATACCTGGAGTCTAAAAAGCCCCCTCCCGCTGAGCACAACGTCAAGACGGGATGGAAGTGGATACGCCACTTACACGCGTCAACCCCGCAGGGAAGACTACCGATAACCTCGGTGGAGCCGAATGGTGATCTAGCACACCTTCTACTAGCTATACAGGCTAGTACCCGGGACATTTTAGGCAACCCTCTACCCCCTCCGGACGGCCGTAGCCTGGCCGGAAGTACCCATTTACCCGTGGGTGTCGGGAACACACTGCCCCCTCGAGTCCAACCCAATCCGAACAACTCCCCTACGAGAGGGGCTCGGCACGTTCGGCCCGAGGTTCCTCTAGTAACGTCAGAGGTACCACGAGAGCTAAGGGTCCGCAGCGCCGGCACTTTGGCAGCTGAAGAGGACGGATCCCCTCTTTGTGCTGACTGGTTGTGGATTGAATGATGACACCTCGAATCTGGTGGACAGAAGTTTATTGTTGTCCTTATTACCCCTTTGCTCGCCACCGTAAAGTCGTCGTCCGTGTGGTTGCTGTGTTTAGCGTCACGGTAAATATGAAGCGGAGAGGCAGTAGCACTGCGTAGTCGAACTGGATATATTTATCGTCTTCCCTATATATTACTCTTTCCGATAACCCTCACTGGAGAGACTGTTAAATACGGCATTTTGTCTCGGTGCACGGTGCGGAAGTGTACTTGTTAGGGTAGATCTCTCACGTAGATCACAGGACCTAAGTGCCCTTACTAGCAAAACGTACTTTCCGCCATCACTTTGAATTATGGAGTTTGCAAAATTACATGAACAAATATCAATTTTGCATTGGCTAGTACCTATCCCCACTTACGATCAGTGTTCAGAATTTCTATTTTCGGACCTAATATCCGAGACGCTTTCTCTAACGGTCCGCATGCAAAAATTTATGCGGAGGTATGCGTTCTGAGCGTCGGTCAAAATCTTAAAGCCTGTTGTCAGAAGCACGCATGGGATTTTAACAATGGGTTAGTTTGCGACTGGGTGGCACCAAATTTTCCTTGAGGGCAAAACAGAGAATATAGTAGGGTTGTTTGTTTACAGGGATTGCAAAAGGAGTTTACTGACCTTTGTACAGTGACCTTGTCACTGGAGTATATGCTAACATTTTGGCATATATCTATTCTGGTATACGTCATTTATTTATATTTATTCGTTTGTTTATGTTAACGTCTTTCTGATATCAAGTTATACGTCGTCTCAGTGTTCCTAGGTGACAGGGGCTGCGCCATCGTCTAGTAGCGCTCAAGGACAAACACCATCTCATTTGAAATACATCATAAGTCCAAATATCCGATTAAGTACGACTAAGAGAACTTGTCAATATTTTCAGGGACTAGGAAAGCAAGACAAATTGCTGAGTTGCTAGAAATGCAGGCATTAATATTCCTTTGCGAGTTAATTATTAAAAATACATTTTTCTTCATCTTACTTTTTAAATTTAAGGTTTTCAACTTGTTTTCGAATTAAAAAGAAGCAATAGGTAGAACTTACAAGCTTTATGAGGGAGTAAAATTACAATCTAATGAGAAAAACTGTTAAAGGCATGCACATTTATAAGAAATAATATCCAACTTGACTGCTTTTCTTTCGCACTACAAGTATAATTACCTTAACTGTTTCCTTTCAAGAAATCTGTGGTTTAAGAACATAAATACATTTCTTCTAAGTGAATGAGCTCCTGAATGCCATTAGTAATGTCAGCTTTTCTTTTTATTGTTCAATTTGTGAAGCTATAAACTCATGAAACAGGTGTAAGGAGTTCCGTCATGAAAGCCTTTTCAGAGGGCTTAGCTGTAGGCACAATGGATATCATTAAATCGTAAGCTAGCAAAAGAAGCTACAAACTTTCAACTAGCGGTTATAAAACATAGCACAGTGTGCTCGCCATAAAAACGTCTTCACATATTGCACATTACCAACTCCTCGGCGTTATCCCCCAGGAACATTTTCTCAGACTACGCAAATTTCTTTTTAATGTCGCTTCCCGGAGTATTTCGCATGAGCCATAAACAGGGTACTGCAAAAGAAGGGAATAGAACAGGATGAAGGGGGTAGGATGAAACAGTAAATAGGAGGGGAGAACAAATTAAAATAACACACACACAAAGCAGAACAAAAGGATTAGGAAGCAATAGGCTACTCAACAGAGAGAAGCAATCAAAAGAACAAAAGAGGAGAGAAAGTTTGTGTTAAGTGGCTGGGAAACAAAGAGCGCTTTAAAAATAAATAGAAAAATGCTGAACAAATTTAGGGAGATACAGATAAGACCAAAGATGTTAACCAAAAGTAGCTATGCCATATTTTAGGCACTGCGAACCTTTTGTTAATAATCTTACTGCAAAATGAACTGTTCTTTCCTCTTTTCCTTTTTACCTTCTCGGATCGTGAATTTCAATACGTTTTTCCAAGGATATTTTCAACATTCCAATGATGACTTTGCCAAGTCTCATGTCGATATTACGAGGGCTGTTTTATAAAGAATGATCACAACTTTTTTAACAACGTACCTTTACTCATCCTCATAAATTTGATGGTCCTTCTCAAAGTAGTCTCCCCTGAATGCAATGCACTTGTTCCAGCGTTTCTAACAGTCTTAAAAGACATGCTGAAAACCATTTTTGAGAGAACCTTCAAAATCGCCTCCGCAGCCTTCACCGCTGCTTCTAATGATGGATAATGCCTCCAACGAAGGCGTTTCTTCAAGTTAGGGAATAGAAAAATGTTACATGGGACTAAATCCGGACTATAGGGAGGGTGAGGGATGGACTTCACGTTGTGTTTTGCAAGATACTCAGCAACAACATTGTTAATATGCGGCCTCGCATTATCGTGGTGCAGCATCCAGCCTGCTTCATGAATAAGTGGTCTTTTGTGCCTGATATGGACTTGCAATGTTTTCAGGCCATCCCAGTAGTATTGCCAATTACTGATGTGTGTGCTGGTACAAATGCTGATAAATCATTCCATGAATATCAAAGAATGAGATGATCATAACTTTCCCAGAAGAAGCAACCACTTTTGCTTTTGGGGGGGGGTGGTGATGAAGGAGACTTCCACACTGAGGTTTGCTGTTTGCTCTCAGGATCAAAATGATGTAGCCAAGTTTCATCAGCAGTGATTACGTTTGAATGAGACTCCGGATCTTCCTCTAGCATCAACTTTGACTGCATGTTACCTCCATTGTACCCAATGAAACTACTATGGCGTGTTTGTTTCACATTAAGCTAACAAGATTGAATTTTAGTGCGAAAAATTATGACCGTAAAAAAATTATGCTCACTCTTTATTGAACAGTCCTCGTAGTAGGTACAGGTGAATACGGAAATGCATTATTTGCATTTGTAATAAATCTACTTTCTCGTGTCAGTAAAACAAATCATCAATATTAACTTGTAATACAATTTATTTATCAAATCATCTAAGTCGGCGTTAATTTTCACTAGTTTTATTTACACATTATACATCACTTAAATGTAGATTAGAGAATACTTAAATTTGTCACAATCCCCCGCCAAAACCTTCAGTTTTTTATAGGATACCCTCTCCATTTGTATAATGATTACCTTTTTGTAATTCAAAATGTTGTTGGAGTCAATAAATTAAATTTTATTACACATAATTTTCTTTGGGTTCAAAGTTCTACAGTAAATACATTGTATCTATTTACTTCCAACACTTCACATGCAAGAACATAAGTACCTGTATACATTTTTTTCGCCCAGTGTTAAATTACTCTTTACGTGGCCAGTGTTCCCTTTCCCAGTGTTCGCTTGGCAGAGATCCTGGTGGACAACGAGAAAGCAGTGGTCAAAGTTTTAAAATTCTTGTTAAATGTTAATTTTAGAATTTAGTTATGACTCAGGCCTTTAAACAATTTTATGGTTTTAAAATTGTTTTTAGTTTTGGTTTTAACCGTTTTAGTGACATATCGTTGTAGGTTTGTTTTTAGCTTGCTTTTATTTAAATTACTGTGTTTCAGCCCTCTTTTAGCTCTCCTTTAGCCAATTTTTTAACAGAATTGGTTTTGTATAACGGCGCTGATGACCTTGCAGTTGAGCGCCCTTAAACCCAACTATCCATCCATCCTTTTCCCAGTGTTCTCAATTAGCTCTGATATCCCAGCCACATAAGAAACAAATATATTCTCTTAAACCAGCTAGCTGACCAAGTAATAGTGCAATAATCTTGAAATCTCCATAGACTGGCCTTGTTTTCGTACTGCAGTTGTAACAAAAAACTAACATTTTCATATGTTTCTGTTAAAACAAAAGAGTAGGCCACATGAATGGAGGTATGAATGTTTCCATTATAAAGCAAAATATCTTTAAACCTTTTTTGAGATGAAGCAATGTACGTAGAACCTCAATTCCTTAGAATTATAGTTTATGTTATAAATTTTAAGACAGCAGGGATGTCTTAGCAATACACCAAATTCTCTCCTTCAGGAAAACAGGGGCAAATTTCTTCTTCTGATGCCTCTACCATGAAAAATATGTTTCCTGGTCCAATACTTTCTTTTCTTTTAACCTAGAGCTTAAAAGTTCTACTGATTCCTTAGGCCCAAAATTGTGAAGTCAATGATTTTACTTATCTGTATTGCACTTCGATATATAAAGGTCCCTCTCTCAGTTTTCTAATGCACTACAATCTCTTAGAGTAAGTATTCCCTTCAATCACTGTTTATGGCCGCACACACTAAGCATTGATGCAGCAAACATTACAACTTCCTCTTCCTCTTTATAGATAAGTTGGATTCAGGTACTGTAGATAAACCTCCAAGAATAGACATTAGATGTTTTATTGCTGTTAATTTTAAGGGGAAGACATATTTTCCTGCATCCCATATGGTGGATATAATTAATAGATTTGAATAAATATAAAAGATATATGAAATAAAACATAAGTGGAAATTATAAGCTACTGAGTCTTTCTGACAAATGATAGCACATGGTAACAGTACTACAGTACGTACATTACGAAAAAATATTCTAAACATAAAACTTTTAATTCCAAAAAAAATCGACGTGGTACGCAAAAACGGATTTCAGTTTTGAAATCAGCGTGAAAAATGTGATTCAGAAACGCTCATTTATTTCGAGAAACGAAATATGCAGAACGGTGTTACTGAAGCATAGCCGGTGATTTAAATGCAAAAGTAGGCACAACTTCTATGGAAAATATGTTTGGAACCAAAGACGAAATAGTTATAAATACCTAATACTTCTTACAGACTTAGAGAATGGTTGTGATTGATCGAACCTATACTTTCTTTCAGCATAAAAGATACTGTTTTGCAATAATATATTGTCATGAAAAACAAGAAAACATGCAAAACAATATAAGTTGTAAGAGCATTTGAGGAATCAGATATAACATAAGACAGCTTTCTAATTATAGCTACAACTGTAGCTAAATGTCTGTCAAGAACAAATTAGTAACGATATCTTTAAGTTCCATTTTTTTTTTTTTCAGAGAAAGTAGCATTCTTGTATCCTAACAAGCAAATTAATGCTAAGTAATAATATTAGTCAAAAATAGAATAATATAAAGTATGTAATAAAATGCAGCTGCAGAATAATTTGTAAAACGAAAGAAATGTTGCAAAAATGTAGAAACTCCAATTTTAGAATGAAAAATAGAAGAAGCGATTGAAAACAAAATCATACCTATCTAAAAATGTTACAATTAGACCTTAGTTATATTAGTGAGATGAGACATTATGTACAAGGAAAGCAAAATAAGACCCATAAAATTATGGTACAGTTATATTAAATTAAACACATCAAAGGATAAATTACTATAATATTATGGGACCTTGTACATTATAATATCATATAAAATGAAAATATTAATCCCATTCCATTAGTTGAATTACGAAAAGCAATTAATTTTACTAAAACCAAAATGACTACGTTGTGATAGAATTACCATATAATTAAGTGAATGCACCCCATGAGCCAAATATGAGAATATTAGATCTAATGTAATATATACCAGGATATTTACCACTCGCCGGTAAATGGAAGGTGGCCTAAATATGTCCTTTGCATAAAAATGGAGAGAGAAGGCTATCAGCATACTTGTATTAGTCTCTTAAATACATGTTATAAATTACACGCCCACATATTGAATAACTGATTTTACCCAATACTTTACACCATGATTTTATATACACAACGTGGTTTTAGATAAGTTAAATCCTGCCTCGGTTATATATTTACTATTGTTCACATTATTGTTAAACGTCACGAGTTTAATTTTCCTACCCTTCTCATTTGTATGTACCTACTATGAAGAATAGTGTGAGAAAGATAATTCAGAAAATACAGGGTGTATATAAATGAATATCGGGGTTTTAACTCTATAATTATTTATTATATTCAACTTACACTTATAAATTATATGTCAAATGAAAAAGCACTCAAACAGTTTTACCAAGAACCTGATAAATGTTTAATGCGACTACCCTTTGTCACACGGTATACGTCAAGTCTAAAGCTCAGGTCTTCTCAAACTTTGATAAGTATGTATTCAGTTATTGTAGCAACAGCTGCTTCAATCCGGTTTCTTAATTCAGGGAGGTCAGGTGGTAGCGGAGACACGTACACATGATCCTTGATGAAGCCCCAAAGGTAAAACTCACATGGTGTTAGGTCAGGAGAACGTGGAGGCCATGCATAGCAAGCCCTGTCATTGGGGTCCTTGCGGCCTATCCAGCGCTCAGTTACAGTGACGTTCAACCAATCGCGCACTTTATTATGCCAGTGAGGTGGCGCACCATCTTGCTGGAAAATGAAGTTATCTGGCTCATTTTCTTCCAAATGAGGGAAGAGTCATTGCTCTAGTGTATCAAGGTAAGAAGTGCCAGTTACAGTAGGTTCGCCAAAAAAAGAAAGACCCATAAACTTTTCGTCGGGATACGGCACAAAAACATTCACTTCAGGGGAATGTCATTGCATATGTACCATCTCATGAGGATTTTCTAAGCCCCAGATGCGCACGTTATGGGTGTTAACATGTCCTCTAAGGTG
This sequence comes from Mantis religiosa, assembly GCA_030765055.1. NCBI lineage: Eukaryota > Metazoa > Arthropoda > Insecta > Mantodea > Mantidae > Mantis > Mantis religiosa. The sequence continues at coordinate 188,403,165 of CM060952.1, read as the reverse complement.
AAAGGTCGATTCATAAAACCGTCAAGCTCATAAAAAATGTCGTTTGCGAAGTTGGCACGTAATCCGCGGTCTGTCGGCTTTAGAACCTGTAATAACTGTAAACGGTAAGCACGTAGCCGTAAGCGTTTTCTTACAACTTTCCAAACAGTCGACACAGGAACTTCTAATTCACGACTGGCCTTCCGGACTGATTTCTTTGGGCTACGAGTGAACGACTCTCTCACTCGTTCAACAGTCTCTTCACTTACTCTTGGTCGTCCTGTGCTCTTCCCTTTACAAAGGCAGCCAGGATCTTACAAAACCGACGATACCATCTACGAATGTTAATATCACTAGGAGGATCACAGCGGAACGCACGTTTCACAGTAACTACAGATTCGGTCTTTGCGAACTGCAAAACACAAAACGCTTTCTGTTTACTAGTCGCCATCTTTGCTACTACCGCTGTCTAGCAGATTGCGGCAGAAACATTGCACGCACATGCGCACTGGTTCCAAAAAACAAAACTGTTTAAGTTGCTTTTTCATTTTACATGCCATTTATAACTGTAAGTTTAATGTAATAAATATTATAAAGATATTCATTTATATACACACTGTATTATGGAAAATTGGAGTACTTCCACACCTTTAAGAAGCATTAAGGTCCTAAATCGAAATTCTAGGATACAAATAAAATCCTAAAGGGAACTGAGAACATGGCTGGAATAAATTGAGGAGTCTGTGTCCTCTTACACTCATATTTATTTAAAATGTTTATTAATAAGACAATGAGAACTTGGTTATAGTACTAAAATCTTATAATTGATAATGGGACCTTTATTTTTACTCTTATTTAAAGGCAAAGTTGATCTTACTCCGAAGTGGAAATGCAGTACAGAAGTATTAGTTAATAAATGAAATGAAATAGGTGAAAAATATAACAGGAAGATGCCAACTGAAAAGTGACATCCTTGGCATTAATGAGGATCCTAGGCAATTTGAGAAGAATTTGTAATAAACGATAAAATGATAGTAGAAATGAAGACATTCTATTATAGAGCTGCAATATAACGTCTAAAATACCTGCAGCAGGGAACAGACTTAATACGCTTTGCTATGTAAGATCATACGCCAGAGAGAAATAAGTATGACATCAGAATTTTTTAAATTCTATAACATGAGACAACGAAATTGGGTACCAAGAAGGGAAGATGAAAAAAAAAGTTGTACAAGATGTGCGCTGCTAGAAGAGAAAATAAATGAAGAAAAGATTAAAAATACAGAGAGCTTTATATAAAGTATTCCCAGATAAATAAATAAATAAATAAATAAATAAATAAATAAATAAATAAATAAATAAATAAATAAATAAATAAATAAATAAATAAATAAATAAATAAATAAATAAATAAATAAATAAATAAATAAATAAATAAATAAATAAATAAATAAATAAATAAATAAATAAATAAATAAATAAATAAATAAATAAATAAATAAATAAATAAATAAATAAATAAATAAATAAATAAATAAATAAATAAATAAATAAATAAATAAATAAATAAATAAATAAATAAATAAATAAATAAATAAATAAATAAATAAATAAATAAATAAATAAATAAATAAATAAATAAATAAATAAATAAATAAATAAATAAATAAATAAATAAATAAATAAATAAATAAATAAATAAATAAATAAATAAATAAATAAATAAATAAATAAATAAATAAATAAATAAATAAATAAATAAATAAATAAATAAATAAATAAATAAATAAATAAATAAATAAATAAATAAATAAATAAATAAATAAATAAATAAATAAATAAATAAATGAAATATATGACATGTGCCTGATTCAATATTACAAATATTGCATGCAAATGTATTCCACAAAAGGAACACACAAAAAATAAAATATTACAGGATTAACTTATATTTCGCTTGGGAAAGAAGGTGATGTTCTCCACCTCCCCCCAAAACTTGATTTGTTTAACGACGTCCAATGTAAGTTATATCCGCCGATTAATGGAATGGGTGAAATGATGCTCAAATGAGCCCAAATTAAATGTGTAGTGCTTAACGCTCGCTTTTACTACATACACCGATGTTGCATGAGTTGAAGATGGAGCTCCTGTGGAATGAGATGCAGGAGGAAACTGGAGATCCCGGAGAAAACCCGCCGCAGTGCCATGTTGTCCACCACAAATCCCACTTTGTGGTCACCTGGGATCGAACCTTGGTTAGAGTCGAGTGGTCTAACCACTCACCCAGGGCGCGGACCAAGGTCTATAGAAATTAAAGTTACCCGACATTCATCTTTCAGGATAATGTGAAACTCTGGAATGAAGCTTATCCCGATGTCACCCTGACCGAGATTCGAACTCGGGAATTACCGAATGTAAGGCAGGCGCGTTGCTCTAAGAGCACAGATGAAAATGGTAGTAGTGGTGGTCATAGACAGTTATGTGCAGAGGATCTACCCTAAAGTGGGAAGACCCTGGCCTCCTTCAACGAGGGAGCGATGGATAATTCCCCGTTGATAACAACGTCAAGGCGGGATGGAAATGGATACGCCGCTTACGGGCCTCAACCCCGCAGGGAAGACTACCGAAAACCTCGGTGGGGCCGCCTGGTGATCTAGCACACCTTCTACTAGCTATGCAGGCTAGTACCCGGGACTTATGAGGTAACCCTCTATCCCCTCCGGGCGGTCGTAGCCTGGCCGGAGGTACCCAATTTACCCTGGGTGTCGGGAACACAATTCCTTGAGTCCAACCCAATCCGAACAACTCCCCGATGAGAGGGGCTCGGCAGTTCGGCCCGAGGTTCCTCTAGTAACGTCAGAGGTACCACGAGTGCTAAGGGTCCGCAGCGCCCGCACCACGGCAGCTGAAGGGGACGGATCCCCTTCCCTGCGGGAGTGGTGGTCATAGAGGAGACTATTTGTGGTGGTGGTGGCGGCGGCATGTGTTGGTTGTGGTGGAAAGAGTGTGGCCGTCCCAAGGAGCCATGACAGTGCAGAGGACAGGGACTCTTGGCTTTACCAGTTGGAAACTCCCCGACGGCCAGTACAACCGGCATCCCACCCTACTATGGTCCGGAAATTGCCCTACCAGACCGGTCAGAGACCGGAGACGGTCCTACTGGAGGAGGCAGTTTTACCAAGAACATATCAACCTGCCATGCAACGCCGAGAAACCCACCGACACTTCTACCCTGAAAGAGACCAAGAGACAAACGATAATGGGGATGACATAGAGCGACAGGAAATTCTTCTTCTTCTTCTCTTGACATACGACGCAGTCCTATTCATTTATGTTCTCTTCACCTTATGCCATTTTAGACTTCGGGTAAACCACACATCAAAAAGCACTCTAAAATCGTTGAAGGTAACCAGGACCATGAAGTAAGAAGAAACAACTGAAGAAAATACCTTCAACTGTCAAATAAATATTGGATGTTCAATCAACATGGAGTTTCAACGAGCTTTAATGAACTTCAGTATACAAGGTTGGGAAGATTTCAGTTGCAGGCGCACAATATTACGAATAGGTCAGCAAACTTCAGTCAGTATAATTTATTATTCAGATTAAAATTGTAATTTAGTTATGCATTAGCAAATTTACATAGTAATAAGGCTGCTGTTAGGTTAGATTTAGTTGTAAGGCCACTGTAGACAGTGGCCATTAGGTTAGTTAATGTAGGCATAAGTTCTGGCTGCAAAAATAAACTTTTAATTAATTAAATGTATATGATTTGTAGTTTCTTAAATAATAAAGAGCACAATAAGTCCAGGGTTAGACTCTAGACACCTGGGCCTAAGCTCGCAGATTAAAATAAATAAATAAATAAATAAATAAATAAATAAATAAATAAATAAATAAATAAATAGAAATTAATTGTTCTTTTACACTAGCCGTGTGTAGGACGCACTACCAAATGATAGAACCAGACTGAAAAATTCAATGCCATAGCCGAGATTTGAACCACGGATCTTCTAGTCTCCGTCCAGCCGCTCTAAACCATTGAGCTCTCTGAGATGAGTCAATTAGAGAATTTAGTGCAATGCTGGCACATTGGCTATAGTAGCTCAATGGTTTAGAGCGGTTGGACGGATACCAGAAGATCCGTGGTTCAAATTCCAGCTATGGCATTGAATTTTTCAGTCTGGTTCTATGCTTTCATAGTGCGTCCTACACACGGCTAGTGTGAAAGAACAATTAATTTACATTAATTGTGTCTAATAGTGGTCCGAACTATAAAGCCCGGGCCTTAAAGTACTTACAGCATAGTAAGTCGCCATTAAGGTAGTTGTCCCATGTGTTTATGAGAACTCCTAGTGGTTTACCGGGAAAAGCACGAGTCAGTTGGAGAATTTAATGTCATGTTGGCACGTTGGCCATAGTAGCTCAATGGTTTAGAGCGGCTGAACGGAGACCAGAAGATCCGTAGTTCAAATCCGGGCTATGGCATTGAATTTTTCAGTCTGGCTCTATCGTTTCATAATAAATAAATAAATTTTAGACTTCGGGTGAGGGAGCACCAACTATGGATCAGAGAAAGAAATCTAGGAATGGTTGATCAGCCTGGTCCCCGAAATGAGAGTGAGGGAAGTGAATGGGGGCGAAGTGGGCGAAAGAAAATATGATAATGGAGCAATTGGTGCAATGATGGCGTGGGAAACCGGAGCTCACGGAGAAAACTTACCCCAGCGCTACATTTTCCACCACAAATCTCATTATGCGGTCTCCTGGGATTGAACCCGCGCCACTTTGGTGAGAGTCAAGTGGCCTAACGCGGACAGGAAATTCGGGAGGCCTAATTAACCCACCCAGCATTCGTCTGATGACCCCGAAAAAGATCCATGAGCCAGGCAGGTCGACAACGGGAATCGAATCCGGACCTCTTGAATGCGGGCCACAGATGAAAGAGCCTGAGCCATGCAGCTCGGTCTTTCCCGATTAAGTTTAGCCATAGGCAGTTGTGATAAATATAGAAGCTGTTAATTGCCAGGATTATATTGGTGCCGTAGGGTAGCGAAATTTCGTTAGAGGAGTTATTCCACTGAAATGAAACTGTCACTTCCAAGCACGCTTAAAATTCATCGGTCTGGATCGGGCTTAAAACCGCCACCTTAAGAGCAATATGCCAGCGCCCATGTTGATCCTCATGGTGACTTCCCCTCCTCATCTTCTTCCTATTGTACTCTTCGGTGTTTAATAAAGTTCTTGCTATATAATGACACATTAAACTAAATTTTAATTGGGAAAGAAAATCTGGAAGAAAAGTCCCACGCCTAACTCTAGGATTGCAATCAGAAATTTGCCACTTATGAGGCCTAAATAGAACCTGATACGAAATACAATCAGTCAGGGGTGGTGGTCCTATGAACCCGGTCGTTTGTTTTATATATATATATATATATATATATATATATATATATATATAAACGAGGCTTTGGGAGGGAATAAGTGGTGAAAAAGTTTCGGGGTCCCGCGGAAGCACCCTCGTTAGTATCGGTATTAGGATGCAGGCCACTGATGGGCACGTGCTTTTAGTGGTTATGTTAGGGGGTCCAACCATGACCAGAGGCCCTGTGTGGATCGTCTGGATTAGAAGGAGGGGTTGGTTGATTGGAAGCGTTCATTTGTTTTTGGGTCACTGTGCCCCATTGGTGGTTAAAAGCGGCGGCTGTGGCGCGTCGGTCTCTCTGTGGTGTCAGTGAAGCGGCATACAGTGCTCGTCAGATGGTCAATACGTGCAAATTCTTTTTCAGGGAATATTTTCACGGAACTTCCATCATGTAAATATATTTGATCTTAACTAAACGAAATAACCAAATAAACTTCGCGATTCTAGTGTATATCCACTACCCTCTTTACCACCTTATTCACAGGTTAAATTTGTGTCCTGAAATTTTCAATAAATTCTTCAAAATTTGTCATTAAGTATAACCTGAAAATAATATTTACTTCAATTTGCGTTTAAACAAAGAGAAATGCTGAGCCAGTGTTCCCTTACAAGTCACAAGTGCGTTGCGTATTATTCTTTATCACCCATAACAAACCAAAGATTGTTCAGTGGAAGGCTTCCTCATCTCTCTCCCAGACGTTTCGCTTGCAGCTGCCGCAACCATCATCGGTGGCGTAGAAAAGTTTTCCTTTCATTTCATTCCATCCCATGCGGCATCAGAGCTTTCCCTTCTGACCACACCTCACATGCAAGCAATTATAAGGGTTTTCCACCCTTAAACATATGGGGTGGTCCTTCACGTTCACCAAGTTAGAGCGCTGTTGCAATATTTTTCATGTGTCCTCAGAAATTAGCTTAGACTGTGCAAACGTGCTTCTTATGTGTGTTAATTAATCTTATATTTATAGAAGTTACATAGTTTTTTACTTATTATAGTTAATGTAGTTTTATAAATTGATTAGTGTTTAATAGTTATTGGCGTTTAGCACTTGCGTAATTTAATTAAGATGTAGAGACCGTGGGTATCGAACCTTACATGGATATGCAAACATGGATTTCCTTTCATACATGTAACATATACCTAACAGTACTTCTAACCTTTCTCGAGTTCTAAAGCGTTTATGACATTTAATTACTATGCGGAATGTACGTGATTATTTATTTAAATTGTGTTTAACAGAAGCCCCCGCCAAAAAAAAATTACACTGCTTAACTTAATTCAAACTCGTAAAAAGCTCCCAGCATTTAAAAAGAGTAATAGATTTTCCCTACTAGTTTTTGTTTAATTTCTCGGTTCGTTTTTCTTTTTTTTTTTCCTTCTTCTTTTCTTTAAGTATTTATTGCTTTGTTAAATCAACTGAAATTCACCACCTATAGCTGCCATAGTATAAAGTAAAATGTTTTAGGATAAATCGGCTCAGGATTGCAATAAACAAAGCTCTAACGTGTGCAATCTTTGCTTATAAATTATTGTTAACTACCAGAATATCCAAAGTGCTTCTTTCATTTGCAAGTAAATATAACTCGCAAATTCATGCACACTGGTGCAATTTAACCCTTTTAAAATTTTAATGATGTTTTACTAAACTTTCCTTAGATATTATGCTAATAATACGCATTTAGTTCTTGTACGTAATAGAAGTACTAATACCATAACAGCTTAGGTAATGTATCTGTTTTCAGTTATGTTATAAAGAGTTGTAACATTATGTATTATCATAGGATACATTAATCATTTAAAATTTATTTGAAAAGATCAGTGACTGTTTCTTACAGTGAATTCTGCTTTATTTATTTATTTATTCATTCATTCATTTTTGCTTCTGAACGTTATTTTAAACAACGGCAACAGTGGGTATTTTCAGCTGTAAACAAATGCCTAACATTCTTCACCTCTGCCCCCCAGTTGGTGTATCCTAAGATGTTTATGACATTGTGGTTAGGAGGAAGAACAGTTTTTTCCGTACAAAGAAAGCCGGCTGGGGATGCTCTAAGTGCGGTCACTATACTCTTTGTAGCTACTCAGTAGCTAAACATCTGGGAGAGAGATAATGAAGTCCAGTGGACCACGGCCTTAGCCCTGAGTCTTCTACTGAACAAGACGCCGGCTGTGAAAGCCTACGTTTGCTAATAAACCTAACTCTGAAAACAGTACTACAAAGCTTCACTTTCACTTTTTGTAAATTTTGCAGATAGTTGAAGCAATCAGCACTTTGCTTGTTGGATGCCTTAGGAACACAGCAAATAAGAAGTATCACTCCTGCACATCATATCTACTGTGACTGAGCGTCAAAATTATAAGGAGATAAAGATGGCACTCCCAAGTCTTTGTCAAGGCTAGCAATTTCCTAATAGACTACAAGAGACTTCAGAAGGTCAAAGGAAATTGTTCACGTGTATAGACGTAAAAATATAGGGTCTGTCTAGTGAACGCGAGTGCAGTTTGTCCCTCAAAGGAAACTACCCTCCCGCCCACTAATGACCGTCATAAATCTATCTCCACACTTCAGAAATGGAACACTGTCGTTGAGGACCAATAACAACCCTGATTTTCTCGAAGTGACAGTCGCATGTCTACTCCACGTGGAGTCTCAGTTGCCAAAGTTCCAACTTCCAGTTGATCTGTTTCATTACGTGCAGAAATTTTTTGTGTCACAATGTGGAGAACGTGGGAAGCAAATGCAGTGATAAATACAAATGAAGTAGTAGATAACTTTAAGTCACGTGAAAATAATCAAAGTGAAGACAATAGTGTGAATAACTGGGCCGAGTTATATTACTGGAAAAGCCTCAAAAAACAAAGTTATAACGGGAAATGTTTCTAAGCAAATTCAAGCGCTTGTTTTGAACACATATAAATATATGCTGACAAATACTCTTGGTAAGGGGCTGTGCAATGAACCTGATGATAAATTCTGGGTATTCACAGAAATACAGTAAGAAATATTGTGACGAAATAAATACCAAATACGCCGATCAAGTGTGAAAACAAAAGGAAACGTTTCTCTAAAATAGATAATTTCACGTGCGATTTAATTCATCGACAAATTTATAGATTCTATGCAAAAGGGAGAGTGCCCACCTTAGACGAATTGGTTGCACATTTGCAAGAAATTTGTGATTTTCCTTATGGGCACTGCACCTTGCGCGGTCTCCTAAAGGAGCTGGGTTTCAAATACTGCACTTTGAAATAGTTAAGGGTTATTATGGGATCCAGTAGAACTGTAGCTTAGCGATATAAATAAATATATATTTGTCAAAACTAAGGAAGATTCGCAGTAATGGATATAAGATAATTTATTAGACGAAACCTCGTACGATACCCATGACGTATCGAGAAAGGTGGCAACCCTGCAGAAAGGTTTGGGAGAAGGAGGGCCAGGGTTGTAAAACGATTACAAGGGTTCATCAAAGGCAGCGACCGACGTGCACATGAGTTAAAGTCTGTTTAGTTAACTCATGTGCAAGTCGGCCGCTGCCTTTGACGAACCCTTATAATCGTTTTACAACCCTGGGCTTCCTCCTCGCACACCTTTCTGCAGGGTTGCCACCTTTCTCGATACGTCATGGGTATCGTACGAGGTTTCGTCTAATAAATTATCTTATATCCATTACTGCGAATCTTCCTTAGTTTTGACAAATATTTCGCCAAGCTACAATTCTACTGAATTCCATAATAACCCTTAACTTATTCAAAGTGCGGTATTTGAAACCCAGCTCCTTTAGGAGACCGCGCAAAGTGCAGTGCCCATAAGGAAAATCACAAATTTCTTGCAAATGTGCAACTAATTCGTCTAAGGTGGGTGCTCTCCCTTTTGCATAGAATCTATAAATTTCTCGACGAATTAAATCGCATGTGAAGTTATCTACTTTAGAGAAACGTTTCCTTTAGTTTTCACACTTGATCGGCGTCTTTGGTATTCCTTTCGTCACAATATTTCTTACTGTATTTCTGTGAATTCCCATAATTTATCATCATTACACGACCCCTTACCAAGATTATTTCTCAGCACATATTTATATGTGTTCAAAACAAGCGCTTGAATTTGCTTAGAAACAGTTCCCGTTGAAACTTTGTTTCTTGATGCTCTTCTAGTAATATAACTCGGCCCAGTTATTCACACTATTGTCTTCACTTTGATTATTTTCACGTGACTGAAATTTATCTACTACTTGATTTGCATTTACCACTGCATTTCCCTCCCGCGGTCTCCACATCGTGACACACAAGGAATATCTGCATGTAATGAAACAGATCAACTGGAAGTTGGAACTTTGGCAACTGAGACTCCACGTGGAGTAGACATGCGACTGCCACTTGGAGAAAATCAGGGTTGCTATTGGTCCTCAACGACAGTGTTCCATTTCTGAAGCGTGGAGATAGATTTATGACGGTCATTAGTGGGCGAGAGGCTCAGGTCCCTTGAGGTCCCTTTGAGTGGCAACTGCACACACGTTAACTAAACAGACTTTAACTAAGAAGAGCTTTTGCCAAACTTAAACATACAGAGTATAACTAATACTGACTGCACAGTGCAAGTGAGAAAGAGAAATGGGAATAAATTAGTTGAGGTATACTGTGTACCAAGAAAGCTGGGGCAACATGCAGACAAGAGATTGTTTTTTAAATTACTTGTTTGATTGTCTGATTACAGAGGGGCTAACCAAAGGGATAAGACTGAAGGTTTGGTTGTGTCTTGGGGGACACCCCCCCCCCCCCAGGATGAGTGATGTTTTCAATTTGTCATGCTTGAGGGCATACTTGTGGTGGAGGAGCAGGTAGTAGTTGTGTAGTGTTACACGCTTGTGCTCATTTTCCGGTGTTGTGCTCTCCGACAAAGTTTCGCTACACTCACGCCCCAACTTCCCTCTCACCCTCACACTCCTTTTTCTAAAGCTAGAAGCCGTTCCTCTTGCCTTCACACCCTGCATTTCTTAAACAGGAACATTTCTGCTTCTGGTGTGACACTAGTTCCAAATTAAGCTGCAAGGTGAGTTTTGCTGGGGCCGGAGATGGTGTTAAATTGTTGCGAGCGACCCTGGACGATATTCCTACAATACAGAAGAGCTCTAGCCAACCGCTAAACCCACTAAAATTGTTATTCAAAATAGCAGACCCCACAACTCTGCTCGCCTTATGTTAATGGTGTAAATTTCACTCTCTGCCTCTTCCTCTGTTTCACTTCTACTGTCTTTCTTTCTTTTTCTCATCCTCTCCCACTCATCTTTCTCTCTTCCTTGTCTCTGTGCAATGTACGTATTATGTGATGTTGCAAGTAAATAATTTAGTGGCACACAAATTTGTTCCCCTTCTTTATCTGTAATAATAAATGCACTCTTTCCTGTGGCAACGAATCCGCAGTAAAACTGGTAACCAATCTCCAATAAATACATATATGTTCGTACATAAAGAAATTATCCAAACAATTTATATTCTCATAAACATTCATGCCTTTTTACAAAGACACTAGCTTTTAAGTACTTTTTAAGTAATCTTTTCATAACAATACCATATAAGAGAGACAATTCGATTTATTTCTGCTATCCGCAATCGTGTTTTCTGGCCATTGAGACACAAGTATACAGGAAATCACCATAGTATGTACCATTAGAGTGCTAATATCTCTCACCGGATAGGGCAGACAGCATTCCAAGCCCAGCAGAATGTAAATCTCGAGTACCTTATTGAGTCATATTTCTTCCAAAGCATCTAACTGTACGGTGCTCTGCATATTTCCCTGCAATGAACTGCCACTCCCGCAAGGGCATGAACTGCTGGTGAAGTTTATAACTAGGGTTAGGAAGTTGAGGGTCTATAAATTGTCTAAAAGGACCTTTAAAATATATATAAAAAGAGACCTAACGATTGGGAAAAAGGACGTGGTGTAATACCTACAAACTAACGAATTAATTTTCAATTATATATTTAATGAATAATTTTCAAAGTACAAGTACATTCAAGTGATATGCAATACAAAGAGCGAGAAAAACTACACGTAAGAAATGCTTCGTCTGATTCAGCAACCAACAATAGACATCCTGGGGAAAGAAATTGAATATATCACAATAGTCATCTTTAAAGTCTTGTAACGGATCGTCTGTTTGCTGACAGCACTTTGTGGAAACAGAAAACTTCTCTCCACCTCAACGAATCTCATTAATGCATATTTGAAATGAATGAAATCTTATGGAGAAAAATAACGGAATTTTAGAGAGGGTTTACTAGGTTCTCTGCTGGTGCCAATAACTTGAATACAATAGAGAGGATCCTCTCTCCTGTTACCTGCCTAGCCAGTCTCAGCATTGCGTATTAGAATTTATGCTAAACTCTGTTGAACAAGATAGTAAAAAGAAGATAAAATTGCACCAAACGAAAACAAAAATGCTATAAAGAGGACCTTTAACTCAAGAAATAGCTAAAAAGGCAAATAGGACAAATCAAATCTTCTAATTTCTGACCCATAGTGACTCATAATTAAGATATGTTGGGCCTGTTCAACTCATTATGAAATAAATTTCTTGAACTTCTTCTCATAATATTCCTGTGTTGTTCCAATTTTTTCTGATTGGAACCTATTATATCCTGAATGATTCTCAATGCTTCTTTTTGTCTAACACATGCCCAACCTAATCAGCCATTCTTAACATCTATATAGTATTCATAACCGTGACACCAGGGAATGTGCACATAAATTCAAGCTGACAGTCCACAGTATGTTAAAACTAAACGACTCAATAAACACATGCTACTTACTCGCATATGTAGTGGAGGCACACCATGATAAGTATTCTTATATCTAGGGAGCAAACTAAAATTTTGTTCTGTCCCCATTCATTTAGTCCCACTTCCTAAGTCGTCCTCTTTTCTCTAGGCTGATATTTTCTCTGCAGATATGCCCTTTCCAATTTTGTTTATTCTCCATTACTTTTTATTTAACTCAAATACAAGAGCTGTTCAATAAAGAATGATCATAATTTTTACGGTCATAATTTTTCGCACTAAAGTTCAATCTTATTATATTCTGTTAGCCTAATGTGAAACAAACACGCCGTAGTAGTTTCATTGTTGCTACTCTTGGTTCCCGCCTGTGAACCAGGAAAGTCCAGACATGTTCAGTATCGCCTACCGCTACAATGGAGGTAACACGCGAGGAACAATATGCAGCTTTGAAATTCTGCTTTCGACTCAACAGATCTTCAGTTGAGGCCTATACAATGTTACAGGAGGCCTATGGAGGGTCTGTTCTTCCCTACAGCACAGCTCAAAGGTGGTTTAAAATGTTTAAAGAGAGGAGACAATCAGTTTCAAAGGAAGGTGGACCCTGTGCTCCAGTTACTGCTCTTACGGAAGAAAACATTAACACTGCTGCTGCCATTGTGAGAGAGGATCGACGAATTACCTTAAGATCACTTTCTGAAATACTGAACATTTCATTGGGTGCCACCCACACGTTGGTGACAGAAACATTACACATGAGACACGTATTTGCGCGATGGCTTCCAAGACAAAAGGAACAAAAGGACATTCGCATGCAGGTCTGCATGCAGTTAAAGTTGATGTTACAGGAACATCCGGGGTTTCTTTGAAATATAATCACTGTTGATGAAACTTGGCTACTTCATTTTGATCCTGAGAGCTAACAGCAAAGCTCAGTGTGGAAATCTCCTTCATCACCAACCCCCTAACAAGCAAAAGTGGTTGCTTCTGATGCGAAAGATAGGGTCATCTCATTCTTTGATATCCGTGGAATGATTTGTCAGCATAATGTACCTGCACACACATCAGTAACTGGACAATACTACAGGGATGTCCTGAAAACATTGCAATTCCATATCAGGTGCAAAATACCACATTTCCTTGAAGCAGCCTGGATGCTGCACCATGATAATGCACGGCCACATATTGCCAATGTTGTTGCTGTATATCTTGCAAAAATCAACGAGAAGTGCATCCCTCACCCTCCCTATAGTCCGGACTTAGCCCCATGTGACTTTGTTCTATTCCCTAACTTGAAGAAACGCTTTCGTGGGAGGCATTATCCATCATCAGAAGCAGTGGTGAAGCTTACGGAGGCGATTTTGAAGTATCTATCAAAAAATTATTTCCAGCACGTCTTTGAAGACTGGCATAAACACTGAGACAAGTCCATCACATTCAGGAAAGACTATTTTGAGAAGAACCATCAAAATTATGAGGATGAGTAAAGGTAAGTTGTCAAAAAGCCATTGTGATCATTCTTTATTGAAAAGCCCTCGTATATTTAGCTCCTTACGTATATCCTCACTTATTATTTTATCCTTCTTGTACAACCTTTCTTGTTTAAAAATCTCATTTAAGCAGCTTATATCTTGTCTTATCGTTCTCTCTTAATATCCGATTCACTCCCATACATGAGCACTGGTACAGCCATTTTCTTGTACAACTTTATTTTTGCATCTCTTCATGTTTTATTTTGTAATACTTTGATTATTTTTCCACATATATGTCAGAGTTTATTTTGTTTTTTACATCACAATCCACAGTAACACATATCACTTCCTGAATATTTACAATGGGAGACTTTCTCTAAGCATATTCCTTCAACAAAAATTTTCGATCTGACATATTTGCTATAGTGTGCATTTATTTTTGTTTTATTTTCATGGCACGTGTTGCTAGAGTGTTTTTTTCTAGCACACCTTAGGATGTCTCCATGAGCCATGAGCCATGGGCGAGAACAAGTCGTCCGGGTGCTCCCGGGCGGTGGACAGAGCGCCACGGTACCTATCTGCTGAGCGGATTTACCCGTTAGGTCTTATAGATTTTGTCAGTACTCAAGCTTTTATGTCTTTGTAAGATGATGGACCTAGTTAGACCTCTGCTAGTACTTCTGGTTGCGGGATGAGCGTCCAGAAAGGAAGCCAGTGCCAGATGCCACCACGCCTGGAACGGCCTGCTTACAGGGTCCGTCCAATGTGGCGGGGCACGCCAGGAACGGCCTGCTTACAGGGTCCGTCCAATGTGGCAGGGCACGCCAGGAACGGCCTGCTTGCAGGGTCCGTCCAGTGTGGCGGGGCACGCCAGGAACGGCCTGCTTGCAGGGTCCATCCAGTGTGGCGGGGCCAGAAGCGAGAGGTCGGCTGGCAACTGGGGAACATTTCGGTTCGGGTCGTGTTCTGGTCACACGGAGGGCGGGGGACTCGACTGGCGATGGTCAGCCGACAGGTCAAATCCAGCCCCAGTATGGCTGTGAAGTACGGAGTTTGTCAGTGAAGGGATGAGAGGCTAAACTCGCCACCCAAGGGCGTCCTTAGGGAGGCGATAGCTCTTTCTCCTTCTTGGTGCATGGTGGTCATATTGACCTAGTGCATTAACTAGTCGGTTGGGGTAAGGTATGATTCTGGCATACAATGTTCGCGAGCGTTTACGCACAACGTCCTCAACGTAAGGTATGCCAGAATGGGAGTGTAGGACTAGGATGTCTCTGCAGCTGCCAGTCAGCCTTTGCAGAGATGCTAGCGGATGACAACAAAGCGGTGGAGAAGGTTTTCAAGTACTTTTCTAAGTTGGATTTTAGAATTTAGTGGAGGATTTTTAACACATTTTGGCCTTATATTTCTGTTTAATTTATTTTTGATTTGGTTGTGTACATGTATTTTTGTGACTTCATTTACACTTTTATTAAATTTTAGAACTGTTTATATCTGGCTTTTACCGCGAATGATTTTTAAAGTGCACTGATAACTGCTGCAGTTGGGCGCCCTTAAACACACACACACACACACACACACACACACACACACACACACACACACACACACACACACACACACACACACACACACACACACCTTTTATTTTCAGATATTTTTAAGTTATATTATTTTCCTAATTGATATGCATTGATGTCTGCATATTCCATAACATTGTCATAGACCATGACAAATACACGCTGAAAACAACCAACTTCACAAATCTATTCTCAAGCCGAACAACTTAAAACTGGCACAAGATACGTTACTTCCCGTAGGCTGTGAGCTAGAATACCGCCAATAGCAATTCCAGATACCGCTATGGTGAATAAGGAAGAAATGACGTTTCACTTATAGCATGCTGGTCATTAAATGTGAATCATACAATTATTCTGTAACCAATTAAGTTCGGTATGTGGTTAAAGGGTCATTTGGGTCGGAAACAGTTTCTTAAGATATTTTTCTTTACATAAAAAAGCAGAAAATGTTGCACTTGATTCAAATGATCCTGCTTAAAGGCACGCGGAAATATAATGTCTGCAAATAGTTTTAATTACTATGAAAAATGGGTGTTTAGGAACACCTTAGTTAAAAGTGTTTATTTTCCTTCCTTTAATGATTTCTTAAATTCATGAAAGCCAAGAGTGCTGCTAGAGCACATAGACATGACATAGAGATAGCTTTCTTTTAGCTTGGCGTGTGACTTTCTTACTCCCACAAAACGGAATGGTTTTGGCTTCCTTTTTGCAATTCGTAATCCAGCACGGAAAAATAGCAAGCGCCATATGAGGATGTTTAGTGCACTAGAAACCTAAAAGTTTGTGAAAATAATTAGCCAAGAGAGATCTTTATAAAACGTGCAAGCGGTACACAAAAGCAAAAACTCCAGCTTTCTACGGACCGCTCCATAAAGCTTTCCTAGCACACAAAAGCAATATGCTCAACGCGGCTTATGAAAAGCCTCCTTAAAATACACAAATATACTCCTTCACGATGTCCTGTCCTACAAAACGGTGTTTGACCTCAAAACCTACAAATACAGTATTTGTCGCAATGAACCGCTGATAAATAAATCATTAATTTTGTGAATTACAGTGATACAACTTTAATGGGTGATGCACACTTCCACGTTCACGCTACAGTTTGAAGCAAATAGTGTTTATCTCAGGGTAAATCAATGAGGTTTCTCCCAGGGTATGCGTGAGTATGTATGAGAATGATAGTACACTTCAGATAATACAAGGGCTGTTCAATAAAGGATGATCACTTTTTTTTGGCAACGTACCTTTACTCATCCTCATAATTTTGATGGTCCTTCTCAAAATATTCTCCGCTGAATGCGATGCACTTGTCCCAGCGTTTCTCCCAGTCTTCAAAGACATGCTGGAAACAATTTTAGAGATCCTTCAAAATAGGCTCTGCAGCCTTCACCACTGCTTCTAATGATAGATAATGCTCCCATGAAGGCGTTTCTTCAAGTTAGGGAATAGAAAAAATTCACATGTGGCTAAATCCGGACTATAAGAAGGCTGAGGGATGTACTTCACGGTGATTTTTTCAAGATATTCAGCAACAACATTGGCAATATGCATTATCGTGGTGCAGCATCCAGCTTGCTTCACGGAAATGCAGTCGTTTGGGCCTGATATGGACTTGCAATATTTTCAGAACATCCCTATAGTATTGTACAGTTACTGATGTGTGTGCAGGTACAACATGCTGATAAACCATTCCATGAATATCAAAGAATTAAATGACCATAACTTTCCCAACAGAAGCAACCACTTTTGATTTTGGGGGGTTGGTGATGAAGGAGATTTCCACACTGAGCTTTGCTGTTTGCTCTCAAGATCAAAATGATGTAGTCAAGTTTCATCAGCAGTGATTACGTTTGAAAGAAACTCCGGATCTTCCTCTAACATCAACTTTAACTGAGTGTTACCTCCATTGCAGCGGTAGGCGATACTGAATATGTCTGCACTTACCTGATTCTCATAGGCGGGAACCAGGAGTACCAATAATGAAACTATTACGGCGTGTTTGTTTCACAATAAACTAACAGAATATAATAAGATTGGATTTTAGTGCGAAAACTTATGACCGTAAAAATTTTAGGATCATTCCTTATTCAACAGCCCTCGTATCAGGTGCTATACCTATTCACTTAGTTGCCAAAGAGATGTAGATCAGAAGGGGAATGCTAGTATGATTGAAAATAAACGTATTAGGGAAAGCATCCTATAAAAATAGCAAATGAATGGAAGGCAGAAGTAACGGTTGCTCAATGGACTAAAAAACTCATCCCAAAAGTTAAATCATGATTAATAGCAAACATGGTGAAGCTGATTTTTATTTGACCCAGTTTCTATCAGAAAAGCATGGAAATTTTAAAGTACATTTATTTAAAATGAGATTAGTAACAAACTAAAACTGCTGGTATTTTGGGGAAAGAGATACCCCAGAACACACGATTTTAAAATTCAGTAAATGGAGGGAAACTAGACACAAAAAAGTATTGAAAAGCTCAACCTACCGCTAAACACTGGAAATATAATCCCAGTAATGTTGGATGATAAGCAAAATTAGATGTAATACAATATTTTAAAAGCTAAGGAAAAGGATAACGCACAGTAACAAATAAAGATACCAGTACTATAAAGTAATGCCGAGAGGCCTTTCCATAGTGCTGTAAGGTATATTTGTGGAGTTTTAGTGGAGGACCCACATTTGCCAGTGAGACTGTCATGCTGAGACATTTCGCCCAAAGTAAAAAGAAATGGAAAAAAA
This sequence comes from Mantis religiosa, assembly GCA_030765055.1. Lineage (NCBI taxonomy): Eukaryota > Metazoa > Arthropoda > Insecta > Mantodea > Mantidae > Mantis > Mantis religiosa. The sequence goes on along the minus strand of CM060952.1, from coordinate 188,385,179 downwards.
TAAAGAAAAGGTAGTAGTAACAGCGGCAGCAGCAGTAGCAGCAGCAGCAGCAGCAGCAGCAGCAGCAGTAGTAGTAGTAGTAGTAGTAGTAGTAGTAGTAGTAGTAGTAGTAGTAGTAGTAGTAGTAGTAGTAGTAGTAGTAGTAGTAGTAGTAGTAGTAGTAGTAGTACCAGCTTTAATTGGAAGAGCAGACTTAAACCTAGGCTTTACATGGTGGCTTTCAGGATGGCTTTACATGACTGAAGTGGTTGAAGTGGACAAATTATAGTCAACTCGTTAGTGACTTCACTGATTTGCTGTGTATTTCCGTTATTACGACTCTGAGAAAAAGTGACAGTCATCTCTGGTATATGTGCCGAAAGGAGCACGTCGATTTTCCTGTTGGAGAGAACGTGGAAAGTGGTAGTTATACCAGGAATATAAATAACACACAGAATGAATCTTAACTCACTTTAATCTATTTCCCTGTGATACCGAATTTAAAGGATTGAAATAATTAAAGAATCATGATGGATTTCAAAGGAATGTATATTTGTGTGGAACGCGTGCAGGTGAAGTTAAGTCAAACAGCAGTTTGGGTGAATAGTTGTTTTACAAAAGATACGTAAGAAACATTGTCCTTAGCAGATTTCTATAGAGTAGTACTTGACTCCGTTTGAATAGACATTCTTCGGACCCTTAATAATGGCATGAGTATAATGACAATGGACAAAATTGTTACAAAGGGAATCTTTGTGTGAAAAGAGGGCTTCCAGAAAGTAAAAGCTACACACCCACGCGCATCTGTGGAGGGCAGTCCGAGGCGTGAAGCCGATTAGGGCAGTCTACTTGTTCTGTCTTGGTCGAGGGCAGACCAGAAGTGATTAGAGAAGATATTTGTCGGTTTATAGGTAACTAATTAAGTATTATCGAGTAATAAGCATTCCGCCTTTAGTAACTTTAAATAGTGATATTGGTAACCCTTGGTCGGCAACTTCAAGTTTGATGTTCTGATAAAAAGAAGCAGTCATTAAACCAGTTTGAAACGGGTATTCCAGTGTCATTAAACTACCCTTCTCATACATGCTCACGCATACTCTGTGATAAACCTCATTGCTTTACCCTGAGCTAAACATTATTGTACCAAACTGTAGCCCCAACGTGGAACTCTTTGCTCGCCCCATTAAAAATTGTATCACCTGTCTACAGTAAAATAAAATCAGATGGCGTTGCAGTGCGGAATCAGTTTCCCGACTTCTCACTAGATGTCGGAGGTTTCTCCTTATCCTCCCCACCCTAGTCAGTCCCGATTTCCAAAGGAATGACCAGCTGAATGGGTCAGGATATCTCGGAACCGTTTGAATAGCTGTTCTTGTTATGCCGTCTCGGCCCAGGCGAAGGTTCTTCACCCGTGCTAGTTTCCACATGTGACGTGGAAATGTGTAGTGTTTAACGCCCGCTTTTACTACATACGGCACCGCAGGCGATGACACTGATGATACATGAGATGAAGATGGAGCACCGGTGGAATGAGATGGCGGGGTAAACCGGAGATCCCGGAGAAAATCCTCCCCAGCACCGTGTTGTCCGCCACAAATCTCACTTTGCGGTCACCTGGGAACGAACCCGGGCCGCTTTGGTGAGAGCCAAGCGGTCTAACCACTGAGCCACGGCGCGGCCAGTGTGACGTGGAACATGACCTTTCTGCAACGGCACCACATCGCCAATTGGATTTCAGCTCTTCCGGTGCATGGGCACCGTAGCATATAGAATGCTCTCAGCACCATGAGGTAGTCAGTCCATCTCCTCCAAAAGAAGTCTGCAATTTTCTGCTTCTGGTGGTACAGCTTAGTGAGATTAGTAGCTGCTGGTGCCTCACTGAGGATCATCGACAATTTTCCACTGATAAGGAAATGAGCTGGAGTTAGAACTTCATCTCCGTCCCCCATGGTTAGCAGCCCAGAGTTGTGGGTGACTTCGATGCTCACAAGAATGGTGTTTGTCTGCTCTTCGTTTGTCTTCAGCTTTCCCAGAGTTTTCCGTACACAGCGTTTCACCGACCCTACCTTCGTTCCCAGCACCCTCCTGGTAGTTATACCAGGAGCGTATAGTCTCGCTGTTCGGACGGTTACCATGGATTTATCTTTCGTAATAGATAAATCTCAGAGAACGCACTGATTACTCACGTGGAGTGAACATATATCTGTCATTGATTTCTGCGAATTCCATTGGCTGACCAAGGCGGCCCCGGTTCGATACCAGGCGACCGCCAAGTGAGATTTGTGATGAACAACACGGCGCTGGGGCGGGTTTTCTCCGAGATCTCCGGTTTGCCCCGCCATCTCATTCCACCGGTGCTCCATTTTCATCTCATGCATCATCAGTGTCATCGCCTGCGATGCCGTATGTAGTAAAAGCGGGCGGTAAACACTACACATTTCATTTCCATTGGCTGAAGTGATGCGTTCATTGGTGCTTAGCACACGAACGAGGGGCGTGTGAGTTTCCATCTCACTCTTAGAAGAATAATCAGTACCTTATCTGAGAGGTTTCTATTAAGAAAGATAAAGCCATGGTAACCGTTCCACTAGCGTGACTATAAATAACACACAATGAATCTTAACTCACTTCAATCTCCCTCCCTCTCTACAGCAAAATAACATCAGATGGCGTTAGAGTGCGGAATCAGTTTCCCGAGTTCTCACTAGATGTCGGACGTTTCCCCACACTTCCAGTTTGAGAATCTCCAAGAATTAATGTCCATTACTACTTAGGTCTGTTAGCGTAGAAGTACTGCGAGAGGAACCGAGCGGCAAGGGTACAGGGAGCAATTGCTTCCCTGTATCCAATGCTGGGGTCAACCTCGATGCCAGTTGGCATGAAGTTATACCTCTTCCGAGCGCTGGTAATCCCGGTTATGCTTTACGCCTGCGAGATCTGGGGCATGGCCGCAGACAGCGTGCTAGCATGGCTCCAACGTGCACAGAATAGAGGACTCAGGTCTATATATTCTGTGGGACCTTATTTTCCTACCAGGTTGCTTCACGAGGCCTTGAGTCTTCCATACGTGGAGGATGAAATTAGGCGTCGAGCATCAAAATTGTACGCAAGTTTACCCAACCACAGAAGCGCCTTGTCAGATCCCTGGGAGATTATGACCCCACTAGACGTCGTTCTAGACAGCACCGGTTACCCCGCATGGCTTGCGGAGTTCCGAGATAACCTAGGAGCTAATCCGAACAGCAGCTAAAGCTGAGCTCCACATAATACTTCCAAGCTGCTTGACATCACAATTATTCCCCAAAACAAAATCAAATAAAAACACCAGGGTGCAAGGTGTTGCATCCTGTCCTTCAGCCCCAGGTACATACTTGTAACCTCATAAATAACACCATTCTAAAAACCTACATTTCACCCAACAATATCCCGAAATCTACCTTACCTTCGGTAAAACCCTAACGGGTAGGCACGCAGCAAAAACCTTCTGGCTATATACAGCCAGTCAGCACCACATGGCATGGCATGGCATGGTACTGCGAGAGGGATGAAAACGTTTTTGCCACCCCGAAGTATCTCTTTACAGATACAGACTTAATGTTTATCACATAGGGGCACATATATACAGTAACTAGTATTAGATGAGTCGAAACTGCAGAAAATTTGCAAGATGACAAAGTCGTGTTAGTGAACTTTGAAACTCGCTAGACATGAGAACAGAAAATGGGAAACCAATGCAAAACATGTCTAATGCCTGAAGAAAAATGACAATGACAAACGTTAGAATTTTAAAAAAGGCACATTTGTTTTATGTATGTAAATCAAACCACCATATATTTTATATGGTATGTAACACGTCCGCAAGTTTTATTGCACATCGCTTTAAACCGAATGGCTATGCGTTCAAGCATTTACGACTATGGATGGGGGCCAGATGTATGGAATATCATAACTTATGTGAGGAAGATGGAATTCGGATTACTATTGAAACTGGGTGGGAAGTATTTACATTTCATTTACAGATTCACCTGCTGCACAGACAATACCATGTTGTTCTAGCTGAAAGCTAAATAATATTTTCCGCTATGCGAAATATTTTACGCGTCCAGCGATCTGATTTATGTTTTGTTGGCTGCTCTATCGACGGGGAAATGATTAACGGGGCCGCTTCTATGGGAGGAAAAGCACTCGCTGGCAAAGAAAAATATCCCCTCCCTTGACTACTCGTTTAATCTTTAAACAGCAACCGGAGAGAAAAAAGGATGATTTTTTAGGCAGGGGAGCGGGCTTGTCATGCGGATTTGTACCTCCAGCTCCCCCCTCCTGCTTACATTAGCTTGTTTTGAAGCTCATATTGTGGAAAACCGCTAAAAAATGGTTTAGCTCTTTGTTTTGTGAAACCACGTAAAGGTGCCCCGGTTTCTAAACTTCACAGTTTACTGCGAGTTTCAAAATGTCACAGGAAAATTACAGCGTTTAATTTATAAGACAGTTATCGAGCAAACTCTTGTTTAATAAAAAACAATGTTGGGTTTTAATATCTCTTTCCGAGGAGATGATCGTGACCTCAGGTATGATCTTCTGTTTTCCCGGCGTTTGTTCATCTTCCGAATACCTTGATTGCAGAAGTCTGTAGAATTCGCAGGCCGCGCCGTGGCTCAGTGGTTAGACCGCTTGGCGGGAGAGATTCGTCCCTTTCAGCTGCCAAGGTGCGGGCGCTGCGGACCCCTAGCACTCGTGGTACCTCTGACGTTACTAGAGGAACCTCGGGCCGAACATTCGAGCCCCTCCCTCTGGGAGCTGTTCGGATTGGGTTGGACTCGAGGGGGCAGTGTGTTCCCGCCACCCACGGGACATTGGGTACCTCCGGCCAGGCCTTGGCCGCCCGGATGGGGTAGAAGGTTGCCTCATAAGTCCCAGGTGCTAGCCTGCAGAGCTAGTAGTTGGTGTGTTAGATCACCGGCGGCCCTACCAAGGTTTTTTGGTAGCTGGTTCATTAAGGACCGGCGCGCAAGTGGCGTATCCACTTCCATCCCGTTTGCTGTGTGCTGCGTGGGGGGGTGCAGTTTATAAAATAGGTACTGTCCTACGGTAAATATACCCGAGAGGTCCGGGTTCTGGTCCTACGGGCGCAGGACTAATAGGAGTAGATCCTCGCATTTAATTTAATTTAATCTCACCAAGGCGGCCCGGGTTCAATCCCAGGCAACCGCAAAGTGAGATTTGTGGTGGACAACACGGCGCTGAGGCAGGTTTCCTCCGAGACCTCCGGTTTCCCCCGCCATCTCATTCCACCGGTGCTCCATCATCTTCTCATGTATCATCAGTGTCACCTCCTGCGGTGCCGTATGTAGAAAAAGCAGGCGTTAAACTACTACATTGCAGAATTCGCTTAAAATCACTCTTCCACTTGAATAATGACGTCATTTGTGTTGTTAAACCGGCAACCAGGTAACGGATTCTTCATTTATGGGAACAAGAAAAAGTCACTTGGTGCCAGATTGGGCGAATAAGGTCTCAAAGTCACATTCCCTTGTTTTGTCAAATGCAACTTGAGATGAAAGAGCTCGTGCATTGTCAGACAGAAGACGAACAACTTTGGAGAGCATACCGCGTCGTTTCTTAATCAGAGCTGCTCGTAACTTGTCCAGAAGATTGCAGTAGTATCTGCCAGTGATGGTTTGACCCTTGGCAAGATAATTTCTAAGAATGACTCCATGACAGTCCCAGAAAACTGAAAGCATGACCTTTCCAACTGACTTTTGCACCTTTACCTCTTTGGGAGGGAGGGAATCGGCATGTTTACATTCATGCTCATGGTTTTTGTCTCTGGATCATACTGATGGAACAGGAATTTGGGACCATTCGTCGTTAATTTGTCTCCATCTTCATTAGCCACAAGTTCGGGCGTAATTTGGGATAGGATTTCTATGTTGGACGCACAATTCTTTCTCTTCTCGTGTGAGTTTTTGCGGCTATCTATTTCCTCTGGTCACCAATTGTATCATCTTATTCTAAATAAGAGTCATGAAACATCTGTTTTTCAGGCGTGGTTCGGAATAAAGTTTCGCAGAAGTCAAATTCTGTAACTATTTAATTGTATTATTTAGATTACATTTTGCTTGAACTTCCTTTCCCAGTCACTTCCAACATGTCGATAAATTCTTACTTTGTTATATTTATACATATTCAAACTATTACTTAAATGATTCTGATCTTGCACCACTATTCATCACACTCCACCATTACAACAAAAATTTCTCTCTACCAAGATTATTGATTTATCGTTACTTGTCTCTTAATTTTGTGATTGGCCGATTTAATACCACGTCACAACATTACGTCATATTACGTCATACAATTATTACTTCGGCCAATCACACAATTACATTCAGTTTTACATATTTAAATTATTAAATATATTTACATAATCATTTTTTATAAATCTATAAATTTTTCATACTTCAAACATAACCCAGAAGTACTGTTACACTTATAGATCCAGGATTCATCCATGGTTACCAAAAGATAAAAATATCTTCATCCTGTTCCAACATCATCAACATTTGTCTCGAAAGGTCACGCCGTGTTTGCTTTTGGAAAGTGGTTAGCAAACGTGGAACTCCCCATGCAGACACCTTAGACATGTGCAGTTCGTCATGAATAATTCTCCACACACCATTACTAAGATGTGTCTCATTCATGATCATTTGGATTGTTGCTCGTCTGTCTTCCAGTATTACACACTCCACTTTCTTCACTGTGACAGAAGCGTCTGTAACTGACGGTCTACCAGCTCTTGGTTCATCTGTCAGGGAAAATTCCTTTTCCAACACACAATAGTGCCGATAACGATATGTAGCGTGAATTGGACTGAGTTGCTAGTCAGTGAGCTAGGAGCGGTGTTAATGTAAATTAGTGTAAGATACGGAATTAAATGAAGATTATAAACTGTTAAAAAACATCGCAGATATACCAAACAACGAAGAAACCCTGTTACACCTCTACACAGGCAAATTGCAGGTAATATTCCACAGGAGGAAGGGATGGAGTGAAGGAAACGAAGAAGAAAAATGGGCCATCTTTCTACAAACAGCCGTCATCTCATCATGAATTTCCCGTGCAGCTTTACCCCTCAAATGCAGGAACTTGATTACACTACGAGCGTCAATTTTCTCCATCTTACACCTCAGTTATTTCCGATACTCGCTGTAAAAAGAACAAAAGGACTCAAAACACTGAAACTACCAGCATTATGTCCTGATGTATCAGTGATGAAATTTTTTCATCATTCTGGCATAAAAACTACGACATTCCCTCGTATAAGTCAGAAATAACCCTAATTGTGGATTAGGATTTCTACGGAGCGGATTCGACATATATAAGGTCGAGGGTATCTACCAGGACTATCCACACAGAGTGAAGATTGACCTCCACTCTAATGACCAGGGGGTTACCGAGCTGTCCCAAAAGGGCGCCCGGCTCCTCCGTGGGGATTCAACACTGCGACCACTGTTGATCTACTGCCTATGCCACAAATTGGGCATCCTGGGAGGAAAGATGAGGCGAAAGGAGACAGAGGACAGCCGAACCAAGGAGTCACGGCATTGCAGAGGGCAAGGTCCCTTCTCGTTTTTGTACTTAGATGGATACCTCCCCCGGTAGGCCAGGAAAACGGACATTCCACCTATTGTGTTTCGGAATCGGTCACAGAGCCGGTTCGTAGACTGGCAACCGACCTACCGGAGAAGGAAGTGGTTCACTCAGAGCACATCATCCTGCCATGCAACGCCGAGACACCCGCCGACACTTCTACCTGAAAAAGACCACTAGATCATAGATAATTGAAATGGTGCAAGCGGTAGAGCTTTTGACTCAGATCTAGAAGTTGCGTACTTTGACTTCATGTTTCCGTGACTTCCACATTGTTACGTTGGCAGATGCAGGAGTACTCATTCTTATATCAGGGCTTTCCGCCTACAATTTCCTCTTCTCATCCATTTAGGATTCTAGAACCAGGTGATGGCGTTCCGCAGGCTGAGGCCAAACGGTGCTTACGTGCCCTGTAAAGGTTTCTTCCCTGGCAGTGTTCCGGAACATTCTTCTCGGAACCCACCTCCGCCTTTGGCCCTTGATAGGCGCTGCCTATTGCGTTTGTACTGAAAAAGTTTTGGATTCTGAGCATGCTTCTTTCCACGTCATCCAGATCTGGTTGCCTCTGGGATCTCTCCCTTCATCTTTCCTGTCTATGGGTGGAAATGGTGACACAACGAGTCACCTGGCCTAAGTACACAGTTATGCCTAGAAAATGCTTGAATGTCTCTTATCTATTCATATTTCTTTACCTCTAGCTTAGGGAACGCTCATCCTGATGAAAAACACATTTTAAACTTTCAGGTTTCAAAAGTTCTTTACAATCCACTGAAACGATAAGTATAATTAACCTCGTTGATATGCCATACCAAATACGAGGGCTGCTCAATAAAGAATGATCACAAACTTTTTTGACAACGTACCTTTACTCATCCTCATAATCTTGATAGTCCTTCTCAAAATAGTCTCTCCTGAATGCAATGCACTTCTCCCAGCATTTCTGTCAGTCTTCAATGACATGCTGAAAACCAGTTTTTGAGAGATCCTTCGAAATCGCCTCTGCAGCCTTCACCACTGCTTCTGATGATGGATAATGCCTCCAACGAAGGTGTTTCTTCAAGTTGAAGAATAGAGAAAGGTCACATGGGGCTAAATCCGGAATATAGCGAGGATGAGGGATGCGCTTCACGTTGATTTTTGCAAGATATTCAGCAACAACATTGGCAATATGCGGCCGCGCATTATCGTGGTGCAGCATCCAGGCTGCTTCACGGAAATGTGACCATTTGCGCCTGATATGTACTTGCAATGTTTTCAGGACATCCCTGTAGTATTGTTACTGATGTGTGTGCAGGTACAACATGCTGATAAACCATTCCATGAATATCAAAGAATAAGATGACTATAACTTTCCCAGCAGAAACAACTTTCCACACTGAGCTTTGCTGTTTGCTCCCAGGATCAAAATGATGTAGCCAAGTTTCATCAGCAGTGATTACGTTTGAAAGAAACTCCGGATCTTCCTCTAGCATCAACTTAAACTGCCTGTAGACCTGCATGCGAATGTCCTTTTGTTCGGAAATCAACAGTCTTGGATCCTATCGCGCACAAACACGTCTCATGTGTAATGTTTCTGTCACCAACGTGTGGGTGGCACCCAATGAAATGTTAGTATTTCAGAAAGTGATCTTAAGGTAATTCGTCGATCCTCTCTCACAATGGCAGCAGCAGTGTCGATGTTTTGTACCTTCATTGCAGCAGTACACGATGCTGAATATGTCTCAACCTGCCTGGTTCTCACTGACGGGAACCAGGAGTACCAACAATGAAACTACTACGTCGTGTTTGTTTCACATTAAGCTAACAGAGTATAATAAGATTGAATTTTAGTGCAAAAAAATTATGGCAGTAAAAAAATTATGATCATTCTTTATTGAACAGTCCTCGTATGATAACAGTAATGAAGACTGAAGAAAGAAAATATTATTTTAATTCACAGCCCATTCAGAAAGCAAAGGAATTACCCATATAATTAAGGATAGTTTAGCAAAATCTACAAGTCTGTACACACAATATCAATTCTGACTCACTTGGTTAACATTAAAGCCTCGAAGTCCTGGAACAAATATTGGAAGAATTTATCGCAAAATAAACCAAACATTATTTTCCACTACCCCGCGAAGTATCTGCGAACAATAATATAAGAATACAAAAGCCCTCAAAGAAAACCAAATAACTGCGGCCACCTTAAAATTCAATAAAGGCTGCTTGGTTAAGTTCTTTAATTTACAAACAATAGTAAGGATTCACCATTCTGTAGTTACAATGATGGGTCGTAAAACTTCACACACTCACTCATTCACTATAAATATAGGATATAAAGCACATGAATTATATTCATTAAATTTATCATTCTTTATTGCAATAAAACCATAATAGCGTTTATTTAATACTGTTAATTATGAAGCACAAATGGTTGCATTATGTGTTGTTTACAAATTCGCTGTGAGATGTCGATGTCTTAAACAAATAATTAGTATGTTTTGGCCCTTGTGCGCATTCTTTGGGGGAGGGACAATCATTCTCCTACACAGAAACCTTTTCCTGAGTCAAGAAATGAAACCTGGTATTTTACCGCAGTAAGCAACTGCTCTAGCGACGAGCTATGGAACCACTTGCATTAGTCAGATGTTGGTTTGTAAGCTCTGGTGTTACGTTTAACAAGACTCCTCTCTGTTGGTATGGCGTCCCCTTTACTGACATGCTTAGGCAAACCTTCTGGCGTCCGCGTTATGCGGGACAACTAACTTCAACGACGACGGTTAATACCTGCTTTGTGTGTATGTGTAATGCATTGACTCGTAAGAAGAGCGTCATTACTCGCATAAATATTGCAGCATACTCCATTTATCAAGTGCTTTAATAACGCATTTGACATAAGAGATCCGTGGAAAGACCCTTGCCAAAATTAAATATTATTGTAGGATTTTCCTTAATTCTTCGGCCAAAAATATAATATAATTGTCATAATTTTGTCATAGTTTAGAGTAACACCACATAGGGATGATGATAATTATGAGGTTTGTTCAATAAAGAATGATCACAATCTTTTTTGACAACGTACCTTTACTCATCCTCATAATTTTGATGGTCCTTCTTAAAATAGTCTCCCCTGAATGCGATGCACTTGTCCCAGCGTTTCTGCCAGTCTTCAAAGATATGCTGGAAACCATTTTTGAGAGATCCTTCAAAATCGCCTCCGCAGCCTTCACCGCTGCTTCTGATGATGTAAAATGCCTCCCACGAAGGCGTTTCTTCAAGTTAGTGAATAGAAAAAAGTCACATGGGGCTAAATCCGGAATATAGGGAGGGTGAGGGATGCACTTCACGTTGATTTTTGCAATACATACAGCAACAACATTGGCAATACGTGGCCATGCATTATCATGGTGCAGTATCCAGCCTGCTTCATGGAAATGCGGTCTTTTGCGCCTGATATGGACTTGCAATGTTTTCAGGACATACCTGAGGATTGTCCAGTTACTGATGTGTATGCAACTACAAAGTGCTGATAAACCATTCCATAAATATCAATAAACCATAACTTTCAAGGCAGAAGCAGCCACTTTTGCTTTTTTGTGGTTTGGTGATGAAGGAGATTTCCACACTGAGATTTGTTGTTTGCTCTCAGGATCAAAATGATGTAGCTAAGTTTCATCAGCAGTGATTACTTTTGAAAGAAACTCCGGATCTTCCTCTAACATCAACTTTAACTGCATTTTACCTCCATTGCAGCGGTAGGCGATACTGAACATGTCTGAACTTGCCTGGTTCTCAGAGGCGGGAACCAGGAGTACCTACAATGAAACTACTACGGCGTGTTTGTTTCACATTAAGCTAACAGAATATAATAAGATTGAATTTTAGTGCGAAATATTATGACCGTAAAAATTATGATCATCTTTATTGAACAGCCCTCGTATAATCAGTATAGTGGGCCTGTAGCCTGAACCTTGGGACGAGCGTATGTATTGACAGAGCATTTTATAAACTGATTGTTGTCTTGTATTTGCTTTTCTAAGTGAGTGAGTGTGTGGTGTTTTAGGGCCCGTCGACAACAAGGTCATTTGGGCCCGTATTTGCTTTTCTAAAGGCAAAATAAGTAGTGTTGTTGTTCATATAAAATTAATATTTTATTTTGGAATAAAGCTGTGATTATAGTTTAATTTAGATACAAATATGCTACACAGCGACACCTTTAGAATGTACCTGTCATTTCTGTTAATGCTAATATTTGTGATCTTATTTCCCTATAAGGCTATACTGAGGCAATATTGAACTATAAGCTACTTCTTTTATTAACTTACTTGTTCGTCTTAATTTGTGGACAACAGTTACAAACGACCGCTTTAAGTAGAGTTAGGCTTTGCATGTATATTATTTTTAATTTACGTTATTCAAGTAACATCATGTGAGATAAAATAATATTGGAGATATTTTAAAGGATCATCCTGCAGGTCAAACTGTAACTATGTATTTTTATCACTCGGAAAACAGTGGGTGGATTCCCTACTCAGCTCTCCCCTCCTGCAAGATAATTTTTACGTCCAAATCTTAGATTTCCAGCGGTCCTTAATCACCGACAGACTCGTTGTTTTTTGGCGCATTATTTTTGTTTATTCTTAACACCATTCTGAAATGTTCTATCATCTATGAAAATTCAAGAAAAAGTAATCAACATTGCTGAGAGTAAATTGTAGCATTATCCATAAGACTTTCTGGAGGACAAGAGTAAAATCCACTTAAACGTTAGGTGTAACCGAAATCTATATGTCATTGGCTTTTACTTTCTTATTCGTCATATTATTTAGTATCCGTTTATTTTCATATCAAGAATTCAGAAAGGGAATATTTTTTTTGGGGTATAAAGGAAATTTCTTGAAGTATCACGAGGGAAAAATCAATTTCCATTCCACTACACACGGGAGCGATCGGAAAGCTTAAAATCTTCACAGCTTCGGTTTCGCAATATGAGGGGGAAGCTTTTCAGCAGAAACGTATGTCGAATATGATGACATGACGGTTCGAGAGGAAACAAAAACGAGAAGTTATAGTTTTGTCATTTCTTCTTCCGTATTCCACCAGTACACCATCCAAAAACCTCACACTCCTAACGTACAAACCACTGCAGGGAATTGTCTTCGTAGTTTTTCCCTCCTTTTTCCCTTTCCATAACGTCACACCAGAAACAAAAGCGGATAGCAGCTAGCGACATCTTTCAAATCCCAATAATTCTGTCAGAACGCAAGATCGCACACTTCGGCGACCACGTATCCAATATGTCGCCAGGAGTAGCTGCTCCATCGAACTCTTCTTAGTGGAGCGAAACATGTTTCCTGCATCACTGAACACTTCCTTCAAACCCAGGCTATGTTTTTAAGGTGCACGCTTGCTTTTGAGCATGCCTACCTTGATATAAATGAATTACGCATTGTAATAGTTGAAAAACGTTATAAGTTGATGAACTCTGACTTCATCTGTTCCATCTTTCATCTTTATATCACCCGATTTGAGCTTCCTTGTACGTGTAATTGAAGTTAAAATGAACTATTAATAATTTTGACGCGCCAAATAAATTGTGGGTGCGAACCTGATTCTTGTCGTCCAATTTATGGAAAAAATAACTACCCAAATAATAAATTAAAATAATGAAATATAAGTTATAACAACCCATAAAACTCTCTGGTGCACAGCTTGTATCAGATTACATTTATAAGTAAAAAATAAATAAAAATGACATATATTAGCCCTGTTGCATGTATATTTAGCTACATTGTGTATTATAAGAAATTACTCAGTGGTAATTCAGTAGAAAGTAAATGTAACTGTACATATTATACAAAATAAGGCTATAAGGAACACTTCTAATAATCATAGCAAACATTCTACAAAGATCTATTTAAGAAAGTGAAGTAACCAACGTATGTAATGTGTATATTGTCCAACTTAAAATTCCCTGCGTGCCACCAAACTCATTTACAGCAGAAAAATGCAAATTTATAAATAAAATAATTGACAAAAGCTGTCGTCCTAGTGCTGAACTTTCTAGCTTCTAGAATGTTGTGTAAATTATGTGTTAACTAAAATATTTAATGTTCCTTCATAAATGTCCTTTTAGTACTATCAAAATCATTACTAACGAAGACGGTTACATTAACTTGTGTTGAACTAGTTAAAATAATAGCCACAAATAGCTGTGGAAAACAACTAAGACATAAACCCTTACATTTATAATTGTGTTTTATAATTTATGTATTGTTCCAAAAGATATACTTTAACTGCTTCTTCAGTTACAAGTAGAATTGCTTGATCTTTTGCTTCATAATAGCTACAAGTATATTTTCCAATTATGAGCACAAGTTTATGTAACGAGACATATCTGGATTAATTATTCCCTAGCACACATAACGACCATAGAGCCAATTTTCGGGAGACGACCATCTTGGCAAAATGCAACAGTTACTGAGAGTGGAGTGTTAAGGAGGTTTTGGCTATTTTCTCCGAGAGAAGCACGCTTAATCGTGATGTGGATTTCAGTTCAGCTCCTCTTGGAAATCGGCCTTAACAATGGAAATCCGTCCACTTAAGAAGTACAGATAATCAAGTTAAGTAGTTACGTTTCTTTGTCCCCTATTAATGTTCTATACTCTCGCCATCTCCTGACCTGGCATTTAATTTACTGAAAACAGTATTTTGTTCAGTAAAGTGAATATTAATAGTGTTTTGTCTTTGTTTATATTTGTGTTATATCCAGTGACTCATTTGTGGTTATAACATTTTATAAATATCCTGATGATGGGAGAGATGCACACTCCCGAACCGTTGATATCTAATCGTCTTTTCACCTGGCTTGCTTCCCGATAAGAACTTGAACATTTAACAGGAGCTTTTACAATCAGGCTTAAATTCTTTAATTAAAAGTCTAGGTAGATTTATTATCAATATGTTAGATGTTTCAAAAATTGTATTTATTTGAGAGTTTTTCAGGTATTTTTGTCATTTTTGTGAATTTTTAATGTAATTTTCAGTGCTATATTTTGTAACGTAGACCTGGGCAGATTTCAAGCACACTAGCAAGCGCTTTCAGAAGGGGGTGGATGTTTGCTAGCCTAGATATGGTATTTTCTTCCATTTTAAGGTACCGTTAGACAAAGATCATCAAGCTAGGAAACTCTTAATCTTTCCTTACTCTACGGGTGACCAATGAGTATATTTGTAAATGACCGAGAATTTCAACACTTTACCGCGACTCACCCCAACCAAAGGACAGTTTGGGGCGCGAGAACCAGTTCAAAATCAGTATTGTGACTTTTTGGATTCGTGGAATTAAAAGTCCAAGTGCAGAAATACAAATAGTTCTTTATTTCCACCGAATTACAGTTGGTTCACCTACAAATCACAACAGGATCACGTATCACACACAATTTCGCAACACTCACAATTACGTATAACTCTCTATAGAACTGACTAAAAACTCCTCTGATACACGTACGCAGTCTTCCAGTTCGTTCGCTAGCATTACGCTCTTTACGGCTGCTCGCCAAGAACTACTCTCCTCCAGCCCGACACGTCGCTTACATAGGACCAACTGGCCAATCTAGAAGCTTCCGGGTTAGATGAAATATCCTGGTTGTTCCAGACGTCAGGGGGAGGGGAAAGGGACGGTCCATTGACTTGTGGTAGTTTTCTCCCACTCCTTCAGCGAGCGCCACAAGGACATATGGGTAGGCGTGGACTCAATGCTTTCTGTCCCCCACCCAGCTACCAGTTGGTCGTGCCTTCCAATAATTGGGTGACAGTATATATGATGTAACGTTCACGGTTGCGCCAACGGTAGGTATAACGTTTCGGCTTGCCACTGACATCTGAGTTAACATTAAGTTACACTTAATCCACTGACCGTCACTGCGGGGGAGGTGGGAGCTCAAGAAGGAGGTGTTCCCTAACAAGGTGTAGGTTGCAGTGTAGGTTGTGCTTAATTTAAAATTGTGTTATGTAGTTCCGGTTAGAGGGTGTTTATTCTACAGAAACTAAAGGTTACTTAGCTACATACAACCATTAGAAATTACTTATAGAAGGACAGCTGCGGCCTTTACCTTGGCTACGGTTCCTGGCTGTAGAGAGCTATCCTAGGTGATTGTAGTCGTGGCCGTCAAACAAACAGGTGACGCAGATTCGGGTAGCACGTGCGTGAAAGTTCCCGCCTGGACCAAAACCAGGGGGTTTAAATCTTAAAACTCTGCCGAAGCAGCAACTGAGTCAATGCTTCGTCAGCTCAGTCAGCAGGGCCTTCAACCTCCGCCTAACAGCCCAGCCTGACTTGGAACCTACGTGACCAGATGTCTACTGTACCGTTGTTATTTCATCTTCCAAAGATGATAATTTTTTTCCAATTTTTCTCCTTTTTAAAATGCATCAAAATATTAACGTCATAATACGACGGTAAACGAAATCCTAGAGTCATTGTCCAATTTTTTACTTCCCGCTTGTTACTTGTGAGGTTTTTTTTTTTTCATATAGACATCACCACATACCGCGACATATTCATTTTACGAGTTATCCTTCTTTATTGTACGTGGTCACAGTTGGTTAAAATTCTAATATCTGAATGTACCTGGGTTTCATAACGATAGTTAAGGAAACTGAGAATAAAGTGCATTTGTTTTTAATGAATGTGAATTTATTAAACGTCATTATAAACAAAAATTCAAATATACTCGTATTTACAATTTAATAATATTTATCTTATATATACCCCTACATATCTCGAGCTACATATCAAATTACAACTTTTTATTCAGTTGCTGAATTTCTTTGGGCCCATGGACTATAACACTATGGGGTTTGAGCTATAGAGCACTATTCACCACTTTTAGTCCTCAATCTGCATTATCCTGATTATCCATACTTATAATTCTTCTTAACCATTTATTTCTCACTAAACCTACGTACTTTGCTATTTCCAATACGTTGTTTCTTGAGTTAACGCTCCTATAACTTTTTAACTAAAATTTCACTAGGTAACATTGTCAAATTATTTATGAGTATTTTTGCTCTCCAATTCTTTGTTTCGTCACATTCTATCAATAAATGACAAAAACTATTTACGAGGGTTTTCAATAAAGAATGATCACTCTTTTTTGACAAGGTACGTTTACTCATTCTCATAATTTTGATGGTCCTTCTCAAAATAGTCTCCCCTGAATGCGATGCAACTGTCCCAGCGTTTCTGCCAGTCTTCAAAGACATGCTGGAAACAATTTTTTGAGAGATCCTTCAAAATTGCCTCCGCAGCCTTTACTACTGCTTCTGATGATGGATAATGCCTCCCACGAAGGCGTTTCTTCAAATTAGGGAATAGAAAAAAGTCACATTGGGCTAAATCCGCACTATAGGTAGGGTGAGGGATGCACTTCACGTTAATTTATGCAATATATTCAGCAACAACATTGGCAATATACGGCCGCACATTATCGTGGTGCAGCATCCAGCCTGCTTTACGGAAATGTGGTCTTTTGCCCTGATATGGACTTGCAATGTTTCCAGAACATCCCTGTAGTATTGTCCAGTTACTAATGTGTGTGCAGGTACAACATGCTGATAAACCATTCCATGAATATTAAAGAATGAGATGACCATAACTTCCCAGCAGAAGCAACCACTTTTGCTGCTGATGAAGGAGATTTCCACACTGAGCTTTGCTGTTTGCTCTTAGGATCAAAATGATGTAGCCAAGTTTCATCAGCAGTGATTACGTTTGAAAAAAAACTCCAGATTTTCCTCTAACATCAACTTTAACTGCATGTTACCTCCATTGCAGCGGTAGGCGATACTGAACATGTCTGAACTTGCCTGTTCTTACAGGCGGGAACCAGGAGTACCAACAATGAAACTACTACGGCGTGTTTGTTTCACATTAAGCTAACAGAATATATTAAAGTTGATTTTAGTGCAAAAAATTGTGACAGTAAAAAATTATGATCATTCTTTATTGAACAGCCCTCGTATTTTCGTATTACACAGTATTACTTTCCTTACAAAATATCGTGTGTTCTGCTGAGTTGTGTTGTCTTGACCTTACACCCCGAGAACCAAAGAGTCCATGCAGAAGAGCGCAGATCACAGCAGTCGGAGGTAGCGAGAAGACAGAGGGCAGGCCGGGTACAGCGGAGACCTAACGAGGAGTCCTGACATCGAATCTCACAGTTATGTACACCGCATGGTGGTTGGCAGTTACAGCCACAGTTTCTATGAAATATTCCTAGAAGTAGTCATCTGAAGTGTAAAATATCACTAAATGTAAACGTCTGATGTGTTGTTCTCACATGACTTTTCTCCACTCTTGTACAAACTATTCACAAAACCCTTGTTGCTCTATCTAATTATGTTGATTCACATAAGTACCTTCTTATTGCTAATTTAATTGCAATTATAACTAAATATGGCAATAGAGTAGGGGCTTTTCATGGCTATTAAATGCCATTATCTATGCATGTCCAAACGATTAAAAAAAGGAATAATGATTTTCCATTTGAGTGAAGTATAAAATAAACAAATAAATATGTATTTTTTATTTTCTAACGACGCTCTTAGTTACTAGAATAATATCAGCGCTTCTGGAACGCCAGAATTTCAATCCATTGAAACTTTTTTACATGCTAGCAAATTTACACACAGGAGCGACCCTCACAAGCACATATCGGTGTGAACTGGATCCAAGGTCACAGCCGGATCTCGACCTTGACCTTGAGATCAATACGCAATTGCCTAACTACACAGACCGACAGCGAGGTATTGTAAAATTGAAATACTAGCAAGGAATGTCTCCAAAATGTGTTTTCACGGCTCTCAGTTTATCAGTTATTCAAATGTCATTTAGAAGTAAGAGGATTTCTGAGAACATGCCCAGAAAATTTAAGATAGGCATTTCTTTTAGCGTGAAAATATCTTAAGTGATATGTGTATTAAGAAGTTTTTAATGCCACATTGAACAAAATCAAAATGCTGAAAAAAAATGTTCCATGTAAATTGTAGTCTGGTGTGAGGGGATGTTCTACAAAATGTTCGATCACATCCTTGAAAGATGCTCAACTTAAATACTGTCACCGAGGCATTGTTGTGCCGCAAGCCGCAGCCAGCGCGTGGGCGTAGGGCTAGACGCTTGCCGAGAGAGAGAGTCAGAGATAGTTTCGTCCTCGCTGCATCGTGATTGTTATCGAACCATCGACTGAATTCCAGAAAAATGGCTGGAGGTATAAAAAGCCCGCAAGTGTTTGAACGGGAAAGTTGCTAGTGAGTTGTTAGTTGTGTGTGCAGTAATTGTGAGTGTGTGAATATTTAAAGTGTGCCACGGTGATTTCTTTCGTTTGATTATGTGTAGCAGTGGAACGAGGCGACCTTTAGGACAGTTGTGTATGTCACGTCATTTTTATTGCTGTAAGGGGTGTACAAAGTTACTGTTTATTACAATAGAGGGAATTTTAAATTTCTGCAAACAAGACCACAAATTCACAAAGTATACCAACCCACAAAGTCACAATACCACACACGCGCACGCGCATACGCACACACACCGACCATTTTCTGGACACTTTTGGGTTCAGGAGATCACAAAAACATACATTTTCAGTACAATCACTCTATCAAACTTTTGGGTGGAGTGCAATACCTTTTCTATCTACTCTATACATGGTATAGAAAGTAGAAAGCGCTTAACGGTTCCAGGAAAGAGAGGACGCTGTAAAAATTCTGTAAGAGATGACTAGAGCAAGTGAGTGATTTTGATAAAAGTGCTTAAATTTCATAGATTTGTTTTATCCGTGAGGTCTTTTGCTGTTCCTAACATATGATGATTCAGGTATTCTACACTTCAAATGAAAACTTATGCTATGTTGAAATATATTGCTTTTCGCTTTTTAAAAAATAAAGATTTTGGATAAGTGGGTTACAAATATTGGAAGTTTCTTTAAACGAGTATTCCAAGTTCCATGTTAAACATGTAGTATATATACAAAAAAATCTTTTACCAGAAAAATGACAGTGTAGATTCGTTCTTCCATTCATAGTTCATGCTATATTTTGGAAAACGTAGAGTCAGACTGAAAAATTCAATGCCATAGCCGGGATTTGAACCACGGATCTTCTGGTTTCCGTCCAGCCGCACTACCATTGTGCTACTATGGCCAACTTGCCGATATGACATTAAATTCTCCAACTGACTCGTATTTTCCCGGTAAACCACTTAGGAGTTCTCATACACACATGAGACAACTACCTTAATGGTGATTTACATATTGTAAGTACTTTAAGGCCCGGGCTTCATATAGTAAACCACTATTAGGTCAATTAATGGAAATTAATTATTCTTTCACACTGGCCGTGTGTAGGCTAAATTGTGGAAACGTAGAGTCAGACTGAGCCTACACACGGCCAGTGTGAAAGAATAATTAATTTCCATTAATTAACCTCATGCTATATTTCTCCCATATAGGTGAATGTTTTGATTTGTTATATTCAATGTAAAGAGTTTTTACGCCACTATAGCGTAGTATCTGCAAGTGAGTTATCTGGATGAGGTTTCTTTCTTTCCGGGGTTTTCCTCCTGAAATACGAATGTTGGGTAGCTCTAAGCTCTATGAACCCTGGGTTCATTTGAGCTTTATTTCACTTATATCATTCATCGTTAGATAGGACTTAATGTTAGAGGAAATAAACTATTCAAACAAATTGTGATTTATTTTTTTCGCAATCTAGAAGCACTGCATTTTTCAATGTCCTCCAACGTTGAGTCATATTGGACGAGGAATGAAATGGGTGAAATGATGCTCAACCAGTATACTAAATAAAGATGGTTTATTGTAAAACTTTCATACTGCGGCAAACCCACATACCAGAGTTAAATTTATTGGGTTCATATGCGATTTGGGTTCTAATTAGAGCTATGAGTTCTCTTATCCTCAGGTGAATGGTCGTAGGAAATGGATTTTGGTGGTTACTGGCTACTCAGTTGTATTAATAACACTTGGTTCGTTGCAAAAATTATTTAGTTTAATTCTTACTAAGTCTGTTTGATCCTGATTGACTTATATCGGTGACCACCTGTTAGTAAAATTCCTAACATAAATTCAATTTTACTTGAAACCCTGGATTATTTGTTTAAAGTTACTTCCGCGCGGTTTCTATTTCTTCTTTATACGGCGACTACTTTGCTCTAATAAACTTCTAATGCTGCTTCCACTTACGCTGTTTGCGCTATTCTTAACTTCCCTACATTTCAGACTTATAAATCTTCGCTTCTCCTTCTTAACGCGCATGAACACGTCCTTCCTGCCGTAGTATCACCTTTTAAGTAAGGTTTTCTTACTTCGCGATTCAGTTCGTACCTTATTCAGATTCCCTCTCTAACTTTATCACATGACCAAACTAGCTCACCCTTCTCAAATGTTACATTATTATTGGTTTCTCAATTATTTCGAATTTTCGCATTGGTTTGCAAAACTCATTTAACTCATTGACGTTCAGCACACCCTGAGTTGGGGAACGCCTACCCTGGGCTCTCTGTAACGGTGTACATCATTATCAAATCAGCGCAGTAAATCTCTTTAGCGTTAATGCTTAACTGCATTTTGAAACCCTTCTGTCCCAACACATTCCTGGCTGGAAGTATTCTATAGTTCTCAGACATTGAACCTTTCCTTGCACAAAGAGAGTAGCGGTCCTCCCTTCCTGTCTCTCCAAAGTGTACAGAATTTTACAAGAATATTTTCTCTTTCTTGCCTGGATGCTAGTATGTATGCTATATTAAATTATATCTTCCCTTCTGATTCTTTAAGTCAACCGCTATTTTAATCATTACTGTATCTATTCCAATTTCATATTAATATAACAAGATTTTTATATTAGTTTAGCAAAGCATTTTCATGAATCTATCTTCTTTTTAATTGTCTAATTTCAATTAATTCGCCGCCTCCTAATCACTGTCTGATACTGCGGTTACAATACTCAAGTCTTCAGGTATCTAAGCAGATAATAATTTTCTTAAATGAAAGAGTAGACAGGCGGAGCCAACTCATGATTTTGTTAAGTCACACCAAACGTATTTAGAAATTACTAAGAAAGCTACATCTAAGGAGGAAATCACAGAGTAATAAATGAAATGAAATGTGTAGTGTTTAACGCCCGCTTTTACTACATATGGTACCGCAGGCTGTGACACTGATGATACATGAGATGAAGATGGAGCACCGGTGGAATGAGATGGTGGGGGAAACCGGAGGTCCCGGAGAAAACCCGCCCCGGCGCCGTGTTGTCCACCACAAATCTCACTTTGCGGTCGCCTGGGATCGAACCCGGGCCGCCTTGGTGAGAGCCAAGCGGTCTAACCACTGAGCCACGGCGCGGCCACAACGAGCCTACGGAGCCAACTCATGATTTTGTTAAGTCACACCAAACGTATTTAGAAATCACTAAGAAAGCTACATCTAAGGAGGAAAGCACAGAGTAATAAGGAACTGGGAATGACACAATACTTTTTTTTGCCTCCTACACCATCTTTGAAGACAAGTTTAGGGTATAATGTTTCTTGATGTTGATAGTTTGTAATTCGCTTAACAAGTTAACATTCCTATACCCAAAGTATCTATATTCTGATGTAAGGTTATTTATAATTCAACTCCTTTCCATGTATACATATACAGATTGAAAAAACAGCCGAACATCTTAACTGTGTATTCTTTTATTCTTGCAAAAGCACTCTATTTAATATACCAACTCATCTTTTCTTTCACCTGCTAAAGCAAGTACAATATACTGTTGTTCCTCAAGGAAGCGTTAGTTGAGTATTTGTACATTATGTCCTACGCCAACCAAAAGAAGAAAGAGAACTGCAAAGACAAGCAATAGGCGGATGTCAAGAAGGAAACTATTCATTTCATCTCATTCTCTCATTGATTTATCCCTTAAATCTTTATGGCAGCAGTAGTCATATCTCCTGTGGGAAAGAGAAAGCCGTTCTGGATAGATTTATGATGGAAATAGTCCGCATCATTCCAGGAAATAACGTATGGTTAAAAATTGAATCGTTCTCAGAAGAAGGACGGAAGCGCGAGAATGTGTAAAGCAGAAAGAAGAAGAATTATGCGCCAGGGGGATATATGATGGAGAAGGAAAGAAGATCTGAATACTGGGAGATAATAATATATTTGTTTCATCACTTAAGTCCAGGACACGTGGGAAGTTTGTTCCAGTTCATTGGACACAGTTTGAATCGAAGCTGAAGAGGCTTAACATCCCTAGAATGCTGCAGGCCTGTTTGCATTTCAATGTGTTTAAATTTAAAAGCAGTATGCTCGACTTTTGTCTACCAAAACAATTTAAATTCATAGAATAGCTTTCTGCTTTCCATCACGTTTTGCTGGAATGTTTTAACAGCATAATTACACAGTAGTGCATCATTACATTCTGCATTGTTCATGAGATCTTAGGCAAATCCCTCATCATTTCTTGCCGAAGGCATATTATATGAAGAATTGTTTATATTAAAGAAGCTACAAACTATTTTATTGGACATTGTTCTGTACCGCAAATAAATTAAGAAGTGCTGCAAGCTGAAATGCATATTGCTGTATACATTAAATTCAGAGAACACTTTCCAAGTAATAAAAACATCTGATACTTATGCAAACATCAATCTCTTCATTAAGACAGCATTAATGTTGTCGTCAGACAGCACAACGTTCTCAGAGTGCAGAATAAATCAAGAGCTTCCATCAAGAATGACAGAGGATCGATTACTATCAGAGCTAAAGGTTAAGTATTTCATTTCTAGTCCGTGATGTGACTGTTGACAAACAAACAAACCAAAACTCACACTGCATTAATTATGAGAGCTTTTATATGGTCTGGTTGAAATTCTAAACGGGAGAAATGGTTTAGGATCAGAGGCGGCTACTGTTTAGGACCACAAGAACCCCCAACATTTGTCTTGTAGAAGCCTTTTTACACTTTTCCTTCCTTATTTGTATTTACCACGCTCATTGCTTAATGTGTAATAAGTAGACGGCGATAGCATGAGTATGTGGCAACGTTGCAGATAGCAAACTTCTCTTGTGCTAGCATATCATGTAACGTTTAAAGCTCTGCGCATGCGTAGACGATAAATGCTACAGACAGGCATTGGTTGGGTACGCCCAGAACATAGCACAGTTTCGATGTGCACGTTAATTCACATTGGCAACGCCAGAGTTCTTGGTCATCTTTAGGAAGTGCTACTATCTACAGAGTTTAACTGCAACTATCTCCAAATATAAAGAATGTTTACAACTTCTAGCGTTCTCAGCCTTTGCTTTGTTGCTTTATGTTGCTGTGAATACAGTGTGTCTTTACAGTCCAGTTTCTAAACAGATGTTATGTTTTAAACACTGTGATAAACTTGGAATTTGTAGATAATCAGCAGAAGATACAATTGTGAGTTTCTAAGTACATCAAGTACAACTAGTGCTTTAGTGCAAAACAATTACTCTTTGTTGTGTGCAGCGACCGATCGCAAGGTTTTTGGAATCTTTGTGACTGTTGAACTTCTCTCAAGAGGTAGCTACGAACTCGGTGGATTCCATTTTAAGAAATAAAATAGATAAAGTGACATGCGAAGAAAAAATGTAATAAAGCGACTAGGATGTCCGCAGCCCAATTTGACAGTTAAGTGTATTACAAAAATCAGAAGCAGGACTACAGGTGCAAATTTAACAAAAATGTATACACAACCTGTAAATGGCTATGCGGTTGCAGTATTAGAAATGCGCTTTTTTTGCTTTCCGTGCCTTCTGTTTAGCTCTGAAGTGAGTAATTGGACAAAAGTAAGATGTGCCGACTTCGTACATCTTAGTGAAAAGATAAAGAAGCAAGCACGGGAATTCACGGTGACGTAAAAATGCATGTACTCAGTTCGCCATGTTTTGTCGTGTGAATATTAATGCTCAGCTTACAGACTGTCAGTAAAGCGACACAGTAAGCAATGTGATAGGAATAGATACATTCTTTCTAGTCTAATAGATTGTATAAAATTTTGTGGGGTGTTTGAGTTAGCACTTAGTAGCGGATAGTGCTAGTGTACATTTTAAGTGTAGGTCATGTGAACACCCACAGTTTTATTCCACGAACCGCCACTGTTTAGGAAGTAAGGTAGGAATGGGTAAATTGGATCAATATTTTTAAAATATGTCACAAAAGCCTTATCTGTCAGGTAAATATGAAAGCTTTTACTTTATATTCAAGCTTGGACATTCTATATTATGTTACATACAAAAATTTTCCATGAAGAATTTTCTGTACATTTTCGTTTTCATTTTATTCCGGGCGGAAGCTAATCCTATTCGCACTCTGTTGGAGGACGAATCGGAATGGAAAGAAAAACGGTGGAACAGTCAATTTCAGTAGATAATGTAGTCATGAGAACAAAATAACACATTTCTACACTTGTATATTTATAACAATCAACAATATTAAAAAACAACCTTAAACAAGCAGCGTTCAGAAATGTACATGAAGCTAAAAAAATAGATGAAAAATTTGAAATCTTTATGAATACTTTAACAATGTGTTTAGAGCAGTCAGCACTACTATGCAAGGTGGTATGTGACAAGCAAAAACTTACAAATTAGTCTACCAAAGGGATAAATAAATCAATGAAAAGAATGAAAAATTCAGTTTAAAAGCTTTCAAACTAAATGAAAAATCTCACAGATATATAGATAATTATAGACATATCTTAAATACACTAATTAATGAAGCAAAAAAGCTTCACAACAAAAGACTTCTACAAAATGCCGAAAATAAAATTAAAAAGACGTGGAGTATTATTAAATCTGTTCATAAAGAAAGCATATCAAAATGGGTAGAAAATTTTCAAATTGTAAAAAATAACTGTCACATCCTGGACCCAATAAGTGTAAGTAATGCGTTTAATGACCACTATATAAATATCGTATCGAATATGGGAGTTAAGAAAATAAATTACCAAAGAACAAATGAAGGAAGCATATGTAACTCCATGGTAGTGAGAGAAATAACAAATGAGCAGGTCATCAAACAGATAAATATACTAAAATGTAAAAATTCTAGTGGGTTAGATGAATACTCTAATCAAATGATAAGATATTGTAAATATGAAATTGTGGACACCTTTACTCACATAATAAATGAAAGTTTCAACCAAGGCACATTCCCAAGTAAACTAAAACAAATAGTAGTTAGACCTATATACAAAAAGAAAGGCTCCAAACAACTAATGGAAAACTATCGTCCTATATCGCTCTGCTTAGTATTTTCAAAATTCATGGAAGGCCTTTTTATAGAACACCTACAAATTTTTTGCAATAAATTTAATATCATCTCAGAAAATCAGTTTGGTTTTCAAAAAATGAAATCTACAATACTTGCAATTAGCAAAGAAAATGATATAATGGTTCGTGCATTAGATAAAAAAGAGATAGTGGTAGCAATCTTTCTTGACCTATCCAAAGCTTTCGATTGTGTTAACATAAAAATATCTAGTCTCAAAATTAGAAAACTATGGGATAAGAGGCACCCCATTAGAATGGATAAGTTCATACCTCCACAACAGAAAGCAATGCGTATACATAATATATAACATAGAAGGAAACTTGAAAAAAATTAAATCAATGTTTAAACCGATAACACATGGAGTCCCACAAGGGTCTAAATTGGGGCCATATATATTTATACTGTACAAAAATTACTTGTTCAAAAAAATACAGGATGCAGGAGGATGGATGAGAGTAGTGCCCTGAAAGTATATTGAGCTTTTATACACTCTCATCTAAATCATGGGATTATCTTATGGGGAGCAGCAGGAAAGAAACAGAGGTTAAGAATATTTAGGTTACAGAAACGAGCCATAAGATTAATTAAAAAAATTCCAAGAAGAAACTCATGCAAAATATTCACAGGCATAACACAAGAACAAAACTGAACTATTTTAGAAACAGACTAAGATGATGATGATGATGATGATGATGATGATGATGATGATGATGATGATGATGATGATGATGATGATGATGATGATGATGATGATGATGATGATGATGATGATGATGATGATGATGATGATGATGATGATGATGATGATGATGATGATGATGATGATGATGATGATGATGATGATGATGATGATGATGATGATGATGATGATGATGATGATGATGATGATGATGATGATGATGATGATGATGATGATGATGATGATGATGATGATGATGATGATGATGATGATGATGATGATGATGATGATGATGATGATGATGATGATGATGATGATGATGATGATGATTGATGATGATGTTGATATATAAGGGTGCTCAACTACGGCGGTCATCAGCGCCCTTTAAAAAACTAGTCATGGCAAAAGCCAGATATAAAACTTTCTAAAAACTACACAAGTGTAACAAAACCTATTAAAAATACACGTACATAAAAAAACATCAATCAAGGCCTACTAAAAATTTCGTTCACTACATCCTAAACTCTAAATTAGAAAAGAATTTAAAATCCTCCACGGGTCTCCACGCACGGCCTACACGTGAGTGGGCCTGTTGACCGTCTCCCTCAAACACGAAGAGGAGCCCACACGAGGGAGTCTGTTGGCTCGGGACACCGGGTGCGCCAAACCCGTACCTACCGAAGTAGGCCCTGGGGGAGAACAGACTAAGAGGCACGCTAGGTAACAAGTGTATTGAAAACAATGCAAAAGATTTATACACTCATTTACCTCACCTCATCCAGGAAATAAATTCAGAGGTGAAGAAAATTGAGGCAATTAAGACATACCTGTTAAAAATGCCTTCTATTCAATTGAAGAGTATAAAATATCACATGTCAATAGTAGTTAGTCACGCAATATAAAGATTTATAGTACTAATGTATGTAAATTATTGTACAGTTCTTATTTATGTTTAATGTATTTCTGACGAAGCCTTGTAAAAATTTTTTGCAAATGGTGAATAAAATCTGAATCTGAATCTCACACAGATTTTCTACATATGAATTGCTTCTTTCCCACAGTGCCCACAGAGATTTAGTAGTACCATTCTCTATTTTTATGAGCTCATTTCAGCATCATTTCAACTATTTCATTCATCGTCCGATATGACTTAACGTTGGAAGACATAAATAATAAATTTGAAACCCCGCCTTACCTTGATCCGCTTCGCCCACTTTGTAGCGGTATTTATTTTTGTCGGTTTGCAGCACTGATTAAGTAACCATCATAACAAGGAGGATTATGGATACAAGAAAGTCAATATTTTCTTATTGTACAAGTTTTTGGAGCAATTTCAATGCATTTTCGTTATAAATATATCTTAAACGAGCTTAAAAATAACAAAGTGCCAACAATGGGGCAATTATAGACCTCATTTCCGGAAAAAAAGCTAAATTTCTCACTTAGACTAAAGAAACACAATCGCATTATACACCTGTCTCAGGTAGTTAACGTCTTCGACCACCAAAGTCGTTCAACACAGTAATACACTACCGTCCCCTAGAGAGCACATTTTGAAAAAGTAATAGGAGTCGCCCGCCAAACCGAATCGCCACGCTTAACTTAGTTGTTTAAGAAACGTATAGTCCTGCATATATATGCATCGCGGTCAAGATATAACGCGGGATAGAAGTAAATAATATACTCTATAATCTAATTACTTTGAGGTTATGGGTTTTTTGTTTGTTTTTCCCCACCGCCATCCAAAAGTATTGTTTTATTTCTACTTATGCCGATCACAACGGCCGAATTAACAACGAAGATAGAGGCGGCAAATAGCGACCTTACCGCAAAATGGGAGACGACAAGTCACAATCTGACTAAATAAAAATAAAATAAAATCTGAATATCATACCCCGGCTCCTTGAAACTATACCGGGGCACACATTCAAATTTTACAGTTATTGTTTCTTAATAAAACATTACATTATTAATAATACATAATTGTTTCAGACTTCTACAACTACAAAACTACAAAAACAAAATTGATAAAACACAAAACAAAAACAAAAACTACTAGTACCTATAATACAACAAAATTTACTGGTAACCAGCAAATCTCTACTGAACACAATACTAATATTCTTTTACTACTTAGCCAAACATTACAAATAAATTTAAATAACAAAAGCTATACAAAACTACAAAGAGCTACTAATAATTGCTGGAAACCAGCAATTCTAATTTGAACTGGAAAAATCTCAGCTGAATATATTTTATTTATAACATATATTTAAAAGTACTGCTAACCAGCACTTATATTTAAATTAACCACAAGAATAATAAGTTTATTTGTTCTATTCTTTTCTTATTTTAATCTTCTTAATTAAACATATAATTCCAAAAAAATTATATATTACATCTCTATTTAGATGATGATTAAATATAATTTTAAACAAACAATACATTCTTTTAATATCAACTATTAAGATACTTTTTATCAAATTCTGAAACTACACACAATAATTCATATTTATTTTTACAAATATACACTAAATACATATAAATAATATAAAATTTCACTAATTATTTCTTTGGTCTAATTCTTCTTCTTTCTGCCCATTCTTATCTGCCGGTCGAAACCACATAATATTTTCTGTTTAACTACCCTCGTTCCTCTTCTAATAGATTCTCTTCCTGTTTTATATTTTGTCCAATTTGTTCGATTTCCTCTTCTTCTATTATTATATTTAAGGATCCGTTTGCATTAAAATTTTCTCTTATAATTCTTTCTTTTATTCTATCTGATCTTCTTAATTCTTGTCTTTCAATTGATAATCTTTCAGGTCTTCTTACTTCTATAATTTTTGACTCCCAAGCTTTTTACTTACATAATTGCTTAGAAATTGTAACTTTTTTACTAATTCAGAATCCCTTAAAATGTCATGACTGCAAAGACGGCCGAACTGACCACGGAAATGAAAGCGGCGAACGATAGCCTGGCAACCGAAATGAAAGCTGCGAATGAAGCCCTCGCCGCCAAGTTTGAGGAGCAGTTAGCTGGCGTAAAGGAGGACGTCACAGAGTTGGGCTTGCGCGTCGAAGACCTGGCGAGTCGCGTTAACGAGCTGGAGGGAAAGGCCGACAGCAACACGAAGTCCCTGAACGCCATGGTGGAGGACGTCGTCGGCAGGAGGTTAAAGGATTTAAAGATCGACGCGGCGGGACGCGAAACAAAATCTGCGTGCGTGAAACCTCTTATGTACGACGGCGCGACAACTTTCGAAGTCTTCCGCCGTCAGTTCGACACCGTGGCCAAACACAACAAATGGTCACCAGAGGAAGAGGCCGCACAGTTAATAGCCAGCCTCCTGGGACGGGCCGCAGAAGTCCTGAACGCGGTACAGACAACGGCGGCGCCCAAGGACATCTGGGAGGCCCTGGAAAATCGTTTTGGAAACCACCGCTCAGCCGCAGCGTACCGCAGCCAGCTAAAGGCAAGGTCACAGCAGCCTGGGGAGACGCTACAGGAGTTTGCCCTGGCAGTTGATCAACTGGCTAGCAAGGTCCTAGTCGACCTCCCGCCAGAGTTTGTATCCCGGGAAGCTGCCTACACATTCGTTGACCGGGTACGAGACACGGAGATTCGTCAGCGCCTAATGCTCGGTGATTATAAAACCATCCACGAGACGTTAACGGCAGCATTAAGGATGGAGGCGGCCAAGGTAACAGCTACCCGATATCGAGAACGAGGAGTTTCCGCTACAACGGAGACAGAAGACTAGCCGAGGGACGCCGGCGAAGACCTAGTGGCCTGTGTTGGGGGTATGGACAGCCGGGACACCTGGAGAGAGACTTCCCACACCAGGAAGAGCAGCCGGAAAACGAGTAAGGGCCGTCGTGGAGAGGGACATGTCAGTGCCATCACCATCATCCCCACGAGTGACACTGCTCGCCGTCAGCCGGCGTATGGATGACAGCCTCATCGTGGACGGTTGGGTGAGAGGGAAACCGTGCCACGTGCTGGACACGGGACGACCGTGACCATCATCAGACCTGACGTGGCCAAGGGTTTGCCGACAAGGAAGCCGAGCCGATCATACCAACTTATGACGGCATCGGGTGACACCTTGCCTGTGCAGAAGGAGGCCCTGCTGAAGTTGACCTACTTATGCCGATCACAAAGCTACAACAGTTCTTCCTTCATAAAATTAATTCTTAAATGTGACGAAAACAATATAGTAATGGTTACTTACGGCAAGGTAGCAGGTTCATACCCGGTCCAACTGAGAACTTTTAAGTGACTTAAAACTGACAGCCCCATTATGGTAGATGTATTAATATGTAAAAGAACTGAGGAGCAAACTCTCGGCACGCAGGTCTGTTCCTAATGATTGATGGCGTCCTTGATAGCAACATATCTATATTTATTAACCATATATTAAATCATGAATAACTTCCAGGGGCTAACATTTCATACAGCTCAACAAACTTTCATATTCAAAGGAGAAGTAACTGGGCAGAGTCTTGGGCACATAAAATGAATGACGTGTTGAAGCAGGTAGGTATGGGTCATTCTTGGATAAATGCAGAGTTTGGGTATAGAGGCTTCTGGAAAGAAGCTAAGCTAAGATTTAAAGTGACAAAAGCTCACTGAAGTTATATAGATAAATAAAAACAGCCTGGGGGATGGAAGGATATATAGACATATGTAACAAGTTAGGGCGAGAAGGGTTTGTTTGAGCGAGAACAGGAGTGAGAAACTTGAAAGGTAGAGGTCAAGAGAGGGAGCTAGATAAATGTCCATTGTGTGGAGAAGAGAATGCAAACTTCCATTGTATATTATATTTTAGTCAAACAAAGATATGAAGAGAGCAGGTCTGGCTACGTAAATGGGACAATTTGGGGGGTGAAGTAGTAATTAGAAAAATTTTGTCAGTAAAAGGGGAAAGGGACAAGAGAAATATAGGTAATTATTTAGGGGAAGTTAAAGAGAGATGGCTGAGAACAATTAAGAGAAAAATATAGATTAGGATACGTGAAATGACTACGGCTCGGATTTTGACGAAAAGTCATTTTTTTCTGAGTAGTCACAGACGATGCTTATTAGAAATTAAGTTCATTATGCAACAAATACGTTAGATAGGTCATCAAAATGCATTTTTTCCATATTTTTATAATAAAGTCATTACTTTTTAACACTTAGAAGCATTACCCGGTCATTTTCTTTCTTTTTCACGAATTTATTGAGCATTTGCATCTGTAGACCACATTCGGGAGGCCCGGGTTCGATTCCCGTGGCTGATGGCTGACCTGACCCTGACCCATGGGCTTTTTTGGGTTTTTTCAAAAATAATCTGCGATTAAAAGTTCATTTATATCATAATCTTTTATGAAATAGTAACTTTGTAAGTGTGGTATACATGTAATTAACACAGGTCAGCGTCCTAAAAGTGCTGATGAATTTATGACGCATCAATTCGAGGAATCGCCGATATACGTGTGGATTGCATCAGTCAGGACTTCAGGAGCTAGAAGTGTCGCAGTAAGGAGAGTAGTTTGTGAGATTTGTAAATTTGTTGTGTTGTGGAATTGAAATTCCGAAACAAAAACTCAACTGCGTCCCGTTTGAAACAGTATGTTTGAGGATTTGGCGGAAACATATATTTTATAAAACTGAAAATGGCCTGATGAATTTTGAATTTAGTTATTATTTAGTAGCAATAATTGAATTATTTACTAAGAAAGTTAATTTTAAAATGTGGTTATTCGAACCACATATATTATTATTTGTCTGTGACAGTTATTAATTTATTATTATGAAATAAATTGCTTATTATTTAGGTCATTTTTTTAATTTTATGTGCATTTTTTTATATTTTAAGGGCATTTTATAGTTTATTTTTAGAGAATTTTTAGGCCAACAACTTCCGGGCCTTAGAAATGACAAAATGTGTAAAACGTAGTAGAGGACCTCAAATACACAAACACCTAGGGTTAGGTGTATGGGAGCCAAATTATTATTCAATGGTAAGCAACATGGTAGGATTTTCAGGATTTAGGAATATAAGTAGGTTTCCAGTATGGATTTTATAATTGTAATCTTGATTTTTTATTTCCATTTGATGATGTAAAAGAAAAGATGGGAAAGAAATTACAAACTACTGCTCTCTTGCCACCACGACTAAAGATAAAGTTAAATAATTATATTACTATGTTGCACATCATTTCCATTGTATAAAAACCGCTACAGAGCTTAACTAGTTTTACGGTTATTCCTTGCTTACATTTCTGATCAAAGTTCTCCTGTTTATAAACCGTGACGCCTATCTTGAGGTAAGAATGTGAATTGGCACCTCCGATCAACGAAATTGGTGATGTAACGTTTCCAGTGTAATTTAAATATCACATTTTTTAGTTGAGGCTGACTTCCAAATATAATTTTGAAAGTTTGTAGACTCAGGATGGTGCCATTCCCTAAATTTTCATTTCCTTTGACTGCGGGCTATGACTTTGGGGTGTGAGAAGCAACAGCTTAGCGTTAAATACTCTAGCAGACTAGCAGAAGTCGGGAAATGTTGGTTGCTGGAAGCAGTTGACAGCTGCTTCATCTGGAGCTCTTTAGCAAGGAAATCCTGGAGGATAATACGTTGTAAAAACGACAGATGTTACGCAGCAAGCAGAACAATGTGCTGGGCTCCGGGTAAATTAAGGCACCAAAACCACTCTGACTACTTTCAGGGAACAACCTCTAAGTAGTACACATATCCTATTTGCTTTATGAACCATTTTGCCTTTCTAAATAAGTATTTAGAGCATAAACAACCTCGAGCAGACAGTGAAATCTACGTTAATTAGTTTTTTGTTGCATTTGAAAAAAGTACCATTACGAAACTCATAACTTAGAAATATATAAAAAATCTGCAATTACTTAAAAATATTTTCCACATTAACAACAATTAAAGACCTATCTAAGTACAAAAAAAATTGTCCCTGTTCCTTTCTAGTCATGGCTGGAAACATGCATTTATATTTTTTAACAGGGAAAAACTAAAATTAGACTTCTGCGGCATAACCTCATACCAGTGTTAAATTTATTGAGTTCTAATTGGAGCTATGAGTTCTCTTATCCTCATGTGAATGGTTGTAGGAAATGGAGTTTGGTGGTTGTTGGCTACTCAGTCGTTGTTACTAAGTTTGCTTATCGACTTGGATCGTTGACCACCTGTTAGTAAAATTCCTAACATAAATTCAATTTTACTTGAAACCCTGGATTACTTGTTTAAAGTTACTTTCGCGCGGTTTCTATTTCTTCTTTATACGGCGACTACTTTGCTCTAATAAACTTCTAATGCTGCTTCCACTTACACTGGTTGCGCTATTCTTAACCTCCCTACTTTTCAGACTTATAAATCTTCGCTTCTCTTCTTAACGCGTATGAACACGTCCTTCCTGTCGTAGTATCACCTTTTAAGTAAGGTTTTCTTACTTCGCGATTCAGTTCGAACCTTATTCTGATCCCCTCTCTAACTTTATCACATGAACAAACTAGCTCACCCTTCTCAAATGTTACATAATTATTGGTTTCTCATTTATTTCGAATTTTCGCATTGGTTTGCAAAACTCATCTAACTCATTGACGTTCAGCCCACCCTGAGTTGGGGAACGCCTATCCTGAGTTGTTTGTAACGGTATACATCGTTATCAAATCAGCGAAGTAAATTCCTTTAGCGTTCATGCTTAACTGTATTTTGAAAGCACCTTTGTCCCAACACATTCCTGGCTGGAAGTATTCTATAGTTCTCAGTAACGGTCAGAAAGTAACGGTCCTTTCTCCCTGTCTCTCCGACGTGTACAGATTTTTACGATAATATTTTCTCTTCCTTGCCTGGATGCTAGTATATATGTTATTAAATTATATTCTTCCCTTCTTAGTCTGTAAGTCAGCTGCTATTTTAATCATTACTCTATCCATTCTAATTTTATATTATTATGAAAAGATGTTTATATCAGTTTAGCAAAGCATTCTATTAATTTATCTTCTTTTTTAATTATCTTATTTCCATTAACTGGCCGTCTCCTAATCGCTGCCTCATACTGCGGTTACACTTCCCAATACTTTTAACTCGTGGAGTTCTTTGCAGAATGAACTTCAGTGGTAAAATCCTTGGCTTTCAAGCTACGAGTATTACACTGCTTCTAGGCAAAACACGAAATTTGTTTTGTAATGTTTATTCAAAGTATGGTTTCTAGCCTTTGCTCTTCAATTCTTCTAATTGCTTATTTTATAAGATTTCCAGCGGCGGCGAAGCCCCTGGTAATTACTCCAGGATCTCTTCGGGCTTCATGGAGCCTAATTGGCTACAGCAGCCGGCTGGCAAATGGAAGGACAACAGAATATAAGAAGCCAAATGAAAGAAATTACCTAAACTATTTCAAAACTAATTATATTAAAAACTAAATTTGCTTCGAAGTAAAATGGCTATCATTATCCTTATCTTGTATCCTTAAAAAATTGACTATATTTATGTATTTATTTATTTATAGTTAGTTACTAACACTCCCCACATGGCAACCTTGGCCTTCGGGGTAACCTCACCCCACCAAGTGATGACCGGACCCATTTCTCAGGTGGAGGCACCCAGAGGGCGGTGTCCATTACCTCCGATGATAGGGTGATAGTGAAGATGGCGGTGAGGTGAGAGGACCTACAGTTTTTACCGTGGACTCCGAACCACGTTGGGCATAGGGGATACTTCACGTGTGCTAGACAGAGGTGCAGGCGTGGATAGGGCCGACTTAAAATCGCCAACCTCAGAGCCGGGAATCGAACTCGGGACCCTTAGAACGGGAGCCGCGAACGAAACCACCGCGCTACCCCGGCGCCCTTTATTTATTTATTTATTTATTTATTTATTTATTTATTTATTTATTTATTTATTTATTTATTTATTTATTTATTTATTTATTTATTTATTTATTTATTTATTTATTTATTTATTTATTTATTTATTTATTTATTTATTTATTTATTTATTTATTTATTTATTTATTTATTTATTTATTTATTTATTTATTTATTTATTTATTTATTTATTTATTTATTTATTTATTTATTTATTTATTTATTTATTTATTTATTTATTTATTTATTTATTTATTTATTTATTTATTTATTTATTTATTTATTTATTTATTTATTTATTCATTTATTTATTCATTTATTCATTCATTCATTCATTCATTCATTCATTCATTCATTCATTCATTCATTCATTCATTCATTCATTCATTCATTCATTCATTCATTCATTCATTCATTCATTTATTTATTTATTTATTTATTTATTTATTTATTTATTTATTTATTTATTTATTTATTTATTTATTTATTTATTTATTTATTTATTTATTTATTTATTTATTTATCTATTTATCTATTTATCTATCTATCTATCTATCTATTTATTTATTTATTTATTTATTTATTTATTTATCTATCTATTTATCTATCTATCTATCTATCTATTTATTTATTTATTTGTTTATCTATCTATTTATTTATTTACTTATTTATATATTTGTTTTTTGTTTGTTTGTTTGTTTATTTGTTTGTTTATTTATTTACTTATTTTTATTTATTTATTTATTTATCTATCTATTTATTTATTTATTTACTTATTTATTTATTTATTTATTTATTTATTCATTTATTTACTATCTGAAAAGATTTCCAGAGCCAAAGTTCATGCTTTGGAACAGTACAACAATATATAAAATGGAAAACAGCCCTTAACAATATTTATAATACATTCTTATAGCAAGAATTAATTACCATACATGAATAACATATATATAAATATATATACTAACGTTCACTATAACTGAAGAGGTAATAAGAGCAGAGAACACTGCAAAAAACTACATATTCTACAAGACATTAATACATTAATTTTTAACCAGGTCATTTAATCAGTCCAGCTATACATCAGTGACACTTTGTCAGCTATCAAAATATGTCTTGTAAATTTTCAACAAGTGTCCTTTTAAAACCATTCATGTTCCTGCAGCTTTTCAATTCCTGTGGCAGTGCATTCTATAAGTTGATAACGTGTGAGGTTAAGCTGTTCAGTTCATAAGTAGAAATGTTCACAGTTGGTCGTATTAAATTTCTCTTATTTCTTGTATTGTATACTGTGAGTGTGTGTATGTGTGTGAGGAGCCTTCAAATGTTAGAATATAATTTAGAAGATGATTTTTGACTTTATGGAGATATACCGTGCGTTTCCTGAGCGACCGGACCGCCTAGCGGCGGCACCGTAATGAGTGCGCGCCGGGCAGTCTCCGCCAAAATTACGCCAAGAGGACCGGCAGGTAACGTGTGCAGAACTCTAAATACTGTACTAATTTATATTAGCCTTACCTGAAATCACAACAGATATTGAAAATAATGACGTTCAAAACACTACGAGGGCTGTTCAATAAAGAATGATCATAATTTATTACCGTCATAATTTTTCGCACTAAAATTCAATCTTATTATATTCTGTTAGCTTAATTTGCAACAGACACGCCGCAATAGTTTCATTGCTGGTACTCCTGGTTCCCGCCTGTGAGAAGCAGGCAAGTTCAAACATGTTCAGTAACGCCTACCACTGAAATGGAGGTAACAGGCGAGGAACAATATGTGGCTTTGAAATTCCGCGTTCGTCTCAACAAATCTGCAGTTGAGGCCTATACAATGTTACAGGAGGCCTATGGAGAGTCTGTTCTTCCTTACAGCACAGCTCGAAGGTGGTTTAAAATGTTTAAAGAGGGGAGATAATCAATTTCAAAGGAAGGTGGACCGGTGCTCCAGTTACTGCTCTTACAGAAAAAACATCAACACTGCTGCTGCCATTGTGAGAGATGATCGCCGAATTACCTTAAGATCGCTTTCTGAAATACTGAACATTTCATTGGGTGCCACCCACACGTTGGTGACAGAAACATTACACATGAGACGTGTTTGTGCGCGATGGTTTTCAAGACCGTTGTTTCTCGAACAAAAGGACATTCGCATGTAGGTCTGCATGCAGTTAAAGTTGATGTTAGAGGAAGATCCGTAGTTTCTTACAAACGTAATCACTGCTGATGAAACTTGGCTACATCATTTTGATCCTGAGAGCAAACAGCAAAGCTCAGTGTGGAAATCTCCTTCATCACAAACAACACCTTGTAGCTCAGTTATATGTCTGGTCGTCAACGCGAATACTTTGAACATAAAGATGTAACTGCATGTTGTATGATCACTGATCTGTAATTAAACGTAAAACAAATGCATAATAAATAGCCTCGCTCCTTGAAGTGCGTGTGCACTTCTGGGGTCCTGTATGTGTAACCTAAATATCTCATAACATAGACGAAACTCGCAGCTCGCATGAAGCAAGAATACAGAGTTTGTCACATATAAAACCCTAGCCGTGTGTTATCAAAACGTGAAATAAAGAAACCCCATCATTAAAGTTTTAAAACTTTTTGTGGCTGGTAGTTAAATTCATCATGCTCAAAAGAAACTGATTAAGACAATAAAAGAGACAAAAACTGCTTAATACCAATTCCCTTTAACATGTAGATGACCAGACAGCTCTTTCAGAATGGATTTAAATTTACAAGGAAAACGTCCCTCAGTCTACTGTAATTACAAAGAACTTCAGCTTCAAAGGAAGGGTGACGAGCGCCTGCTTTCAGAAGAAAAGGATATCTGAAATGAGAAGATAATAAATAATTCGATTTTAAATCATTACCTACAAATAATTGGAAGTTGTCCTCGGAATATCAACTTAAACATAAGCAATATATAAGTATTGTTATTTTAACAATGAAAACAATTTGGCATTTCAGCACGTAGTTATAGCAAGAGCATAATACTAGAATACATTAAAGTTGTTTATAACAGGATTTCTTTGTTTTAGTGATGTTTCCTATATTATGTTCCTCACAATTCTGTGATTATTTACCTTATCATATACATCTTGATTCTGACCCACACTTTGTATTATCATTATCTCCTGAAACATATCCCTTATCTTAATAACTTCAATTGCATTTGATTCTATTTTCTGTGTTAATGATTTCATACCTTCACGACATTACTTCCTTCCTTTTTCCATCTCTTGTTCAAGATTACATTTCAATTCTAACCTCAAATCACTTGCATGGTTTACTAACTTTTGTCTTAAATTCTGTGTTATACTAACCTCCATATCATTGACTTTCTTACTCAATTTTGATTCTAAATCATTTGCACTTTGTGCAAATTCCTGTCTTAAACTTTGTGTTAGCTTCTGTTTCAAATTATTTGAATTTTGTTCTAAATTTTGTTCCTGTTTCAAATTACTCACATCGTGTTTGAAATCTGCCATAATCTGCATGAACTTTTCCAATGTTAATTCATTTCCTTTACTCTTTCCTACTTCCCTCCCAACCTCTTCTCCATTTACTTCTACCTCATCGCTAACTTGTCCCTCTACTTCTTCCCCAACGTTTTTACTCTTACTTCTTAATCCTTTTCTAGCATCCATTTTTCTAATTTCTTGTTTCTTAATAATATGCAGTCTTTCACGGTACACTTTTATAACAATGCTATCAATCTGTATAGTACTTACTTATCTTCTTTCTTTTCTCTTGATTCCCATTACCTGTCCACACTAGATTTATTCTTTCCTCGACGTGTCCAGTCTAATTCGAGTCCCGCTACGGGCGCCATGTGTAAAGGGTTTCTTCGTTGTTGTGTTTTCCCAAAGTTGGAAAACCATATGTAGCATGACAAATGCTCTCTCACTTCCTTTGCTGTTCGATCGTCGTCTATCAGCCGTACAGGATATCGTCGACTATCCCAGAACTAGTTGTTAATTCTTCTGTTGTATCTGCTATAATATGAGACATAAGATCTCTTCCTTTCAAGGGTGGTTAGGAGTGAAAGAAATAAAATTTTAATAAGTTAAATTTCGTAATATATAATTTAAGTTTATTTTCCACAACTTCGATGTTTCCAAATGTAATCTAAATTAATTTTCCACCATTTTTAATAAAATGATACTTTATAATACAGTAGGAATCCTTTAACACTACTAATCTCAAATATAACTTAAATATTTAAAAGATAATGGATTAAAGAAAAATAACGTCTGCTCACTCCTCAGTACATTGATCGAAAGATGATTTGTCTCCAAGCTTCTTCAGCAAGATTACTGATTTTTACTTCAGAACACAGAATATACATTATTACACAATATCTTTTTATTATATCACCTTCCTGCACATCCAATCATCACTATCAAACTTTCATTTAATCCGCGTCCTTTTTCCACAAGGGAGATTATAGATCTTTCTTTTTTTCTCCATAGCAACCGTTCATTTCTTTATACTAACGTCACTTGTACCAACCAATATACATATCTTGTTTATTTTTTTCTAGAATTTCACTTTTACTTGCTTAATATAAACATTATAATATTTTCAAACATTTTTAATTATAAATAACACTACCAAGTAAATAAACAAAACTCATTTTTAGTGCCCAACGAAAAAAACGTTACATTTTTAAATGTATGGAATTTGAATAAAATAAATGGGACATCAATTATATTTGAGGTCTCATCATCCATTGTGATCATTAACCAGATTGATGTCATTCTCTGTGGTCTAGGGGTGAAATGCTTTTCTCTGGATCTCGAGGTCATGGGTTCGTTTATGACCCTACTTTTAATTTTAAATTGTGTGGTGGGAGTCCAGGTAGTTCTGATGAATTTAAAAACTCTGTGGGATAGTTGACTACGTCATCCTGGTTTATAACTGTGTCAACTGATTTGTACAAAAACAACTCCTCCGGAAGAAACAGATAGCCTAGAACAAATTCTGACATACGAACACGACTATCAGCATAACTGCGTCTCGCTGCTCATTATTGCTGTCAGCATGTGACGTAGCTCGTCTCACACTTGACTGACTTCTACGACCCAAGTCAGGTCCTCCTCTCCTTGGCATAGTAAAAACGTTTCCGCGAACTTCACAAAGTCACAAACGAATTCAATTAATTTTGTGTCAATTTACATTCACGAATTCACAAACACGAATTATAAAGAAGGTATCCAATTATTCACCAATATTTGACAACAATTATCTGTGATCAAATACTTAGTGTTATAGTGGGTTTAGAAATTACTTTTGTGTCTAATCTTCGATAGGTATGCCATCATGCTACATAAAATAGTTCAGTCTTTATATCAAACGATAAACGTTATTGAATAAAATATGGTGAGTAAAATATGATGGCTGTTCAATAAAGAATGATCATAATTTTTCGCACTAAAGTTCAATCTTATTATATTCTGTTAGCTTAATGTGAAACAAACACGCCGTAATAGTTTCACTGTTGGTACTCCTGGTTCCAGCCTGTGAGAACCAGGCAAGTTCAGGCATTTTCAGTATCGCCTACCGCTGCAATGGAGGTACCCCGCGAGGAACAATATGCGGCTTTGAAATTCTGCTTTCGTCTTAGCAAATCTTCAGTTGAGGTCTATATAATGTTACAGGAGGCCTATGAAGAGTCTATTCTTCCCTACAGCACAGCTCGAGGGTGGTTTATGTTTAAAGAGGGAAGGAAAGTGGACCCGATGCTCCAGTTACTGCTCTTACGGAAGAAAACCTCAACATTGCTGCTGCCATTGTGAGAGAGGATCGACGAATTACCTTAAGATCACATTAAATACTGAAATACTGAGCATTTCATTGGGTGCCACCCACACGTTGGTGACAGAAACATTACACTTGAGACGTGTTTGTGCGCGATGGCTTCCAAGACTGTTGATTCCCGAACAAAACGACATTCGCATACAGGTCTGCACGCAGTTAAAGTTGATGTTCGAGGAAGATCCGGAGTCTCTTTCAAACGTAATCACTGCTGATGAAACTTGGCTACATCATTTTGATCCTGAGAGCAAACAGCAAAGCTCAGTGTGGAAATCTCCTTCATCACCAACCCCCAAACAGCAAAAGTGGCTGCTTCTACTAGGAAAGTTATGGTCATCTCATTCTTTGATATTCATGGAATGGTTTATCAGCATGTTGTACCTGTACACACATCAGTAACTGGACAATATTACAGGGATGTCCTGAAAACATTGGAAGTCCATATCAGGCGCAAAAGACCTCATTTCCGTTAAGCCGGCTGGATGCTGCACCACGATAATGCGCGGCCGCATATTGCCAGTGTTGTTGCTGAATATCTTGCAAAAATCAACGTGAAGTGCATCCCTCACCCTTCCTATAGTCCGGATTTAGTCCCATGTAACTTTTTCTATTCCCTAACTTGAAGAAACGTCTTCCTGGGAGGCATTGTCCATCATCAGAGGCAGTGGTGAAGGCTGCGGAGGTGATTTTGAAGGATCTCTAAAATAATGGTTTCGAGCATGTCTTAGAAGACTGGACGAAACGCTGGGACAAGTACTTCGAATTCAGGGGAGACTATTTTGTGAAGAACCATCAAAATTATGATGAGTAAAGGTACGTTGTCAAAAAAGGATTGTGATAATTCTTTATTGAACAGCCCTCATATTTTAGAATAATAGACGTGATCTTTTTAATATAAAGAAAGATACCGATTGCAACATATTTTGCAAATGTTTACGGTTTTGATAATGATAAAGAGGTTATAAATAATTTTAAGGCAATAAAAGCACATTTTCTTGATTCTCTCTGAAAATCCCACCGCTCTTATTAGCGTTAGATGTACCAAATGACAGGTTAACGTGCTTCAAAAAGAGCAAGGATAGTGCAAAGACAAGCTAGGCTTTTGCCTTCTCTCTTGCAACAAGAAAGAATATTGAGCGTGGTACCTTTACTTAAAACACAGCAGGAAAGCAATTCCCAAAACAAGGAAGTTCCATTCTCTGAAGCAGAAAGGATACATTAAACATCTGTAGAATTCCTCCTCACCCCTTCTCCCCTATCCTCGGGAATTTGAAACTTTGTCAAGACATCCAGAGCGGCGGGTGGGAAAGCATTTTAAGATACAAGTTTTGCAAGAAGAAGAAGAATTGCATCTCGAGGCTATACATAGAATGATTCACGACCATGGGAGGAAGATAGACTTTTTATTGTTATCCCGTCCTTTTCAGATGCTAAGAAAATACCTTATCAATGACTTTTCACTCGTACACAATACAGAAGGAAAAAAATGGTTATAGGAAGGCCATCTTCTGCACAAGAGATAAAGAAAAATACAATCCAATGTTTTGTATCCCCTCCATCGAGTGGTGGCTTGATCGAGTGCTATAAAGATAGAGACAACGAAAGAAAGAGACAGTCGGTGGGAAGAAATATAAATAAAATAGAACAAAAATCACCCCTTCTTTACACCCTTTTCATCCGTTCTTTAGCAGTTTCCTCATGGAATGGAAAATTTGCATTAGAATGGTCGAGTGGGTTTGCTTAGTAAAATGGCACTATGTAGGAAATTCTTTCCTCAAGCAACTTCTCTTTTTACTACAAAATGTGAGAAAGTGACTATAAATCGTGATAAATGGCAGGTAGCAGTTCCATATCAGCAAATTCAAGCGGCATTTCTTTGGAACGCAAGGTCTAGCACATACAAAAATTCGTAAATTAATAATTGGAAAGCAATGTGCATTGCCCAATATTAATGAACAAAGAGATTCTTGGTTTATTGTACGCGGATGATTTAACGGTATGTGCAATTTCCGTAATAGGTCTACAAAAATCAATTGAGGCAATCCATAGGTTTTGCGCTGACTGGGGACTAAGAATAAACAGGAAGGGAAAAGAATGGTTCATAGGAGAGAAAAAGGTAGAAGTGGTAAACGAATATGACTATTTAGGTGTAAGGAGGATGTGTAGCAGTGTAGGATGGGCTGCACAAGCCAGAAAAGTGATAGCTAATGGCAGGGCGGCAATATCAGGAGTAAGAATATGTAAACATAAACTGGTGATGTCAGTTAGATGGTTAGAAAGATTGTATGAAGCGGTTGTTGAAGCCAGAACAATGTATGCAGTGGAGGTACGGGACACATCAGAGATGGGTACAAAATTATACCAAATGTACGGATTGTTTTACAAAGAACGACTAGGGTTTACAAAATCTGCACCAAGAGAAGTGGCATGGCTAGAGCTAGGTAATACAGAAAGGAGGGAAATAATAATAGAGAGAATATTGAAATTCTGGTATAAGTGTATTAAAGGGCAGAAAGGGGAATTATTGAATCTTTGCATGAAGCAAGCTATAAATAGTTGCTGGTCGGAATTGAAAAGAATGATATTAAAGATAGG
The DNA here is from genome assembly GCA_030765055.1 of Mantis religiosa. NCBI lineage: Eukaryota > Metazoa > Arthropoda > Insecta > Mantodea > Mantidae > Mantis > Mantis religiosa. The sequence goes on along the minus strand of CM060952.1, from coordinate 188,341,225 downwards.
CATGGGAGATCTATGGAGAGAAGATGAGACAAATTATATCGGTTTTTGGAAGGAAGTGAGAGTTGGACTACAAGACATAGATAGGCAAGAGATATGGGAAAGCACAGAAGAAATCTTTAAAATTTTATAAGCAGTTAAAGACAGAATGGCGCTAATAGTATTTATTAGAGATTGATTAGTTTGCCGGTCGTGACACACCACATAGGGGGAATGTCATATGACAACACCGCAGGACTCTGATTGCTTGCTCACCTAGTAGCGCTCAAAGACTCCATTTGAAACACATAACAGTCTAAATAACCATTTTGTAAGGTGTAATTCACTTAACCGGTTAGGTTATATTGGCTGAAATGATGTTCAAAGAAGCCCTAGGTCCACAGAGCCTACCTTCACCTTCATCTTTCTCGTTAAGGGAAAGTCCCGGAAAACCCTTTTCCAGATAACTCACCCTAACAGAAAGTCGAACTCGGGACCTCTTTAATGGAAGGTACAAAAGCTTCCACCACACCACAGAGGTTCACAGTCAGCTCTGAAGATACTCGTAGCTGCCATAGGAAAGCAGAATTACAAAAAGTTTTAGATCATATAAGCAGCTGTAATATAATACATAATATCCAGATGAATTGGGTATCAGTTTTAGCTTTCTATTTTGCTTTTAGATTTATTACAAACCACTCTCGCCAGGATAAACAGCAACGGACATTTCAGCCCACGATGATGTCGGTACAGAAGTTCCATATTTTTCTTTTGAATTGTATAGATCTGATTGTTTGGAAAATGTTTTATTTTTTGCTGTTATTCACATTCTAAGTACTTATTTTGTTTCCCCTTTATGTAAAACTCCACAACTTCCAGTTGTTGCCAGTCCGGTATCTGCGGGTCCGTAGTTTGAATTGCCCAGTTTGTTATTGTGTACTGCCCAGAATGAACTAGGTGCGCACAGGCAGCGCTACACAGCAACCGAGACATTGAAAATAACTGGTACGTGCGACAAGCAAGGGACGCGAAGGGTAACGTAAACAAAGGTTGCCAGATTGTTACACTCGTGAATCACATACTTCTCAGGTCAGTTATCGCTAGTTATATGCGGGAAACAGAGTTTGAGTATTCAGTTGCGTTGCATATTCTTAGCTTACTTTGTTAAAACACAATGAAAATACATTTTATGGAAGCAAGACGTTGGCGGTAGGAATAGAGGTGGACCGAGGAATCATGGCCCAAGGCAAAGATCAGCTTATGGTCGGGGTGCTACATTGCTTAGCCAAGCTAGATAATTTGTCTGTTCTCTTAGAGAATTCTTCCAACTGGAAGACGAGAGTTTGCTCCTTATCAATGAACAGCTTATTCCTTTTATCCAAAAGCGACAGTCACATGTCAGTAGATATGCTTGCACGTAAAAGAATTCATGTGGGTCAAAATTCCGGCATATCGGCGGCGTTTATATGACTATGTCAATTAACAAAGTCGTTAATAATAGTATATTGCGATATTACTGTATACGGAACGAGGGAAGATTTGAAAAAACGAGGCACTTGCACCGGGTTCTTTCAATTCCCGAGATTCCCTTATGTGCTGACCACATATGTGTTGCACATTATTTTTTGCACTACCTGTATTTATATCAATCTGAATTTTAGTAATTAATACATTAACTTAAATTTAATAAATATAATTGAAGATAAATGTTAGATTTTAGAACGTGCATCGCCTATATGTGTTTCTATGGAGAAGTACCGCACTAGTGCGGGAATGTCAACTTAAAATGCATAGCAACAAGATCAGTGAGTATGAAATATAATTTACATAGAGCAGAAATTATTTAAAAGAACTCAGACATGTGAAGACCCTACAACTCAGTGAATGTGTGAACAACTTATTTCTGTTTTTAAAGCAGGCTAATACAGATTAACTGTGTATGTTTTTGTTGAGGTGAGGTAACTCGAACCCTTGTTTATGTTTAGAGTGTTGAGAGAATAAAGAAAGGGGATATGCTGGGCAATATTGCACTACCTACGTGGAGAAACAGTTGACCATCACGTATCTTCTTTTAAAAATTAGACTGCATATATACTAGTAGAGATAATTAGATAATAGAGGGGACACATAACACCTCGATACGTAATTGGATCTTTTGTGTGTATCCTCCCGGGAGATAGATAAAGGGATCACAGGAAATATACGAGGTCTGTTCAAGGCGTATTGCGCACTTTGTTATTTTGATCCTAATTTAATGTCAAAATTAGTATGGTTGTTAATGATGATTCATTAAACTTCTTAGCAGCTTTCTGCATAACTTCTGCCCTTCATCCTCCATGTCATTTAAGGGGATGCAGCTCCGAAAACCCCAAATCCAGCAATTTTCAACCAATCTTGCTGAAAGTTTTACCGCTTAGTTCTGATGCATAGTGGACACAGAATTCAAGATTTGTTTTTTATAGCTTCAATAGTTTTTGAGTAATTAATTTTTAAAGTTCAAAATTTGGGCAAAATCAAACCGCTACACGTGATTGAAATTTTCAAAATTTTTAAAATTTTCATTCTTATATTTCTAAAAATATTCAGATGGTTATGATAATGGATCTATCATATGAATTTCTTATACTGCCTTAGATATGGATCAAACAAAAAAGCCAAAAAATGATTAAACCTTTGACTTTTTATATCAATAACTTTAAAAATATAATGAATGTTAAAAATTCATACGATAGAAACCTTTGTTTGCTTTATAAGAATATGTGTTGAAAATTTTAGAGGGACTGCATCAAAACTGTATCATATGGAACATTTTGAATGACAAAAAATGTTTAAAAAACTATAACTAAATCAAATTTTAAAATCCAAAACATTTTCCTTCTCAGCTACATGCCTTGAGGTAGACTAAAACCGCCCAGATAGGTAAGTTGGACCCTCCTGCCTCATTCTTCTCTCTTGTGCAGCAATGTTCTTCAATATCAGTTTCCTCTGGATGTTTCAGAAGTTACCTTCGCAGAAATTGCTGAATGAAGTAACCGTAATTGGTCCTTCCCTTGGCTAATTTTTAGAGCTGCTGGTGAAATCTGTGTCCATTATGCCTGACTGAAGCTTGAGTGAGGCATAACAAACAAAACTTAATTCACTGATGGTTGATGTCAGAGCAACATGAAGTCTCTTCTTTGTAACAAATATTTCTTTTGGACAAGTATGCCATATCATGTTATGTAAACTTTCATTTGCATTTTGTGTCTTACCCAATGTACATCTCCTTAGGAGTTCATCTGATGCCAGCCTTTGGTGAACAGGCATTAGTTTTCTTCCCATATCAGGCCTCAAGAATGTTCCCATTGTTGTGTTATGTTTATGTGTTTCTTCCCATGTATCGCTTAGCCTATTCATGATCCTAACTATGTACACAGTCAACAGAAAGTCAGTTGTTTCAAAGAATGTTTTACCTATAACCTATATATCAGTTATATGCACGTTTTGATGTATAAAATACCTTTATAAATGTTAAATGGGGTGCTTAAACTCATCAATTATATATAAACAGTATGTAGTTTAACGAGAAACAAAAGAAACCCCGACCGTTGGAAACTCACACAAAAGCAAAAATTTAAACATTATTATTTGCTTTCACTGTTTGTAGCCAGTGTTTTGTTTCCATGGTGCCACATATTGTAAGAAATAACCATCATACCAACACACAAAATTCCACCAGAAACTTTGCCCGCTAATTACAAATGTATTAGTTTAGTACGTTCAATCGAACTCAAATGACAGAATTCTGTCAACCAAGGGTCGGCATGCACATGCGCACTGGCATTTAAATTGTCATGTGAAGGTATGTAAATGCCTGAAACTCATAAATTTAATTGGATTATGGAACTATAAGGTTCAAAGTATTTTATTAGCTCAAAAACAAAACAAAAAAGTATTTTTCCCATATTTTTAGCCAATTTCGGTGCTGCATCCCCTTAAACGGCCACGTTTCCAAAATCATTCACAATACTCAAATAAATAACAGGTTATCTAACCAACATAGCGTTTTCGATTGTTTTATGTGTATGTCTATATGACATACCTTTTCACTCAAGATCAGCTGAACCCATTTAAAGAACATTTACTTTTGTTACTATGATGCGCAAAGAAGGGAAGTTTAACCCAGCATTTCCTGACGCCAGAATGTTGTATCATTAAGATTTCCAAGAAAATCCTCCACTTTCAATATTCTTGACGTGAGAAAATTGCCGTTAATTTTTATTTTCTCAAAAAGGGTTTAATAATGTGTATTAAAATAGGCTGTTTATGATACAAACATCTTGAATATTTTTTGAGAATAGACGATGAAGTAGGTATTCTTAATTCTGAGTGATTTTTGTATAAGTTGTAAACCGTAAAATATATACAAATATATAACAAAACTATATAATATTAAAGCACACACTTTGTCAAACACATCTTTTGTACTATTCTTTTTATTTTATTTTTCTTTCAATTGTTTTTTTCTCCCCTGTTTCTAGAAATTCAACACAGTTTGAACCTCTTCACAACAGTCAGGTTGGCCGAGCGGTCTAAGGCGCCAGACTTAAGTTCTGGTTCCCGAGAGGGAGCGTGGGTTCGAACCCCACACCTGACATAATTTTTGATTGCCTCTGGATCTGGTGGTTGGCATGCTGACTAGGCGATATAAAGGCCAAAGGCTCGCTTTGGCCACCTCGGCAGATGACACCGTGTCTGCTTCACGTTCAAGACGTCCCGACTTCGAATCTCGGTTAGGGCGAGTTAGATAAGGCTTCCTGCAGGTTCTCCTTTATCCTGAAAGATGTATGTCTGGTAACTTAAAGTTCTATGGATCCTGGACAAAGAAAGAAAGCCGATCTGCTGTGCAACATTGTAAACACCCACGTAGAGAAACAGATGACCTTCACGTATCTTCTTTTAAAAATCAGACTGTAAGTTAGTTGATGATAGATGCTTGGCTGAAGATTCCAAATACAGATTTTATTTCTAAATTACTGAAAGAGGAGCGAGATAAATTTTAATAAAAGCTCAAGTTATTACTAGAAGCATTATACATAACATAACGTGTTGAAGTAGCTGTCAGTTATATTGGTTATGAAAAACAAACTTCGAACTGGAAAGTATCGTAGTAACTCATGGAGTACCCCAAGGTTCCGTGTTAGGGCCTTTATTATTTCTGATCTATATAAATGATCTCTCACTTTATATAAAGGGAATTGCAAGTACAGATCTTTTCGCCGATGATACTAGTGTCCTGGTGACCAGTACAAATTTAAATGAGTGTATAATTAAAATGAATTATGTTTTGAACTGTATGTCATGCTGGTTTAAAGCGAACAAGTTATCTGTGAATCTAGACAAAACAAAATTGGTCAAATTTATAACCTGTCGTACATCACATACTGAACTAGAAATCGGAATTAATGATATGTTATTAGAAGAAATTGACAACATAAAATTTCTGGGTCTTCAAGTGGACAGATGTTTAGATTGGAAAGCTCACATAAATTATATCTTACCTAAACTCAGCTCTGTCTGTTATGCTATCCGAGAGCTGGTTAATGTGAGTTCTATTGATACACTTAAATTAGTATATTATGCATACTTTAACTCTATTATGGAATATGGAATATTATTTTGGGGCAACTCAGTAGAAAGTAAAAAAAAATATTTCTTATGCAAAAGAGGGTTATAAGAATCATTGCTATCACCCACAACAGATGCACTTGTAAAGATTTTTTTACAAGATTGAAGATATTAACGCTTACTTGCATGTATATATTCTCGATCCTAAAATTCTTTGTATGCAATCGTGCCTTATTTGCGACAAATAATTTAATTCACAAAATAAACACTAGACAAAAGTATAATATCCATTATCCCAGTGCTAAACTTTCTTGCTTCCAGAAAGGTGTGCATTATGAAACTATCAAAATATTTGGCGTACTTCCTAATGTTCTTAAAGAAAAAGTTGATAATTTCGGTGCTTTCAAAAAAGCTGTTAGAGAGTACCTTTGCTCAAAATCTTTTTATTCTGTACAAGATTATCTGAATGACAAATTATCCTGATAATGCTTCTGTAGCTCTGTAAGTAGTATCTAACTATTCCAATGACAAATCATTACTAATAAATGTTTGATGCAAGTTTAAAGTTTATTTTTAATGTATATGTATTTAATAAATAACAATGAATGGTATCCATTGCAAAAAAGGTTGAGACGTACTGGCATAAGCCAAGTGAAAGCTGGTTTAAAAAGTGTTTCATTCAGTATCATTTATAATTATCCCTGCTTTGTTTTCCATATTATTGTTCATATTACCTGTATACTATAATATGTGTCTTATGTTAACTTTTGTACATATATATGCTATTAAACTTTATACCTCTGGACATGTTCAATGTTCACAGCCTTTTCTGGCTACAAGTGAACCTACTGAACGCAAATCAATCTAATCTAATCTAGACAATTCTTTATCCCTTTGTTAACATTTTTTTAAATAACGTCCTTCAACAATAAGTCATATCGGAGATGAAAGAAATGGGTGAATGATGCTCGGATGAACAGGGTCCATAGAAAAGAAAACACATTCTGACCGAGATATAAACTCGTGACCTCTAACCATGTGACAGACATGCTATCGGCTACGCTGCAGAGGTGGTCCAGTGTATCTTTCTGTCGTGCACAGTTCATTCCAGTTTTGTTTCACTTACCTGACACTCTCTTTATAGTAGAATCTAGAGGTAAGAAGGAATTTGTTCTCCCTCTCTTTAAATTCAAATGTTGGCTTAGGAATAAGAAGCGCCACCTGGTTAAAATTCTGTAAATATTGACGTGCAGATGTTTCGTAAATAATCCTTATAACTTTTCCATTAAATATAGACGAAAGTATGTTAATCGCTTTATTCTGAAATCTTTAGCAATAGCTTATACGATACCTGGTAACAAAAAGTACCTTCACAGAGCGTGGTGTCTGCTATAAGTAAAACATTACGTGGCGCCAGCAAAAGACAGCTGGATGCCTTCTCTATATGCTTTGATGGCGCTATATTTTATGATAATCGTTTCATCAGTAGCGGGAACTAATGACTGCTTCACCCCCTTTATGGCTTGAGAGGAAGAAAAGAGAAGCAAAAACTGCGCGAAATCAAATAGAGAAGAGAAGAGAAATATATTAGGAGATGAAATTAATAACCAGAAAATGAGGTTATGACATTAATATGTCATTTCGCCACGTCTCCTTGATGGACAGACATAAATCAACATCTTTTCGTTGACTATCATATTTGTTATTCTATTATACAGTTTTATACTATTTGTAACAGTAGCAAAGGACGTAAAATATTGTAATATGTAGCGTTATTTCCCCCTAACCATTCTGGTATAGTAAAATGGACGATTATATATTATTAGTTCAGAAAATAGTAACAATTAAGTATTTGTGAATAGCAAATATCTATAGTTCAAATCTGTTGCTACACTTACCGTGGACCATAAAGGTTATTGTCCTTTCCTTTGTGTAGCAAGAGAAAAAGTTTACCATTCCTCCGGGGCAGAAGCATCTTCCACAGAAATTGTTTTGGATGCCATTAGAACTGCAAGTTCAAAGAAGGAACCAATTAAAGCAAAGATAAACATAATGATAGAATGTTTGGAAATTAATTGTTCTTTCACACTAGTCGTGTGTAGGACGCACTATGAAAGGGTAGAGCCAGAATGAAAAATCCCGGCTATGGCATTGAATTTTTCAGTCTGGCTCTACCCTTTCATAGTGCGTCCTACACACGGTTAGTGTGAAAGAACAACTAATTTCTATTAATTGTACCTAATAGTAGTCCGAACTATAAAGCCCGGGCCTTAAAGTACTTACAGCATAGTAAGTTGCCATTAAGATAGTTGTCTCATGTATTTATGAGAACTCCTAGTGGTTTACCGGGAGAAACACGAGTCAGTTGGAGAATTTAATGCCATTTTGGCACGTTGACCATAGTAGCTCAATGGTTTGGAGCGGCTGGACGGAAACCAGAAGATCCATGGTTCAAATCCGGGCTATGGCATTGAATTTTTCTTCTGGCTCTACTCCCTTTGATAGAATGTTTCCCTTTCTAAAATCTAACCACGTATAATACTGCAAGTCTGTGCTGAGGATTACTGAAGGATTATTACAACAATGAACACAACTTTAGTTGCCTTCTAGAATCATGTTCTGCATAGTCTCCAACTCCTTATTCGAATGTTTCTCTTCAAAAAATTGTAATGTTTAAAATTGCCTCAAATAACTTCCAAACCTCATTACATTAACTTTTCTGATGGAAGCAAATGCACTCTACTGTCTCGACATTCTGTTGTTAGTTCTCTTTCAGCATTGACAAGGAACGTTTCTGAACAGCATTCTGCTAATCCGCCCATTAAGCGAAAAACAATGAAAGAAAATAGTCAGAAAGGAAATCAAAGTGAGAGCGGAAAATAAAAGTAAATAGAAGCGAACTAAATGACGGCGAATAAAGAAAAGGGGGGAGGTGGAGAAAGCAATGAGGAAGGTGGTGAAGCAATACAAGACAAGTAAGTATATGCAATAAAACCAGGCACAGCAAAGATACAGCGGTCTTCCTTTTGCGGAAACTCATGGTCTTGAATATTAAAGAAATATCTTTGCCCGAGATTTCTGGAGCACGAATTCCTTTTTATCTTTCTCTTGGAATAATAATGGAAATAGCGGGACCAGAAGAGCCTGCTTTGGAAAAGAAAAATCTAACAATGCGTGAGCGGGATGTTATTACTGAGAACTCATTAGTCCACTTTCCTCACCTTAGAAAAACATCTTTCTGAAATATAGCAATGCCTGCTCGTACAAACGTTACCTCTGTAAGATCTCAAATAGTATGCAGACACCTTCACGACTATCACAGTAATCGTTAGTAAAATTGTAGGATACTGAGAAACTTCTTAGTAATTTTAAAAGAACCATCTCACAGCCTACCATGTTCGCTAAATTTAGTATATCTTTCTATTTAATATTGTGACTACCAGGGTTGCGTAGAATCAAAAGTCTGGTTTGTAGAAATTTAGAGCACACTTTATTGCAGTAAATAGACGTGAAATTAACAATCAGCTGACTTCAAGGTCGACTAGGTGCTCCGACGCACATAAACAAATGAAAAAATCACTGCGGTACCCTTCAAATATCTATTGTCGCAAAAACCATCACACAACTGCCGCTTTTTTAAGTAAAAGAGATATGAAGGGAAGTGAAAGAGATAAGAAGGGCAATAAAAGAGATAGTGGAGTTCCGCAGTAGCACCTCCGTTAGTGTCAGCAAATGCTAAACTGCGCGCAAGGAAGGGCGCAGGAATCGTGGTTTTATCTGGCTATCGTCATGACACTAGGCCCTGACCATAGCACAGAGACTCAAGGTGAAGATTGAAAGGAGTGATAGGAGTGGAAAGAATGGAGTTTATTTATTATAGCATATGTAGAGTGCACCATTGGTGCTTTGGCGGGCATGCGACACCTGACGGCGTCTGTGTCTCTGAGATGTGTCTGGCGCTGTGTCTATCTGGATGTTCATGCTGTTGTGTAGAGAATCAATGGCGTCTTGTAGTCTGTTGAAGTCCTGTGATATTGACTCAGTGTCGAAAGAGGAGTTTGCGAGTGCTACCTAAATATCGTATTGTTTTCTATGGAGTTCCTCTAATCTCTGTTTCATATAACCTTGCCCCGCTGAAATGTATCACTCCGCGTTCAACAACCCTCCCCCTCGCCCCAATTAGCTAATGCTTTCGCGTCATAGGCCATAGGCGGTGCCTTCCCCTCACATTTAAACCTGCGGTAAATGTCGTAATAATTGCCGGGAAGATAAATAAAATCATACAAATAAGGATATGAAGGCATGCAAAAATACAAGTTTATAATGAACTGAGCAAATTGAGACAGAATGACTGAGCAATGAAACTGAAAGAGTTTATAATGAAAGGCCTTTGGCCTTTCCCACTGGGATTTTTTAAACCAGCACACATACCTTTCAAAAATGCTTGTCTTTCAGTCTTAAAAGTCAGGTCACACCATACTTTACTTTTCGTGTGTTCTTCGTGTATATTTAGCGATTTGTATCTCGGTGCAGTCTGGTTGTCCTTAAATAGCGTCTTCGCCACACAGCAATATCGCCTCTGTCTTTTAGCACATTTTTCTTGCCTCTTTTTTCATTCACAAACCCCAGCTGTGTAAGCAATCTGCTGAAATTTGGTAAATCTGCATCCTCATTTACAGCAAACGAAATGTTACTTATGTTAGGGAGTTCGTTTCTAAAGAAAAACTACACACATGACGACGCACGTATTTTTTCCGAGCACGCACTTTTGTTTATTCCTGCTTTTGCCTGGAGTGGTAAGTTTTCCTGTTTGCTCAATTTCATGTCGCGATGTTCCTACGGATCTAACACTCACACCTGTAACTTCAGAGCACAGCTGTTCGACTTCTCTCACTGACAAAGACGGATTCTTCTCTGTGAGTGCATTAAACACATGCAACACAATTCTTTTTTCGCCTGTTTGTAAATAATTATCCTTGCGAAACTTCAGCGAAAAACTGGCGGTAGACTCTGCCATTATACATATAATAAGTACATGCGCAATAAACGATCAATAAAATAATTTAGCTCCCGCACTCTCGAATGGCGATATATGACTAATCCAGTTCAAAACAAGGTCAGTGATAAAACTCATATAAACAAATGCCATCACTACCGCTAAATCACGTGCTATCGTGCCATGTGCTTGAGAGCAAAGGAACCTCCTCTTTAATTCGTTTAAGAATTAACTTGCATTTCAGATAAATCAACTCTGTTGCGTAATATACTTAATTAAAACAGTTACGAAAATATAAATTTGACAATTCTCTTCCAACATATAATGATATATCGCCATGTTAAATAACGAACTAATTTTTATCGCACAACAGTCATTACCTCAACAGCAACCAATGAGAGGTGATTAGGTCACGTGACCGTTAAGAGATACTGGGCAAGCTTACGTGAAACAAGGTATAGGGTTTGCAGCATGTTGTTCTAAATGGTAAGGCTGGTGTTGTAGTTTTCTTCCAGCTTTTTGAGAATCTTCTCTTGGACGGTTGCGGTCTTGGTGATTTGTGCCAGTTGATCCTGAAGTGCTTTGATCTGCTGAGTTGCGGTGGTTATTTGGTCTTATGTGTGTTTGACGATCTGATCCACAGTTGACTGGTGTTGAGTGTTTAGTGCTGTGTACGCTGAGTTGAAGCTTGTAGTGGTGCCTTCCTCCAAATTCTGAAGGCGAGGGCCCAGGTTCAGCACCTCGGAGTGAAGATCCTGGAGGCCCTCACGCAAAGGGTTGAAGTCCATGGTGACTGCAGCAGCAGTGAGCTGCTTCTCAATTGAGTCGAGACAGTCATTGAGGCGGTTAACTTCAGCTCGAAGCGTCAGAATCAGCTCCTGTACTGAAGTGGTGTCACTGACACTTCTAACACCTTGCAGGGTATTTATACCACCCCAGCCATTGTTGCTATACCGCGTCTCACGCTTAGAAGACAGTACAGGTCTTCTGGGGCGCCCTGTTGCCACATGTACCATACGTACAATTGCAACTTTGGCTTCTGCAGCGACCGGTCTGTCGGTTTAATATGATATATTTACTGTGCATATTCCAAAATTTTACAATTTCCAACTTTTGGCTGCATTTATTTGTCTTTACCTTGTAGCTACCTTGGCTTACATGACACCCTGGTCTTTTGCTCTGCCAGATAGCTTTTAACCTCCAGGCCTCCTTGATTACTTAATTAGCCCCATTTTTCCCTCTCATCTTACTTTCTTATATTCTTTACACTTCTGGCCTATTTTCTTTTAATTTCTGCAAGAACTCACCAATACTTCTTACCTTCTTTCCTCCCTGCCCGTTAACATTTTTATAGCTACTATCCTCTTCTTTACTTTCTCCCATTTTTCTTCCCAAACCTTTTTTCTCCATATTACAACCTCCTAGCATTCTGTTACATAGTTTTCCATGCTTTCTTTTCCCCCACACAATTCATAAATTCCCTTTTCCCTACCTCTTATCCCTCTTGGGAATATTATTCCTGTTCTCATCCAAGCTAACCCTTCTCTCTGTTGCCTATTGCAGTAATCTACATATACGTCTCGTCCCCAATATCTTTTTATTTGCTTCTAAAATTGTAATGACTTCATATTTTCTAGACTTAACCATATTTCCTGTCTTTCTATATTTTCTATTCTGCATTTTACTAATTTACCCACATCGCTTGTATTCCTTTCCTCTAATCTCCATATATCTCCCATTCCTATTTTTCCCATAATTCCTACTATCTCTGCCCCAACTATTTGAGTTCTCTAATCTCTTCTGCTGTCGCATGCATAATTTCATAATTTCCCCTTCTTCTTTAACCAAACACCTATACCAAAATTTCATTACTCTTTCCATTATTATTTCTTTCCTAATTCTACTAAAGCTACTTACCTAGGTGCTGATCTTGGTAAGCCTAGTACCTCTTTACACAACCTTCTGTAGTTTTGGTCCACCGTTTTGTTTACCTCTGTGCCCCCCCCCCTCCAGACCTCCACTGCATACAACATTTTGGATTCAACTAGTGCTTCATACATTCTTTCTAACCATTTGGTTGTCATTTCTAGTTTATATTTGCATATTCTTACTCCATTCATTGCCGTCCTTCCTTTTGCTTCAGTTTCTCTCCTGTGTGCTCACCACTTTCCATTGTTATTCAACCTTACTCCTAAATATTCAAATTCATTGACCACTTTTACCCTATTGCCATTTAGTACCCACTTTTCATCTTTTTTTAGTTTAACTCCCTTCTTGAAGACCATAACTTTCGACTTGTTTATGTTTATTTTTATTCCCCACTCTTCACAAAATTTCTGGATTTCATTTATTGCCTTCTACAACCCTGCTATCGTTATAGATCGTACCATTAAGTCATCCGCATATAGCACTCCAGGAATTTCTTTGTTTGCTATTACCGGACAGTGCTGATTTCCTTCTTTAACCCTGTTGTACTGTAAATGATTCATCATTAATACGGAACTGTCTACACTGCCATTAAATTCTATTTTAAGATTGGAAGCTCTTCAGATATAGCGAATGAAGCAGATATGCAGGAATCGGAAAATTCACATCAGAATCAAATAAGTCAATTTTGTTCTTCTCCTTAAGCGTAGCACACTCTGCCTTCAATAGTGTACATATTTTGGTGACATGCTGTTTACCCCTCCTCCCATCTGATAGCCAGCCGTGAGGTATAAACAGATAACAACGCATCCACTTCCAAGTTGTTGTTGCTGCTGTTGTTTTCAAATGCTAGGCTTTGGTAAAGAAGCCATTAGCTCTCTTGCTCTCCAATATTTCTGTGTAGTGGGTCCGGCAGGTAGGACTTCACAGGTTACAAGATGTTCTTCAGTCATTTCCTCTTCTTTATTACACAGAGGACAATTTGGACTTGTATAAATTCCTATTCTGTATAAGTGTTTGGCCAAATAATCATGCTCCGTAAGTAATCTAAATGTTGCTACTGAAGCTTTACGTCAGATTTCTGGAATTTCTGGATTTTTAATTAAAATGTTCCATTTTTTATCTTTGGCTTTGTTAGATATTGATTGGCTTAGTTTGTATTTATATTTTCTTTTGGTTAATATTTTTACTTTTGTTCTGAATTAAATTTGCACCTTTTTTGGCAAGAAAATCAGCTGATCCATTCCAGCAATTCCTCAATGTGCAGGTATCCACTGTAACATAATTCCTTTCTGTAGTTTTTAAAGTTATTGGATCATTTTGTGACATTCTTTCATTTGGATTGACTTCATTTTATATGAACTTATTGCACATAATGCTGCGTTAGAATCAGAAAATAAGACAGCATTTTTGAATTTAACTATTCTGTATAGAAGGTGTTGGAGTGAAATATGAATAGCCGTTACTTTTGCATCAAAATTTGTTATGTGGTATCCTGCTGGTTGATAGAATGAGAACAGTGCACACTTAATTCCTGCTCCTGAGTTGTTGTCCAAGTTAGATCCATCTGTGACCATATGTAACCATTCTTCAGGTGGGTATCTATTGTTCAGAGTTTCTAATGCTAGTGCTTTTAGTACAGGTTTGGCAGTTTCAGATTTTGTAACTATTTGTTCTAAATCTAATTGAATATTAATTGGTTCAAAAGTCAGTGGGTTTTCTTTGATTAAAATGTTTTCTTTAGAATTAGGAAGATTCAGATCTGTTTTTAATTCCATAGCTTTGTATAGGAAACTTGTTTGTGTTTTCAACTTGATTGGTTGTAGTAATATTTTCTCCCATTTTGTTGTTTTTAACCGCAACATTTTTTCATGTTGTATTAGTGCCTCCACTACCAAGTATCTTCCCAAATGTCCCGGGTAGTACATGGATTCCTGAATGGAATTGTGTAAAATTCAAGTCTTATGTAATAATAATAATAATAATAATAATAATAATAATAATAATAATAATAATAATAATAATAATAATAATAATAATAATAATAATAATAATAATAATAATAATAATAATAATAATAATAATAATAATAATAATAATAATAATAATAATAATAATAATAATAATAATAATAATAATAATAATAATAATAATAATAATAATAATAATAATAATAATAATAATAATAATAATAATAATAATAATAATAATAATAATAATAATAATAATAATAATAATAATAATAATAATAATAATAATAATAATAATAATAATAATAATAATAATAATAATAATAATAATAATAATAATAATAATAATAATAATAATAATAATAATAATAATAATAATAATAATAATAATAATAATAATAATAATAATAATAATAATAATAATAATAATAATAATAATAATAATAATAATAATAATAATAATAATAATAATAATAATAATAATAATAATAATAATAATAATAATAATAATAATAATAATAATAATAATAATAATAATAATAATAATAATAATAATAATAATAATAATAATAATAATAATAATAATAATAATAATAATAATAATAATAATAATAATAATAATAATAATAATAATAATAGGATAAGTTTCATAGGATAATTTCTAGAGTAAGAGATGACACCAGCTTGAAGACAAAAGAAATAAAACAGTAGAATGTCACAGAATGCAAAACTAAAAGAATCCATAGAAATGTGCGGATAACTGATAGATACCAATTTTGTAGCAGTAACAGACTATGGAAATGATAAGGAGATAAGTAGTGCTTGCACACTTTATCGGTATAGTTGTGGAAGTAGGCAACGGTACTTTTCATGTATTTTCTGCGTCATACTTTAGACGGAGCGTCCCTCTGTGATTACCTGTGACAGTGGACTATTCTATCTCCAGCTATCTCGGCACGTCAGGGTCTGTGGTGCGAGCCCGTACTCAGAGTCATTTCTGGTCCGGAAGGCTGTATCAGTAGATTCTCGTTCTGTAGTATTATTTACCTTGTCTAAATTGTCTCAGTGGAAGGACAAGGATCTTTGCTTACGGTAGGTAAGCCGTAACGGAAATTTCAAGTCAAACAAATAGGAACTGGTAAAATAACGACTCAAATCTTGTTATTGAAACTTCTAATGCATTTTCTGAAATTAAAATACTCTGGTTAGGACTTTGTATAAGCGGCACATCCCATTTTTAAACCATCAATATCTGCAATTTTTCTTCACTTTTTTTAAATGTCTTTGCGCTATAACAATTTTTCTCCTATTTCTGTTAGGTTATTAAGAAAAGCATCCTCCAAAAATGTTCCAACAGCTGTAGAAAATGTTATTAAGTGAATAGTTTCCCTACTATTTTAATGTGAAGAATGACTATGACGAATAGCCCCTTCCCCAGAACGAGGAACAGAACCAGGCTGCAAAATGTGACCACAGAACGACTCATCGGCAAGTGTTCTAAGCAACAAGAAACAAGGTAAGAAAGCTGCAAATAAGACACCCCTTTAGTCCGCAAGAAACTTAAGTGGAGGGACGTGTTTCATTTAAAGAGGATAACCCATAACCCATGGCGCGACAGCCATGGAGGGCCAATGCCTGCCAACCCGACTGCCGGCCTCACGCCCTCATACGCAAGGCAGAGGTGTGCGATCATCCAACCGATACGGAGAGATGTGGTCAGCAACTCGGCACCCCCAACCGGAATGTTGGCTTTCTCTCTTACCTATCGTAAACTCCTCAATTTCCTCACGATGCTCAGTGGGCATTTATGCACAGAGATCTACCCAAAAGTCCGAAGACATTGACCTGCTTCTACCCGGGAGCGATGGAAAACTCCGGGGCTCTTTGCATAGGGCAATACCTGGTTTCCTAAAAAGACTCCATCGACAACAACGTCAAGATGGGATGGAAGTGGATACGCCACTTACGCGCGTCAACCCCGCGGTGGGACCATCTGGTGATCTAGCACACCTTCTACTAGCTCTGCAGGTTTGTACCTGGGACTTATGAGGCAACCCTCTACCCCCTCCGGGCGGCGGTAGCCTGGCCGGAGGTACCCGATTTCCCGCGGGTGTCGGGAACACACTCCCCCTTGAGTCCAAACCAATCTGAACAACTCCCCGATGGGAGGAGTGTGTACTGTTTAACGCCCGCTTTTACTACATACGGCACCGCAGGCGGTCACACTGATGATGCATGAGATGAAGATGGAGCACCGGTGGAATGAGATGGCGGGGGAAACCGGAGGTCCCGGAGAAAACCCGCCCCAATGCCGTGTTGTCCACCACAATCACACTTTGCGGCCACCTGGGATCGAACCCGGGCCGCCTTGGTGAGAGCCAAGCGGTCTAACCACTAAGCCACGGCGCGGCCCCGACGGGAGGAGCTTGGCAGTTCGGTCCGAGGTTCCTCTAATAACGTCAGAGGTGCCACGAGTGCTAGGGGTCCGCAGCGCTCGCACCACAGCAGCTGAAGGGGACGGATCCCCTCCCCTACGGGTGCTCAGTGGGCACCGGGACTTAAAATCCGCACCCCCAGTGTGAGATCGATCCCGGGTCGCTTTCCATGGCAGGGAACCAAAGCATGCCGCCTTAGCCCACTACGCCACGGCGCAGGACTTTGAAGAAGATATCATTATCAAAAGTTATTATTGTTATTTGATGAACCTCTAATGAGCTTAAGACTTGCATGGCAGTCAAAGAAGGCTGAAAAACATCGGGAGATGGACTGTCCGGAATAAATGTATTATATTGTAACTTTAAAGGAGTTGAAGTAGTTCCAGACACCTTATTCCATCTTTCTCAGTGACGAAGCTTGCGATGAGGTGCTGGAGGCGCCTCTTCCCAAGAATTTCAGGAGAAAAAGATAACACAAAATGCATGCCAAACAGTGGCGGCTCATGTTGTCTATACCTGGGGGAGCTGCATTGATTACTGAAATTTTAGCTTTGCTTAATTATTTGAAGATGAACGGCGATATTTCTTTTTAGCAAACTTATTCACCACTCCCTCGTTAAACTTCGAGAAGTTTTATATCAGTTCTTTTTGTTAAATAGGGAATCAATTTCTCCTGTACAGTTCATCAACCCCCTGAACACCCCTTGGTTCTGTGACCCTTCATGTTCTTCATGCCCTCTTAGGGGTAGCTCGTGATAACAACATTTCACACAGTTGATTATATTTATAAGAGTGTCCCTATTTTTTGGACTTTATCGTTGTGAGAATCTATTGATTCTTTATAGGATTGGTTTAAACATGTCTGTGCATTTTCTGACTCAAGTGTATCAAAATTAAGGATGTTATTAACATGGTTTTTGGACATTTCATGTTTATGACATTTTTCATATAGTCTCTTCAAGTCTGAAACTTCATTATGAACCCATGTAATGTTGGCTGCATTGTCTTTAATTCCAAATAAAAGACAAGGAAAATAGAACAGGGAATTGCTGATTTCACAGCCACATATCCACTCATATTTCGTGTAAATTTCGGGACTGAAACACCTGCTATATTGTTTTTGGCGGCTTGTTGCACTTTGAATAATGTTTAACACATGCATCGGTCTTCTCCTTACTTTAATGTCACATTTCTCTTGCAGTGTTAAAGCGCCAAAACGAAGTGACCTTAAATACTCGACTAAAATTTTTCATTGTTACAATCACATCATTGATACCAGTATAAAAAGTCACATTTGATTATACTTTACTGCCAGGAAACAAAAATGTGTTTGAATCACCGTGAAAATGTTGAAAACCCGTCGATGTCACGAAAATCCGCACGAAATTGCACTTACACCGCTCTTGGGACTGCAAGCAATGCAGTCCAGTGACTTCACTAAGCTATGAGGCACGCGGTAAGTCGAAACGTGAAGCGGGGCAAGCATAGGGGAAATGGAAGCAATATGCACGTTAGTGAGTTGTCCTGGCAGTCCAAGAGGGAGAAGCGGCTTCACATATGAACTTCCCGCACAGTCAATGCGGGTCAATTAAGGCAACAACAGTAAAATTAAAATTTGCTCTGGGGGGAGTGCTCTATCGGCCGCCACTGATGCCAAACAATATGCTATTTGATCTGGATACACACACAGATACACATACATATCTTAAAAATGTATGACGAATGTGTGGTAACTCTAAGCTCTATGGACCCTGGGCTCATTTGAGCATTATTTGCTGTTAATATTAACTGCCAGATAAGGTTGTTTGCAGACGATTGTATCATTTATAATAAAATTCGGAATACAGTGCACGAAACCGCTCTTCAGGATGATTTAAATGAAATCTGTAATTGAGCTGCGGCTAACAAAATGCCAATTAATGCCAAGAAAAGTAAGTCCATTGTTTTTAGTAGAACTAAGGGCAAAATTATTGTTAACTATCACATGGGAGGGGTGCAAATTCCACAGGTGGACAGCTGCAAATACTTGGGAGTGTACCTGGCAAGTAATGCTGGATGGGACGAACAAGTAAATTCCACATCTAGGAATGCGTGGAAGGCATTACATTTTGTAATGAGAATATTGAAAAAGGGGAGCGCTAGGTCCAGGGAAATTGCCTACAAGGCCTTAGTGCGGCCGGTTATGGAATATGGAGTAGCATGCTGGGACCCGTATAGAGCTAACCAAATCGATCCATTAGAAAAAATACAGAAGAGGGCAATAAAATTCATAAAAAAGAGGCAAGTATTTTGGGCCTATAAAAGGAGATGAGACTAAATGGGAGGAATTAAGAATTAGGCGTAAAAAACATAGGTTGGTAGCATTATTCAAAGCTAATGCTGGTGTAAAGGCATGGGTGGACCTTAGTGTAAGGTTAGATAATCCGGATTATTATGGACGAAACGATCATAGGTATAAAATTAAGGGTAGAAAATACAGAACCGACGTAGGAAAATTTTCTTTTGTTAATAGAACCATTGAAGAATGGAATGAATTGCCTGTAGCAGTCTTTCAGGGTTGTCCCCTGTCGCTGAAGAAATTTAGAAAAAATCCAGATGGTTTATAGTTTAACTTTTAAATTATAATGGTTTATAATATGTAAATAGAGAATTAATTAGATATGTTTTAAGTGACTAAAGTTAAAATAATATCATGTTTGTATTGTTTATTGTGTTATTGTTGTACATCTAGTATTTGTAATTTGATCTGTATTCTTAACTCTGCCACCGGGTAGTACCCAATTGCAGTCAATAAATACATACACATCTCATCCATTCCATTCATCGTCCGTTATGACTTATCGTTGGAGGACTTAAATTACAACAAAATTCAAAATGTATTCACAATGCGGACAAATGGACAGCTCCTTAGATTCCGCTGACCAGTTCCGCGAGCTGATTCAATACTGAATATTTCTGTATTTACACATTCGTATGTGCTTTCATGGTTACCATGCTTCGTAGATTTCTGGAAGCAATAGCGACTCTTCGATAGCTAGGAAGCACTGACAGATATTTTCACGTGAAATCTCCGTAGCGTGTGAAGAAATGTTTTAAATACAACTGTAAGTATACTTCTACAGCATTAGCAGTAGTATTTTACGTACCTTGGTATTTAGTTGTGACAAAATGAATGTCTTGTGAAGTTGTAAGTAATTGGCAAAAATGTGTGAGTTGCATACTTTCTCCATGATAGATTAACAAGTCACGCGGTGTTGGCCAGCTCTAGGAAAAATTGGTACGTGTGAGTGGAGAGCGAAATTAGGGGCATGTCTACTTT